>CM035156.1:139723094-140170642 GCA_020205615.1 Panax quinquefolius
TTTGTAACTCCATTGTAGCTTGGTTTAAGGTTGTGTTAAGGAGTCAAATATGTAACAAGGAGGTTAATTCGATGCGATGTCATGTCATTGATGATTTCAACTTTGTAAAAATAATTGTAAGTGATGAACGTGTTATGTTGTTAGTTAGTTAGACAATGAACGTTAGTTAAGTGTTGTGAGGTTAACACTTGGAAATTTCTGAAACGTATATGGTAATATAAGACTTGTGCTAAATTAAAATGCCTAACTAGAAATGCATGTTATGATGGAACGTGAATGTTAGTATATCTAATAGATGATGGTTCTAAACCTATGTGTAGGTGATCGTGAGTTTAATTTTATAGCTTACGCTTGAGGCAAGTTTCTAAACTTTTCTTTTTTACATTGAGCAAGTTTTTTAATTCTACACTTTTGTTGAGTTAGTTCTATTATTACATTGTGTAACTTCATTCTTTTGATTTAGCAAGTTCTTACTTTAAAGTTTCATTAAGCGAACTCTTGTAGTCTTAGTCATGATTTGAATAAGCTAGTTATGACTTTATTTTATTCGAACAAGTTTGAATTCCAATATTTATTGATGCATTCTAACTTGTTTATTGTTAGACAAGTTTCTTTATTGTCATTCGGATATTATGAATGCAGTTTTATTGAATTCTAATTTCTAATGTTGAATTATCTTAGTTTATTTACTTAACACAAGTCATCCTCATAATTAGTGAGCTTTATTTTCAGCTTGCTATTACTTAATGTTTTTTCAATAATACATAGTCCTAGCTTAGTTTTATTAAAGCAAGGGTTATTGTCATTCAATACTTGTGCTTTGTAGTTGTTTCTAAGCATAAGTTCAAAATATAGTTAGTTCGCTTACATGTATTCATTGTTTCATATTATGTTATTATTGATTAACGATTGTGTTATCAAACACTATTGATTCAACTAGTCCTCTGGTTGATGTTCGTTAAACTTCAAATTACCATCGAAAGCTTATCCAAACCAAACTTTCTTTGGTGCGGACTTGTACTCTAACTACTAAGATGAACAACCCTAATATTAATAGGGGATAATTTACGCTTAGCGTTGAAATGTTTGTGCACAATACATTGTACGAAGGGCTGATCCCCCTAAGTACGAGGAGTCCTTATAGTCTTATGACTATTAAAGTTGGAGTTGAAAGATTACTCGCAACTTTGGACATAGTTCATGGTCTTATGACCCTCAGTTAGATATATTCCATATTTTGGATTTTAGTTTTTTGATTATCATCGTTAGAGTACTATTCAGTTTTGATGAGCCTATTGTTGGCAGTTATTTTTATTATTCTTCTATTGATTCATTGTTATATCCACTGAGCAATTGTTTTGCTCACTCTTTCATATTTATATACTCATTGCAGCTAAAGTTGAGAAGGTAGATGAGCCTTCAACTAGCAAAGGAAAGGAAAAATGTACAAGTGATGCAAACTTGTAATTTTATTTATTGTGATGGTCATAGACTTATTAATAATGATGTAATGTAATAATTTTATTTCCGCACTTGAATGATGTTTAAAGGTTAGACAACCTGGGATGTTTTTGAATTTAATGATGTAACCCTATTTAAAGGGAGGATAATGGTTTAAATATTATTTGTTTGGGTAGGCAGTATGAATGTATGGATAATGAGCACCAAATCTTGTGGGAATAAAGTACCTAGATTTGGGGGTGTCACAATCTTTAGCTATGAGCTTCTGTCAAGATTTCTTCCTTAACATCATGTACTGCTGGAACCCAAATTCGTCCCTCGAATCTTAGCATTCCTTCAGTATCAACCTTGTACTTCACTTATTTGCCCTCGACCACATTTTCTCTTATTTTTCTGCACTCCTCATCCCGTAGTTGTGCGTTCTTCACTTTGTCCACCAAAGTTTGACTAGATTCCATTTGGTATAATTTTTCATTGGATTCTTTTGGAAATTTGATTTCCAACTCTAGCCTTGCCATTGCTGAAATGAGCTCCTCCTTATCGGTTAACATCGTCAACTTTTCTCTGCCTTTCATACTCAAGGCATCTGTAACCACATTTGCTTTGCCTGGATGATAAAAGATCTCACAATCATAATCTTTTATCAATTCCATCCATCTCCTTTGAAGCATGTTCAGGTCCTTCTGTGTGAAAATATACTTCAGACTCTTATGGTCTGTATATATCTCACATTTTTCTCAATAGAGATAATGTCTCCATATTTTTAGAGCAAACACAACCTCCGCCAGCTCTAAATCATGAGTTGGATACTTTTTTTTGTAGTTTTCCAACTGCCTTGATGCGTACGCGATGACTTTGCCCTTCTGCATAAGGACACAACCCAATCCCTTGTGTGAAGCATCACTATACACCATAAAGTTTCTTGTATTATCTGGAAATGATAACACAGGTGCCCCACTAAGCCTCTTCTTCAATTTCGCAAAACTTTCATCTCACTTTTCCGTCCAAACAAATTTTATCGTCAAATTTGTCAACGTAGTGGCAATCTTGGAAAAATCCTAGATAAATCGTCTATAATAACCTGCCAATCCCAAGAAACTTCTTACTTCTGATGGAGTTCTTGTTTGTTTCCAATTTATGATGGCTTCGACTTTTGATGGATCCACTGAAATCTCATCCTTATCAATTACATGCCCAAGAAATTGTACACGTTCTAGACAAAATTAACATTTAAAGAATTTTGCGTACAAATTTTCTTTTCTCAGTGTCTCCAGCGTCAGACGTAAGTGTTCCGCATGATCCTCTTGAGTCTTAGAGTACACTAGAATATGATCGATAAATACCACCACAAACTTGTCTAAAAATGGTTTAAACACCTTGTTCATCAAATCCATGAACGCTGCAGGGGCTTTTGTCAAACCAAAAGACATTACAAAAAATTTATAATGTCCATACCAATTCGGAATGCCATCTTCGGTACATCCTCCTTCCTCACTTTCAGTTGGTGATACCCACTTCTCAAATCTATTTTCGATAAATATCTAGCACCCTTCAATTGATCAAACAAGTCATCTATTCTCGACAATGGAAACTTGTTTTTAATAGTGACTTTGTTTAATTCTCTATAATCAATTCAAAGACGCATTGACCCATCCTTCTTCTTTATGAATAACATCGATGCTCCCCATGGTAATACACTTGGCTGAATGTACTTCTTATCTAACAGTTCTTGCAGTTGCACCATCAATTCCTTCATCTCTACCGGAGCCATTCTGTACGGGGCCTTCGATATTGGAGCGGTTCCTGGCGCTAAATCGATCACGAATTAGATCTCTCGATCAGGCGGAAGTCCTGGCAAATCTTCCGGAAACACATCTACGAAATCCCTAACCACTAGTATCTCTTCCAATTTTACACCCTCCTTCTTTTGAGTATCGACTATGTAGGCTAAGTACCCTACACAACCTTGACTCAATAATTTCTTGGCCTGCATAATCGTAAGACATCTCATTTGTCTAGGCGAATTGCTACCATGAAAAACTACCTTTGATGGAGTTATAAGGTTTACACACTTCTTTTGGCAATCAATTATCGCTCCATAATTGAATAACCAATCCATTCCCAATATAACATCAAACTCCCCGAGTTTTATAGGGATTAAATCTACTGTCATAACATTCCCCTTAATACTCACCCTACAGTTCTTGTATACGAACCTAACATGAATCACCTCCCCATTCGTAATTTCTATGTTTAAAGGAAAATTCAACTATTCACCAGGTATTTCTAACTTCTTAGCAAATTCATCAGATATAAACGAGGAAGTAGCACCCGAATCAAATAATACATATGCATTTATATCATTGATTGGGATAATACCTGACACGACACTTTTGATTGCACCGCGTCCTGCACCGTCATATTGAAGGTTCTTGTTATGGGCTTATTTGTTGACGTTGGCCCAGCAATAGTCAGTGCACCTCCACTAGCATTTCCCTTGCTTCCATTTGTCTCACCATTTTGCTTCTTTGTACACTCGCGAGCAAAGTGATCCTTCGACTCGCAGGTGTAACAAGCATTCTTCTTGGATTGAGTGCAATTTGGGGCAATGTTACCCTCATGGCCACAGTTAAAGCATGGCCGCTTCCCCCTTAAGCACATACCCTAATGAAACTTTCCGCATGTAACACATGCATCCATTTTCTTCTTCTACTTGTTACCTTGCGAATTTCCAGCTCCCACATTTACATTCCATTTCCTTTTCAGATTGTTGTTGCCATTTCCACCGTTACCACCACCATCATTCTTAGTTTTTCCTTCATTTTTCTTCTTTCTCTACTCTTGGTTGTGTTTTGTTATAGCTTCGCCTCCACTCTTAGCGAGAATTGCCTTTTCAAGCATTGCTACAAACGTCTTTAACTGGAATAGGGAGACTCTGCTTTACAACCAGGGCTTCAGTCCCTGCTCAAATATCCTTGCCTTGCGATCATCCGTATTCACTTGATATGGCGCAAACCTCGCCAACTCGTTGAATTTCGCTGCATACTCTGAAACTGTCATTGTGCCTTGCCTCAATTCCAGAAATTGCACCTCCATCTGGTTCTTCAAACTTTCTGAGAAATAAGTCTCAAAGAATATTTCCTTGTACTTTTCCCAAGACATTACCCCTTGACCTTCTCGGATTTTATTGGCTTGCCACCAATAACTTGCCTCTGCTTTCAATACGAATGTTTCAAAAGCAGTCTTCTTGTTATCCCCTACCCTAGCAACAATAAAAACATTCTCTATTTCCATGATCCAGGTCTGTGCCTCAACCGGATTCATTGACCCATGGAATTCTAGTGGCCCAACCGCCTTGAAGTCCTTAAAAGTCACAGCTTGATTCTGTGGCTGATTCTGTAATGCTCCCGTCGGTAGCGTTATGAAATGCTGAACTGGATTATCCTGAGCATTTTTGTTATTCTCAGGGTTCCTTTGTAGTGGTTGACGGCTTGGAGGCATTTTCTGTTAAAATACACCCATTAGATTTTATTCAAGCTTTTAAGTATTATATACTTATGTTGCACATCATAAAAGATTATCACATAACACTTTGACTAAAATAGTAACTTTTATTCATTCATAATCTTTTAAAAACATCAAAACAATAGCATCACTGCTATTTACATTACTTTCCTGAACTACAAAAGTTGCAGGATTACTTCATCATCATTACATCCCATTTCTTATATCATACCCGGGATTTACATCATATCTACCCACTAATCACATATTAATTACATTATGACATTCTATTAAAATGCTGCATAGCCTTACGATGCTCCTCTTCTATAATTTGGAACATTATTCGGCGATCTAATATGTACGATGGAAGCGTCTCGATCTGAATAGGATAACATATGACCCGATCCTAAGCTCGATTGATCATTGTGTTGAATACGTTATTCATCTCTTCCATCTTCATCCTCTTTCCTTGTGCGTCTCTCTCTGCTATTCCGACTCGTTGACAAGCTTCCTCATATGAATCCTCAGCTCCTGCCCTCTTTGTAGCTTCCTCTTTCAACTTGTTCTTCAACTCTGCAATCTCTGCTATCATTCACTCATTCTCTCCTTCAGTGTGGACCAGCTTCCCTTTAACGTTATTCAGACATTCCTCTCGATCCTGGATCTCATCGTCCTTCTATGCCATCGAGGTCTATTGTTCAGCAACTATCTCTTGCTACTCCTCGATGGTATCTTGAAGTTCCACATTACGGTCGTATAGTTCGTCGTACATACGGACAACTATCGAGTTAAGTGGAAGCTCTTCCTCCTCATCCTCCTCATCCGACAGTGGCAGCTCAACAGGGTCCTCCTCGTCCATCTCTATCTCATCATCCTCATCAGGTATTCTCTCCTGCTAAACTACTGTCACTAACGGAGTTACTTCCCGTGGCAGTAGTTGTTCCCACACCACCTGAATATCTCGAGACTCCTCCTCTTTAGGCATCTGGGATCCTTCCTCCCTAGCCTGACTGGATTCTACTACATTAGCCATCCTGCCAACCAAATTTTAAGTTTTAATTACTAATCATTACTACTCGACACTCACGAGCACATAAGTTATAATCACATAAGCACATAAGTGTTTTATTAGCTTTTCCTTAAAACTCGATAAGAGTTTATCATTACTATCTTTTTAAAGGTTACTTCCTAAGGCTTTTCCCCACCTAAGGTTCATAACCTAAAGCTTTGATACCAACCTGTGACACCCCCAAATCTAGGTACTTCATTCCCACAAGATTTGGTGTTCACTATCCAATCATTCATATCTATCTACCCAAGTATAATAAAATTTAAATCATAAATCCTCCCTATAAATAGGGTTACATCATTAAATAAAAATCTTCCCGGGTTGTCTAACCTTAACATCATTTAAGTGCGGGAATAAAATTATTACATCACATCATTAATTAAAAGTCTATCATCATAACAATAAATGAAAATTACAAGTCTTCATCACTTGTACATTTTTCCATTTCCTTTGCTAGTTGAAAGCTCATCTACCTTCTCAACTTTAGCTGCAACAATTATATTTAAGAAAGAGTGAGCAAAAAAAATGCTCACTAGATATAACAATAAATCAACAAGAGAATAATAATAATAACTACCAACGAATAGGCTCATCAAAACTGAATAATACTCTATCAATGATAACCAAAAAAAAATCTGGAATCAAAATATGGAATATATATCTGAGGGTCATAAGACCACGAACTATGTCCACAGTTATAAGTAATATTTCAACTTCAACTTTAACAGTCATAAGACTATAAGAACTCCTTGTACTTAGAGGGATCAGCCCTTCCTACAATGTATTGTACACAAACATTTCAACACTAAACGTAAATTATCCCCTAATAATAGGGTTGTTCATCTCAGTATTTAGAGTACAAGTCCACACCAAAGTAAGTTTGGTTTGGATATATTTTAAGGATAATTTGGAATTCAACGGTCATCAACTAAGGATTAGTTGAATACAATATTGATAACGTCATGCTATGGAATAATCATAACTGAATCGACATTGTAAATTAAAATCATGCTTTAGGAATAAACTAATAGCATAAACATCGAATAATCATAATGTACCTTGCTTGAACAATATTAAGCTAAGGTTATTTAGAATTGAGTACTAAGCATGCATAACCAATAGTAATTTAAACCATAAAACTTGTTCAACATGAGTATATCAGAATATGTAAACTTGCATGCTAGATAACAAGTTAAAGACAAGAATAACTTGTTCAACATCAGAATAAGATTTAGAAATCATAAACAAACTAGATACAAGATCTTGCTCAATCGTAAGAATAAACTTGCACAATGTAATAAATGAACTAGCTCAACAAAAGTGTAGAGTTAGAAAACTTGATCAATTGTAAAAGTAGAATTAGAGAGCTTGCTCAATGTAAAAAGATAAGTTTAGAAACTTGCCTCGAGCGTAAGCTATAATATTAAACTCACGTTCACATATACATAGGTTTAGAACCACCATCTATTAGATATACTAACATTCACGTTCTAATATAACACACATTTCTAGTTAGACTTATTATTTTCACACAAGTCTTATGCTACCATACAAATATCAGAAATTTCAAGCATTAACCTTCACAACACCTGTTTACTATTCATCACGCTCACTAAGTTCTAATATACCACGTTCATCACTTACTAATTATTTGAAACTTTGAATTCGCTAAACCACATAACACGACTCTGTTTTAACCTTGTTGTTACATGTTTGACACCTTAACACAACCTTAGACCAATCTATGTTGCTATCCTGTGTCTGAAATAAAAAAGAACTCACCGTCTCGGAGACGTGGTATGGCACAACTACGCTATACACATGTGCATGGGATCTACATGCAATTGTAATATCCTAGATTTTTCCATGTAATTAAACAATTTAAATAAACAAACTTAGGTGAAATTCTTATGTGACAATTATTTTTAGATGAATTATTTATTTTTATTATATGTTATGTGATAAGATGCATAGTAATGGTTGTTACGGTTAGGCCAATTATTTAAATTGGTTAAGGATGGAATTAATTCTAATTAATTTCGTGGGATGACTTACAAATATGAGTTTGAGTTTGGAGCGGAATTTAGAGACGCGGTCAGCGTATTTGAGTCCGAAACGTAGAAATTATACAGGATAGACTATAACCACGAAAATGTGTCACGAAAATAAGACATGCCTCATAATATTTTTAAATGTGTCACGAAAATGAGACATGTCTCATAATATTTTTATGTATCCACCATTCTCTTTTACAATGCTCTTATTTATAGATATATGGACTTGGAAGTTTCATGACGTAAAATATCGCATACAGTCAAATCTCTTCTCTTGGAACTTTATTAGATATAATATTATCTTAAATTTAGTCCCAAACACACTTTGGAGCGACGAATTGTCAACTACGAATTTTGAAGTTGAGTTTGACGAAATGGAGAGTTCCATGACGTCCGGGACGTCGACTTTAGTAGGAATCAATATAAGTATCGACACGTTTGACTACGGAGGGCAAAATGGTAAAAATTACTTGTTAATTGATTAAATGATTAAAATAATGTTTTTATTTACATAAAGTTCAGTTGCTAGGAGTTCTTGTGACAATCTATATGGGACAAGGGAGGGAGTATACGTACTATAAGGATTATTGAGGGAGAAGGGGTAACTCTTGTGTTATTAAACAAAAACCTTTCATTTTCTTAACTCCTACCCATAATTAGCCTAATGAATTGTGAGTGTAATGATATCTGATCATGGGGGAGTTGTAATGGGCTGGAGATTTCAGTTTCATTACACTATATATGAGGCATATACATTCCATCTAAGCCTCTTCTTCCTTTCACAATAACTTTCTAACTAGAGAGCAAAAAAATAAAGAAAAGAGAAGAAAATAGTGAGGGTTTTAATGTGGTTCAAGGTGGGCTACGAATTCTGGAGAATCTTGCAAGCAAGGAAGGTGGTTATCAAGCTCCAATCAAGAAGAATTCGCAACCAAGGTAGGCTATGAGACCCACTTGTATGTTCTTGAGGGAAAATAGTGAAAAATGCATGTATAGCTATGATAAATGTTTTGTTTTGGCTTGGTGATGCCATAATTTCGTGTATTATTGCTATGTGGATGATAAGAATGAAAATTCTGGTATATAACATGTTACTATTACCTAAAGAATCATAGAATCCATGTATGCATGCTAACTATTTGATAAAATGCCTCTTAGTTGCTAATTTGATCAAAACATGAAAAGTTAGAGGGTTTGATTGTTGTAACACATGTATATATGTTAGTAAATGTGGTCTGGACAGTAGGAATCAAATCCATGCATACTAGAATCAAAATCATGATTTTCTCAAAAGTTGGGTTAAACTAGTTGCATGATTTTTCAGGATTTTTGGTCACTCGAAATCATGTCTTAGATAATCCATTTGTTGCATGTAATAATTTTGTAAAATAGTATGTAGCATGAGTTTTAACATGTCTAAATTATATTCGGATCGAAGCTATATTGGGTGAGATATGAAAATCGTAAGGTCGCGAAATAAACATGTTAGAAACCAAAAAAAATTGTGAACTGCTGACCCTAAGGACAAATTCGGGGTTAGCTACAATTTCCAGAAAATTTTGGGCTTTTGGGTTGTTATAGTACACTGAATAAGCTTTCCATAAACTCTGGAACGGACTAATTCCGACTTCGGAGCAAGGAGTTATGTCTTTTCAAAGTAGTTGCGTCAAATCTGTCCAACAAATTCGGAGCAGTCTCCTTGCACAGATTTTCTGGAATTTTGAAGATGGTCCATGAACAAAAGTTCTAGCCCCAGAAGTTAGCTTTGCGTGGGGGCAAGAATCGCTCAAAAATGTTTTAAAACGAATTAGTTATGACTGTTTTAGCGAGGTATGGTAAAGCTGAGAAAAAAAAATGTAAAAACTGTTATGTTTGGGCATTTTTAAGTTCTGTTTTGGGTTGCCTATGATATCTAAAATGGGTGGCATATATTTTTTAAATATATTCTATTATGATGTTTATAGCATATCCAATAGGAGACCCTTTTACTTCAAACTAGATTGTGTATGAATGGTGATTAACGAGACACATGTGATTAGGTTATATGAAGGTTAATTGCTAGCGGTAATTGTAGCAGGCTTATCAGGCTAGTTTCCTAAACCTAATTTCTTTTGAGTATTTATTAAATCCTTACTAATATTATCGCATTAAGGGTAAGTATTGGACTTGTGTTAGTTATTTATTCGTGCAAGTTTCTTCATTGAAAAGTCATACAAACTCCAATTATCTTGCAAGCTTTTCAATGGTTATTCAGTTATTATTTTAACGGCTATTCTTTTAAGTTTCATGTCATCATAGAACTGTTTCTATGTATGTTCCTAACCTTTGGTTGTGGCTAGTTATTATTGATGAAAAATGATTTAAAATACATCTTTCGAAGCTATTGAATGTTTACCAATCCAAGTTGCCTTGGTGAGCTCTCACATGATTACTAAGATGAACAACCCGAATGAACGGGAAAAACAGATGTCGGGCAAATAGTCCCATTTATGCTTATGCATTTTAAACTTAATACATATGCACAATGTAGGGTACAATGGGCTGATCACCTGGCGTACTTGCAGATACCGTTTATAGTCTATTTGATTGTTAAACCGTCTGATGGTTTTTGATGAAAGAAAATATGTTCAGGGTATTATACACCCCTTAGTATGATATTAAAAATTCTTAAATTCTTATTCTTGATGTTCTTCTTTAACACTTGATAATCTTTCAACTGTTGAGATCAAGTAATTAAAATACCTTTATCCTGATGTATATTTTCCATTTATTTCGTATACTTGTTGGGAAATTTGTGCTCATTCTTGTTTAAACCTTTCAGTTAAGGATGAGAAGGCCGAGGGTTCGAGCAAGGACAAGGGAAAGTCCAAGATGAAGTGATGCTAATGGTTATGTAATAAAATAATTATTTCCGCATATGTGTATTGTAGCGATAAACGCTAAGACTGAGTTCCAGTATGTTTTAAGGTTGTAAAGACTTGGGATTTTATTTTGAATAATTATGTAGTAGTTAATATTATTATTCCTTATTGTTAAGGTTTACTTAGTTAGATGATGGTGTATGTTGTATCGTGAACACCAAGTTCTGTAATCGATGATTACTCGGATTTGGGGGCATCACAGGTTGGTATCAAAGCTTAAGGCTATAAACCTTAGGTGGGAAACCTTGGGCTATAACCTTTGAGAGAGTTAGTGGAGATGATAGGGAGATGAACTCACATAGAGTTCTAAGTGTAGTGACAAATCTATTTTTTCTAAAAATAAAATCAATATCCATTTTTCTAATCGAGTTCATTTGTGTTTTGATTATAGGATGTCAGGAGAAGAGGAAGTTAGAGATATTCGTGTAGTAACTGAGAAGTTAGTGACAGTTGTACCTGAGCCTATAGCTGAGGCAGCAGCTGAGTCAGAACCGGAGGAGTATCCGGAAGAGGAAGTGGAGCCCGAGGTGGACTCCGAGGAGGTACCTGAAGACACTAGCTGGATGAGTTGATGGACAGGATCGTCGAGCTAGACGACAAGGTCCACGAGTTAGAGGAGCTGTATCAGGGGGAACAACAAGCTGCAGCATTACTTGGGGCATTGGTGGACCACTTGGTAATTAGGAATGGGGATCTGGCTGACAAGCTGTGGGTTGAAGGCCAGAAGTCGGTTAGGCTGAAGGATGAGAGGGATGCTATCAGAACCCACTTGGGACATACCATTAATGGGTTGGAGTCGAGGATTCAGAGTCTCCAACTTGACAAGCAGATTATTACCACTTTTTGGGGAGATGAGAGAAGAGACCGTGTTAGGGCTGAGAAGCTAATTGGAGAGTTGGAGGGAGAAGTTAGGGACAAGAAGGTTAAGATAGACAAGATGAAATACGTGTTTAAGTTTCGGCATGGAAGGTTCCAAAGATAGGGTCGTCACTTTTCCACGTGAGGAGCGCCTTGCCCGCCCGTGTTATAAGCCGAGAGCTGGTGAAAGAGATAGCGGATGAGGAGCATGAAGATGCCATTAGGCTGGGTCTGTAGATATTATGATGAACTTTTTCCTAGTAGCAAATAAAATGCTTATCTATGTAATAAAAAGCTTGGTTTCTGTTTTTACCAAGTGATTGATGCCACGTGATGTAAATGGCGTAATGCCATAAGACGATCAAATACTTTGAGTATTATGTTTATAAATAAATATGTTTTTATTTAAGTATGGATGTGATGGTTCAGTTCGTACAAATTCTATATGATGTAGAGTAAGTTATGAGATAATAATATTTAGTTCATTTTGAACAAATAAATGGCTAGAGGAAGACGTCGCCAAGCACCCGAGGGGTCAGACGTCGCCAACGACTAAACTTACCTTAGGAAGAATTAGAATATCCTATGAACATAGAAGTTGCTAATAAGGAAGTCATTCCCGTGAACCATGTCCATAGGAATTGCGTTGTGGATATCAGAGGATATAAGTTACCTGTGGACTTAATCCCAATTCAATTAGGAGAATTTGATGTAATTCTAGGGATGGATTGGTTATTTAACCATGGAGCGATGATAGATTTCCAGAAAAAATGTATAAACCTTAAGACTCCCGAGCAGTCTAAAGTAGTGTTCTATGGGAGTAGGTCACCGAGACACTCGAGCTGTCTGACGATGATGAAAGCTAGGAAGTTACTAAAAAAGGAATGTGTAGGTTATTTGGCCCATATCGTCGATACTCAGAAAGAAGGGTTAGAAATTGAACAAATACCAGTAGTGAATGAATTTCCAGATGTATTCCCGGAAGAATTGCCAGGTCTTCCGCTGGATAGAGAGGTCGAATTCGTTATAGATTTAGTACCGGGAACGACACCGATTTTAAAAGCCCCATACAGAATGGCACCGGCAGAGATGAAGGAGCTGATGGTACAGTTGCAGGAATTATTGGATAGGAAGTATATTCAACCGAGTGTGTCTCCTTGGGGAGCACCAGTGTTGTTTGTAAAAAAAAAAAAGGATGGGTCGATGAGACTGTGCATTGATTATCGAGAGCTGAACAAGGTGACTATTAAGAACAAGTACCCGTTACCTAGGATAGATGACCTGTTTGATCAATTGAAGGGAGAAAAATATTTTTCCAAAATCGATTTGAGGATGGGGTATCACCAGTTGAAGGTGAGGAAGGAGGATGTACCTAAGACAGCGTTCAGAACTCGTTACGGTCACTACGAGTTTCTGGTAATGTCGTTCGGGTTAACAAACACTCCAGCAGCGTTTATGGACATGATGAATCGGGTATTCAAACAGTATTTAGATAAATTCGTAGTTGTGTTCATAGATGATATCCTAATCTATTCCAAGACTCAGGAAGATCATGCTGAACATTTAAGGTTGGTATTGGGCGTTGAGAAGGGATAAATTATACGCAAAATTTTGAAGTCACGAGTTACGGTTGGAGAAGGTTCAGTTTCTAGGTCACGTAATCGACAAGGACGGAATCTCCGTGGATCCAGCAAAGGTGGAAGCGGTACAGAATTGGGAGCAACCAAGAACACCGACGGAAGTAAGAAGTTTCTTAGGATTGGCGGGCTACTACAGACGGTTCATTCAAGATTTTTCGAAGATAGTGGGAACATTGACGAATTTAACGAAGAAGTCGGTGAAGTTTGTCTGGACTGAGAAGTGTGAAGAGAGTTTTCGAGAACTCAAGAAGAGATTGAGTGAGGCACCGGTGTTGTCGTTACTGTTACGACGATCTGGTGACTTCGTGATTTTCTGTGATGCGTCACACAAGGGGCTTGGCTGTGTGCTTATGCAACATGGTAAAGTCATTGCGTACGCATTACGCCAGTTGAAAGATTATGAGAAGGGATATTCTACCCATGACCTGGAATTGGCAGCGGTAGTATTTGCCCTCAAGATTTGGAGGCACTATTTATATGGTGTGAAGTGTGAAATATACACAGACCATAAAAGTCTGAAGTATATTTTCACGCAAAAGGAGTTAAATATGAGGCACAGAAGATGGTTGGAGCTAATAAAGGATTACGATTGCGATATTTTGTATCATCAGGGGAAAGCGAACATGGTAGCAGATGCGTTAAGCATAAAGGGCAGTGGTAGATTGGCAATGCTAACAGCTCAGGAGGAGTTAATCAAGGAGATGGCTAGTTTGGAGCGGCCGAGAGAGTCAGATGGGAAATTATTCACAGTGGAGGTTTGTCCGACTCTATTGGACAAGATCAAGGAAGCACAAGGTGGTAATGAAGAATGTGAGAAAATGAAGAAAAGAATTTCCGACGGAGAGGAGCTTAAATTCAGCATGGGTGGTGATGGTCTGTTAAAATTTGAGGAGAGAATTTGGGTGTCAGTGGTATCTGAGTTAAAGGAAGAAATCTTGCAGGAAGCTCATAGTTCAAGTTACTCAATCCACCCAGGGATCACAAAAATGTATCAGGATCTTCGTCAACATTATTGGTGGCCCAATATGTAAAGAGAAGTCGCAGAGTGCGTCAGCAAGTGTTTAACGTGCCAGCGGGTCAAGGCAGAACATCAGAAACCGAGCGGGTTAATTCAACCATTAGAAATTCCAGAATAGAAGTGGGAGCATATCACGATGGATTTTTTGGTAGGACTTAACTTACGAAGAGGTTCCAGTGCAGATAATTGATAGAAAAGAATAAGTGTTAAGAAATAAAATAATACCTTCTGTTATGGTAGTATGGAGGAACCACAACGCCGAGGAGGTTACGTGGGAACTCGAGGAGAAAATGATGAAAAACTACCCTAATTTGTTTTTTTGATGTGTAAAGATTTCGGGGACGGAATCCTTATAAGGGAGGGTGAATGTAATATCCTAGATTTTTCCATGTAATTAAACAATTTCAATAAACAAACTTATATGAAATTCTTATGTGACAATTATTTTTAGATGAATTAATTATTTTTATTATATGTTATGTGATAAGATGCATAGTGATGGTTGTTACGGTTAGGCCAATTATTTAAATTGGTTAAGGATGGAATTAATTCTAATTAATTTCGTGGGATGACTTACAAATATGAGTTTGAGTTTGGAGCAGAATTTAGAGACGCGGTCTGCGTATTTGAGTCCGAAACGTCGAAATTAGGCAGGATAGACTGTAACCACGAAAACGTGTCACAAAAATGAGACATGCCTCATAATATTTTTAAATGTGTCACGAAAATGAGACATGTCTCATAATATTTTTATATATCCACCTGTCACGAAAATGAGACATGTCTCATAATATTTTTATATATCCACCATTCTCTTTTACAAAGCTCTTATTTATAGATATATGGACTTGGAAGTTTCATGACGTAAAATATCGCATACAGTCAAATCTCTTCTCTTGGAACTTTATTAGATATAATATTATCTTAGATTTAGCCCCAAACACACTTTGGAGCGACGAATTGTCAACTACGAATTTTAAAGTTGAGTTTGACGAAACGGAGAGTTCCATGACGTCCGGGACGTCGACTTTAGTAGGAATCGATATAAGTATCGACACGTTTGACTACGGAGGGAAAAATGGTCAAAATGACTTGTTAATTGATTAAATAATTAAAATAATGTTTTTATTTACATAAAGTTTAGTTGCTGGGAGTTCTTGTGACAATCTATATGGGACAAGGGAGGGAGTATACGTACTATAAGGATTATTGAGGGAGAGGGGGTTACTCTTGTGTTATCTGGAGATTTTAGATTCATTACACTATATATGAGGCATATACATTCCATCTAAGTCTCTTCTTCCTTTCACAACAACTTTCTAACTAGAGAGCAAAAAAATAAAGAAAAGAGAAGAAAATAGTGAGGGTTTTAATGTGGTTCAAGGTGGGCTACGAATTCTGGAGAATCTTGCAAGCAAGGAAGGTGGTTATCAAGCTCTAATCAAGAAGAATTCGCAACCAAGGTAGGCTATGAGACCCACTTGTATGTTCTTGAGGAAAAATAGTGAAAAATGCATGTATAGCTATGATAAATGTTTTGTTTTGGCTTGGTGATGCCATAATTTCGTGTATTACTGCTATGTGGATGATAAGAATGAAAATTCTGGTATATAACATGTTACTATTACCTATAGAATCATAGAATCCATGTATGCATGCTAACTATTTGATAAAATGCCTCTTAGTTGCTAATTTGATCAAAACATGAAAAGTTAGAGGGTTTGATTGTTGTAACATGTGTATATATGTTAGTAAATGTGGTCTGGACAGTAGGAATCAAATCCATGCATGCTAGAATCAAAATCATGATTTTCTCAAAAGTTGGGTTAAACATGTTAGAAATCGAAAAAAATTATGAACTGCTGACCCAAAGGACAAATTCGGGGCTAGCTACAGTTTTCAGAAAAATTTGGGCTTTTGGGTTGTTATATTACACTGAATAAGCTTTCCATAGACTCCGGAATGGACTATTTTTGACTTCGGAACAAGGAGTTATGTCTTTTCAAAGTAGTTGCGTCAAATCTGTCCAACAAATTCGGAGCAGTCTCCTTGCACGGATTTTCTGGAAATTTGTGCCTGGAATTTGAAGATGGTCCATGAACAAAAGTTGTAGCCCCAGAAGTTAGCTTCCAGTGGGAACAAGAATCGCTCAAAAATGTTTTAAAACGAATTGGTTATGACTGTTTTAGCGAGGTATGGTAAAGCTGAGAAAAAAAATGTAAGAACTATTATGTTTGGGAATTATTAAGTTCTGTTTTGGGCTGCCTATGATATCTAAAATGGGTGGCATATATTTTCTAAATATATTCTATTATGATGTTTATAGCATATCCAATAGGAGACCCTTTTACTTCAAACTAGATTGTGTATGAATGGTGATTAACGAGACACATGTGATTAGGTTATGTGAAGGTTAATTGCTAGCGGTAATTGTAGCAGGCTTATCAGGCAAGTTTCCTAACCCTAATTTCTTTTGAGTATTTATTAAATCCTTACTAATATTATCGCAGTAAGGGTAAGTAATGGACTTGTGTTAGTTATTTATTCGTGCAAGTTTCTTTGTTGAAAAGTCATACAAACTCCAATTATCTTGCAAACTTTTCAATGGTTATTCAGTTATTATTCTAACGGCTATGCTTTTAAGTTTCATGTCATCATAGAACTGTTTCTATGTATGTTCCTAGCCTTTGGTTCCGGCTAGTTATTATTGATTAAAAATGATTTAAAACACATCTTTCGAAGCTATTGAATGTTTACCAATCCAAATAGTCCCATTTATGCTTATGCATTTTAAACTTAATACATGTGCACAATGTAGGGTACAATGGACTGATCACCTAACGTACTTGCAGAGACCGTTTACAGTCTATTTGATTGTTAAACCGTCTGATGGTTTTTGATGAAAGAAAATATGTTCAGGGTATTTTACACCCCTTAGTATGATATTGAAAATTCATAAATTCTTATTCTTGATGTTCTTCTTTAACACTTGATAATCTTTCAACTGTTGAGATCTAGTAATTCAAATGCCTTTATCTTGATGTATATTTTTCATTTATTCCGTATACTTGCTGGGCAATTTTTGCTCATTCTTGTTTAAACCTTTCAGTTAAGGATGAGAAGGCTGAGGGTTCGGGCAAGGACAAGGGAAAGTCCAAGATGAAGTGATGCTAATGGTAGTGTAATAAAATAATTATTTCCGCATATGTGTACTGTAGCGATAAACGCGAAGACTGAGTTCCAATATGTTTTAAGGTTGTAAAGACTTGGGATTTTATTTTGAATAATTATGTAGTAGTTAATATTATTATTCCTTATTGTTAAGGTTTACTTAGTTAGATGATGGTGTATGTTGTATCATGAGCACCAAGTTCTGTAATTGATGATTACACGGATTTGGGGGCGTCACAAGATTCTTGTGAGCTTTTTAAGCCTCGGCATCAACAGAATGTCAAGGCCATCGCATGCATAGAGAGGCGTAAACTGGCTATGAACGATAGCTGACTTTAGCCCAACAAACACGAATTTCACCCACTAAACAGTAATATTAACACAAACAATTGATATAGAACTATTATAAAAATGTTTGCTAACATATTCCGTAACATATAACAATTTAACAACAAGTATACTAGTTTAATTTCCTCAAATTCCATATTTTCATATAAAACTTCATTTTTTGACATCCTTCCCAAAAATCAACACTGTGATTTCAATTCTTCTCCAAATCACTTCGTTCACACTACGCTATCGTCGTTTCTTAATGAACTAGCATAAACAAGCAACAATTTATAGTTTATCATACTAATTGACCATCATAATTGATATTTCATATGCCATATGCAAAATATAGACACTGTAACAATTTTCTTCCTTTTTAACTGTAATACGCATACAATTTCTTATCTACATACAAACTCTAATAATCATTAACACAGATAATCACCATAATCAGTTGTATAGCAACAATTTGGAAGAAATAGAATTCACAGACCATTTAAATTTGTATAGTAAACTCATATATGTATATATATATATATATATATATATATATACTAATGTTTAGATAAAATACCTTCAAATGGTCAAACAATCTTTGCTAAACTCCACTGAAATTGTTGGAAATTGTTTAAGTTCTCTCTCAAGTCTCTCAACTCTCTATGTACTTCTCTTAGGCTTAGCAACTAGAATGTGTAAAAAAAACAAACTGATAGCTATAATGCGTAAAACTCAACTGATAGCCATAATCACACTAATTGGAATATCAGTTATAAAATAACGTTTAGGTTATAATTATATTATATTTGTTATTTAATTTATTTAATTTATTCTATTTATATTATTTACAAATTCAAAAATTAAAAATCCAAAAGTCATAAGGCTTTGTTTGGCAAAACCCTTTAAAATTTAAAGACTTAATATATTTAAGCCTTGTTTGGCAAAAACTAAATTAAACTCCTTTCATTTATTTTAATAAACAATTTACTTTATAATTTATAATCACATATTATTTATCTGGATTTCCATATCCAACATTAACCAATTAAATTAATTACACACTATATTTTAATTAAATACACCATTTAAACAAATAACACAAAATTATAATTTTATTGTAATTTTATTTAATAATTTAATATACCATTTAAATTATTAAATCAACATAACAATATAACATCTCATGTCATATTACCACTCTCTAAATTATAATTTAATTTAGAATATTATCTAATAAATATATATTCATAAATATTTACTAACAACCATCACATCAATAAAATATTTATTCAATAATTAACATCTCAAATAAATATTTATATAATTCAATAAATATTTAAAATTACAATTTGAAATTTCGGATTGTTACATTTCATTTCTGCTAAGGCAGAACTTGTCTGCCTCTGAACTTGGTATGGCGCAATTGCGCCCATTTCAAGTTTATGACCAGCAAGCAATTGCTACTTAGGTCTAGAAAATCAATTTTTGGAATTTAAAATCTAAGAAATGGGTATTAAGGACTCATAAGGATAATTAAAATCTTAAATGATGATTAAGTTATCCATGAATGGATTCGAATAAGAGTTAGATTAATTAATCCGAAATAAATATGGTTAATTAATGATATTATGTAATATTATATTCTATTAATTAGTGGAGTGCATACTAATTGATGAAAGAAAATGATTATTAATATTAATTAATTATTGTATTTAAATGTGATAATGGGTTGAAAGTACCTAATCGAATGACATTTAGCCCAATTAAAATGTTAATGTGGACATTATCATTAAATAGTATTATTATGTAAATATGGAAAATGTGGGCAGTGATATATATATATATATATATATATATATATATATATATATATATATATATATATATAATACTTGAGGCTTAGGAATACATATAGTGTGGCATTTAATTGGGATTAATGATACAAGGTATCAAGTGGTATAATAAAATCATAAGGGATTTTAATACAGAAATGATTAAATATCTGCGTATTCTAGAAACTAGGAAGGAAATTAAATGTTTAAGTAAAAAATAATACTAAATAAGGTTATGATGTGGTTATGTGAATAGTAGATATAAGGGTTAAGTTCAGATGACCACCTGAGGTTTGGGTTGTTTCCCACTTAACCACCTGTAGTCAGTAAAGCTACATTTAAACACCCGACTTTTTGAGTTAAAGTAAATAACTGCTTTCTGTCATAACTCTGTTACTTATGTTGGATAAAGACTTAATTACCCTCCTTATATATAAACAGACAAATAGTTGTTAAAGGAGTAAAAGTAGGATCAGAGCAGGGGGGAAAATCGGCAAGGAACTTCAAAAATATTCTTACATGCCAATACTTTTCATGGCTGAAAATATACAAGGACTTCTTAATCAGTTTCTGGATTTCTCTTACAACAAAAAAAAAGGAAACGAAAAAGACCGTCTGTTGAATGCAGCATTAACCCCAACAAAGCTAATATTACCACATCATATAACACAAAAAACCACTTTCTTGAATAGCAGTTAAGACATGTCTACAGGTTGTCTTCCGGAAAGAAGCTTTAACAGCACAACCCTATAACTGTAGACATCACTTTTTACAAGTAGGTGCCCTGTCATTGCATATTCGGGGGCAACATACCTGCAAATCACAGTGATAAACACTTTACTACGCACAAGGTAGAGAAATTCAGGGAAATAGACCAGATATCAAGAAGTTGGCTTGGGGAATAAAGAAGTAGGCATGGCAAAAATAAGGGATACTGATGTCGAATTTGTGGGGCTACTTAAATTAGAGCCAATTCCTGCAACATAATTGAGAATTTAGTTGTGCTCAATAGAGCCAATTTCTGACTTTTGTGGACAAAATTTGCAGTAATAGGGTCCAGAGCACTGCATGTAACTATAAAGGGATAACAAGGATAAGAAAGAAACTTAGGAAATAAGTGAAACTCTAATGATCATTTAGCCCCAAGGAAATCAGCATTAAGCAATATGTATTAGCATATGAAAGAGAATGTATACTACCTTCAGGTGGCTGCTAATTGAAACCCACAGAAGAAAGCCTCATCTCCGCAGATTCACTAGGTACCCTTTCACCCAGAATTTGGAGCTACAAAGGTAGACCAGAAAAAAATTATCAAATCCAATAATTTAGCTCAAATTTCCCCACAGCCAGATACCAAAAGTGCTTAAGAGATTCTTCTTTCACTTCCTTTGCACCCAAAAACACCATAATCACTTTCTTTTTGCCCTTACACCCCCAACTCTGATGTTTTACCCAAAAACAACAGAATTATATAAGAAATTGAGAAAATTTTCGCACACAAACTTCAAATGATGATATTAAACAAAACCAACTACTACCCGCTTATTATATATTCAACCAAAACCGGTTCCACTACAAAATACGAAAGATTTCAGCTTCATCCGCTCCTGATATTCTTAACCCCACCCCCAAAACACCAAACTTTATTTCAGAACTTGATCAGTCGCGTACGCCGCTGAGGCCCCAACAGAGCAACACCTCTACCTCGTCCCACTTCGATTACTACTCCGACCGAACACCGATCGGGAGTCATGCATACGCCTCTTCCAAGTAATCCAAATTGAGACTCTCGCTATGTGCGCAATCGACATCGGCCCATTATCTTTGTTATTATCGAAAAGAATGAGCTTGGATATCACTTGAGCGATGCTTGGATATCACTCGACAAGACAGAGGTGAGCGGAGGAGGGAGGAGACCGTAGGTTTCAAGGTTGAACGGATAAGAAGAACAAAGGAAGGGATAAGGGGTATTTCAGTCATTTTCAATTGTTAAAGTCCCTTTTCACGCGCTTTTGGCGTTTGACATACACGCACAGTTAAATTGGATGAAAAATGTGACGTTTTCACTTTAACTCAAAAAGTCAGGTGTTTAAATGTAGATTTACTGACTACAGGTGGTTAAGTGAGAAACCGCCCAAACCCCAAGTGGTCATCTGAACTTTACCCTAGATATAATTATGGGACAACCCAGACATTTATACCTAACTGTGTTATTTTATTGCATGTATTTAATGTAAATGGATTATATGATGTGAGTATAAAATTTATCTTTAATTTCCTAATATGGTAACAATTGTACCATAATATTATATTACGGGAATTAAAGAACCAAATTAAACCATAGATGATCAAATCTTTGAGGATTTAGAAGTCATCCCAAATATCGCTTGTCACTTTTATATAACTGTCGTATGAATAGGCCATTGGCCTATCCTATTCTTTATCATTGTTGTAGCTGCAATTATGATCTGAGGAATGGAGGAGGAGGGAGTAGTTTACCAACTATTCATTGTCCATCATCTTCTTCTTCCTACTGATAGTTTAATTCAATGTGCAAAGTCCAAATTTGGGTAATGAATCCTCTATAAAGGGCAACCTCATCTTCCCAGATTCAAGTTGCTCATTTATCTGATAAGTTGCTTATAGAGAGAGTAATGTTACAATTGAGTAAGGTTGCTGGATTTGAGCTGTAATCAAAAGTCTAAGGGATAATGATTAGTCATTTAAGCATTACAAAGGTATAATTCCTTTTCCTTGCTTCCATTTCATTCTCTGTCAAAACAGAGTTCGTGAGTATTGAAATACAAATTCTTGAATTCATGGAATTAGATGATAATGAAGTTGGGTATGGGTTATATAGTTGTTATATGACCATATAAGTATGTTTCAACTATAATAGGCATGTTTAAAATAAATTTCGTGAGTAATTTCTGTGTTTTGGCTAAACAGTTACCGAAGTTTACTGTTCCTGGCTCGAACCAAGTACGGTGCAGCTGCACCGGATTAACACTGAGGCACAACACCGTTGCGTCGGCCTCTGAGTTTAGTTTTGCTTTCTGTTTTATGGTCTGATCGGTGTTTTAAGGCATGATTGAGTATATTTTTAAAGAAACTTTAGATTTTTAAAACAAGTTAGACGAACCTTGAGTCATTTGAATTCTGATATTTGTAGCTTGTGTAAAGGGGTTTAGTCATGCATATAAATAGGTTTGACACATGGCCTTGAGTACTTTTGTATACTATGAGTTGCATAGATGGTTATTTTCTGAAGATATATAAAGATTTTGAAAACAAACATTGACGAACTTGTGTACCTTTAATTCTGACCTTGATGACATATATATGAGGTCTAAGTACGCATGATGTAAGATTCAAAGTTGTATCATAGGTGTGTAAGATTACTTTGATTTGCTTAAAATGATTTCAAAGGCAAGCTCATATATCATTTGCAAACAAAGTTTTATAAACATAAAGTGGTTATATTTTAACCTTGAAAACGTACGTAGAAACCTGTACAAACAAGTATGACATGTGATTTGATGTTGCCTTGCATGATTAGTTTAGTATGACAATGACTTTGAGAATAAAGCTTTGAAGTTTTAAAACTAAGAGGGACGAACATTAAGTACTTGTGTTTTGATCTTATGTGCATCATGATAGGACTTTTATGCCTTTAGGCATGGTAAGTACGTGCACCCTACTAGATAGACATACTATGAACTATACATGTCATAAAGTAAGATTTCAAGTCATAAACCATGTTAGTCATATGATTACATGTAATCATGTATATTGAAAGTTGTTTAACCTCGTTAGTGGTCATATAGTTAGACCCTTGTTGCATGAGCTTACTTAGCCTTGAAATAAATGGCAATAAAGCTATAAAGTGTAAATCAACTTAAGGTAAATGCAAGAGGCACCAAGCTTGGGCTAAGACCTCTGAACATGTGGGTTAGTTATGTGTTAACAGTCATGCATGCTAAGGACTCCGATGAAACCAGAAAATAAATACTCAATTTTGGTTTGGCTAGGGGATTCGGCAAGTAATTGCGCCCATCCTGAGCCTAATTATAGCGCAAAGCAATGCCTCTGGCTCCCTATGATTTGGAATAAGTTATGTTTTTGATCTAATGTTTGAATCATGCTTATATGAGTACTTTAAATTGCAATATGTGACCACTATGCTATGTAATGTGTAGAAAGCATGTTATGTGATAGAGATGAATGTTAATTAGGACTTTCAAAAATGTTAAAGTCTAAAGGAATGTTTTCAAGATATAAAGCAACGATACATTGTTTGGAGTCATAATCTGACTTGTGCTATGTAGGTGATGTTGTGTAAAGTTACAACTAAGTTAGACGTTTATGTGTATGGTTGAACTTACCTATAGGAGTTTTAAATGTATCGAACACATAGCAAGTCAAGTGCGTGATAAATATATGTGAATGTTGATGTCAAGTACGAGTGGTTAAGGTATACCTATACATACCTAGGGTATGATGAGAAAGTGAAGTGTAGGTTTTACGAACCTAGTTATGAAAAAATGTAACATTGTTATTACATTGAGAATGCATGAAATATGTTACTGATGGATATGAATCCATGATTATATATCTGTGTAGGAATACATGAAGTGCAGATAAGCGTTAAGCAGTCAAGTCGTAGTTGATAAACTACGAATAAGGCAAGTCATTCAGTTCCTATTTGTTATACGAATTAGATAACTGTTAGTTAAGCTATATTATGCTATGGAAATGTTGTTATATATGAAATGCGTATGAGATATGTATGAAATGAGGAAGTTGATTTTTGATGATACACTTGTGATATAAACCTCTATGCCTATTATGTGAGAAGTAACATTCATAGTAAATATTAATCAATTATGAATGCATGAACTGAATATGTTGTTATATGGTATGTGCTGAATCAAAACTGTTAGAATTGCTGGCCTGTCGAGCTCACCCTTGCAAATAACCAATTTTGCAGGTTAAGGGTACACGGTAAAGGTTACGAGCTATTTGATTGATAAAGTTCAATGGTATCGAATGGGATTGATTTATTATTTAACTAGATGCTCTTGAACCATGTTTATGTTCTAATAGATTTATATAATAGTAGTTTACTATGTGTAATACATGCTAAGTTATAAAGTTGTACTAGGCGGTACATAGTTAAATTTGAATTGAGATATAAATATTTTACAGTAATTCGAATAGAATGACTCATAACATAATTTGATTCAGGGAATTGTAATTGATTCAAGTTAAAAAATCAATAAAAGAATATTTTTCAAAGGAGATTGAAAGTTTAAATTATTCTGCATATTTTTATAACATCGAATATGATGTATAACAGGAATGGTAAATGACCAAGATTCGAAACTAATAAAAGTTTGGGGTCATTACATAAATCCTAGAATTGGAAAGAATTTACATTCTAAATTGTAATAAGAAAGGTTATATTCATTAAGTTATGAATAATTGATAATAATAGTTTGACGATAGTAGTATCGTGGCGGACCGAATCCGAGGTTCAAAGGGACCTGGATTTGGGGGCGTCACAGGTTGGTATCAAAGCTGTAGGTTATAAACTTTAGGTAGGATTACCTTAGGCTATAACCTGAGAGATAGAAAGATAAAGATTAATATATATATATATATATATATATATATATATATATATATATGCGAAGATTCAAAGAAGAATCTTGAAGTATCTGAGAGAATGAGAATTCAGGAGTTTCCTTACTCTGGTAATAAAATGAAAGACGATGTCTATAAGATGAAGATGACAAAGAGAATAATAATGAACTCGAGTGTAGTTTTGTTGATAATAGGGAAAGAACCCTAAGGTAAATTGATGATCATGACATGATCAGAATGAGGTATGAAGTGATAAATAGTCTATAATGACTAAGTGTGTATAGCTTGATGCTATAAGTGAATGTACTATGAAATGGTACGATACGAACTCATGAGGAGCTGTATTTGATGAGATACGAAGAATTCGTATCAAGAAAAGTGTAAGATAGAGTTAAGTGGGATTTTAATTGAGGACCCATGTCAACAGCTGAGTTGTATGATTCCTTATTATGGGCGGAGAATTGTACTTGGTGTAAAAACCACTTAGTTCTAGCACTGATAATCGTTGAAATGTTTGTGTTGCGCTATTTGCTATATACCTGTTGAGAAGGTGATTCTTTTCTCATGTGTATAACAGATAGATAGGTTATAGTTAAAGAATATAAGGTTAAGTTGCGAGTTCTTAAAACTCATACTTATGGTACGTTCGTGACTCATAATTATATGAAATGTTTTTGAACCCCTCAACGAATGGATGCCTATGGTCTGACTAGCGTAAGTTTTTAAACTCATATAATTGTGGTAAGTTCCTGAATTTCCAAAGTGTGATAAGTTTGATGAACTATATCGGGAATATATATGTTATGAAGTTAGAAATTTTGGTATAGTAAGCATTGATGGTGTTAGAGATTGATAGAATGAAGCAATGGAGTAAAGTTAATGGAGAAACGTGGATTTTCTAAATCTTCTAGCTCTGCTGGATTTTTCAAAATTTATTGACTTCGTGCTGATATTTGCATTTTTGTCTTCTCGAAAAACTTTGGATCAGGTGATTGAACCAATGATGTTTAAAAACAATACCGTTATCCATATGTTTATGCTAATTATTTCGGCTAAGACAAAATGATTTGAAAATTTTCAAAACGTATTTCTGACCATTTACATCATTTGGTATGGTGTATAAATGGCAAACGATGGAGTCTTCAATGCAGTTGAACCTAGTGTTGGTTTTGATCGAAAGATCATTAGCCAATTTTGGTACGGTATCGTATGACGAAGTCACATAATGGCAAAATCCTAAATGTACTACTAATCTAGTACGGTATCATGACGTCATAAAAGAATTTTTGCTTTTCTTTTAAATTATGAAGAAGGTCAATTAAGTTGGCCAAATTATTTCGATTGATGTTCGAATTGTTGATAAAAGTCTAAGCTATTTGATTTGGCTAGACAACTGTTGAAAAATATTTGTGGAATTTAAGCATTCTTGAGTATTTATGCCAAACCAGATTGCTCTGGTGCAGATTCAGATGTGGAAAAGATGAGGTGAACAACCCTATAAGGGGACATGTTTTTGGGGACAATGGTCCGAGCGTAACGCGTGTAGTCGTTACAAAACACTATATTGCGGCCCAACGTAGTGGTACAATAGGCTGGCCACCTAGTGTTCGTGTGAAGGGTTTTTTCAGTCTTTGTTATTGATAAACACTTTGGTTTGCAGTGTGAAGGAACTTTGTTGAAGCACTAGTAAACCCAGAGAAGAGTTCACGGTGTTGTGACCCCTCCGCATGAATTGGAATCTGAGTTATTTATACTACTTCCCGATTATTGAAAAATTATGGAAGACTCTTATTATTTTGTGTGATGAATGTATTGAGTAGAATGTTCCTTAGAAAGGAGAATGTGGTAGAATGCAAGTGACCAAGTTATAATGAAACTTCCGAAAAGAGAATGAATAAAATTATTCAAAAGAATATGTAATATTTGAAATAGCACCGAGTAGAGGACATTTCGGTGATTCCGAGGACGGAATCCTTATAAGGGGGAGAGGATGTAAGAACCCAAATTTTTAGAAAAATATTAAAATAAGAATTTAGTAGATAAAACTCTTAAGGCATGTGAAGGGTTCAAATAAAAACATATACATGTGTTACGAGGTATGTAGTATTGTGTTACATAGGTTAATATGAGCTATGTAATAAGTGATGTTGTGTTTAATAAATATATATCATTATTATATATTTGTTATAAATTGTAGAGATGAATTAGTAAGAAGACGGATAAAAATTTATCTATTGATATTAAATAATTTATGTGAAATTATTTTATTATGGTAAGTTGGTGACATTAAAATATCTTTGATAATCACCAATTTCTTGAGTATTTTTACGAGTGAATGTCAATTCTAAGCTAGTGCAATCTTACTCTTTAATGGTTGACGTATAGGAGCTGGGCTAAACAATTCCTTCAGAGAGCGGAGGTATATACGAATTGGTAACTGATCTAACTCACTGTGAAAACAGTATAGACGAGACGAAATTAATTTGTTGGTTGTTTGTGAGAAACCACTTAGTATACTATATTGAATACTATTAAAGACTCGATGTGAGTTAGGTTTGGACTTGTATATATGTACGTTGTTGACGAGAGAAGAGAATCGATATACTTTTAAAGTGGTTAGAGAATTATTGAGTAATTTGATATACGGCGAGAAGTGAAGATTAAAGGAATGTATGTATGTGTTATATTCGAATTTCGTGTTATTAGTTGTATGAAACCGTAAAGGAGATGTATAGTTGGTTAAACTAATAAGGGAAAATAGAGTTTTAAAACTCGAAGTGTGATCCTTAAGTTGTTAAGGAAAATAGTAACCATTGATGTGAAACCAAAGAGGGGATTAATGTTAGACGAGTTAACGCTTAAGAAGGATGTGTAAAGTAGTTAGAAGCATAGGTTTCATTTCTGCTAAGGCAAAACTTGTCTGCCTCTGAACTTGGTATCTGCAATTGCCCCATTTCAAACTATGACCCGGTAGCAATTGCTACCGTCTCAATAAAATCGCTTTTGGAATTTAAAATCTAAGAAATGGGTATTAAGGACTCATAAGGATAATTAAAATCTTAAATGATGATTAAGTTATCCATGAATCGATTCGAATAAGAGTTAGATTAATTAATCCAGAATAAATATGGTTAATTAATGATATTATGTAATATTATATTCTATTAATTAGTGGAGTGCATACTAATTGTTGAAAAGAAAATAGATTATTAATATTAATTAATTGTTGTATTAAAATGTGATAATGGGTTGAAAGTACCCAACTGAATGATATTTAGCCCAATTAAAATATTAATGTGGACATTATCATTAAATAGTATTACTATGTGTAATATGGAAAATGTGGGTAGTAGTGATATATATATATATATATATATATAATACCCGAGGCTTAGGAATACATGTAGTGTGGCATTTAATTGGGATTAATGATACAAGGTATCAAGCGGTACAATAAAATCATAAGAGATTTTAATACAGAAATGATTAAATATCTGTGTATTCTAGAAACTGGCAAGAAAATTAAATGTTTAAATAAAAATTAATACTAAATAAGGTTATAATGTGGTTATTGAGTAGTAGAGATAATTATGGGACAACCCGGACATTTATATCTAACTGTGTTATTTTATTGCATGTATTTAATGTACATGGATTATATGATGTGAGTATAAAATTTATCTTTAATTTCCTAATATGGTAACAATTGTACCTTAATATTATATTACGGGAATTAAAGAACCAAATTAAGCCTTAGATGATCAAATGCTAAGGATTTAGAAGCTGTCCCAATATCAGTGTCACTTTTATATAACTGTCGTATGAATAGGCCATTGGCCTATCCTATTCTTTATCATTGTTGTAGCTGCAATTATGATCTGAGGAATGGAGGAGGAGGGAGTAGTTTAGCAACTATTCATTGTCCACCATCTTCTTCTTCCTACTGATAGTTTAATTCAATGTGCAAAGTCCAAATTTGGGAAATGAATCCTCTATAAATGGCAACCTCATCTTCCCAAATTCAAGTTGCTCATTTATCTAATAAGTTGCATATAGAGAGAGTAATGTTGCAATTGACTAAGGTTGCTAGATTTGAGCTATAATCAGAAGTCTAAGGGAGAATGATTAGTCATTTAAGCATTACAAAGGTATAATTCCTTTACCATGCTTCCATTTCATTCTCTGTCAAAACAGAGTTCGTGAGTATTGAAATACAAATTCTTGAATTCATGGAATTGGATGATAATGAGGTTGGGTATGGGTTATATAGTTGTCATATGACCATATAAATATGTTTCAACTATAATAGGCATGTTTAGAGTCAATTTCATGAGTAATTTCTGTGTTTGGGCTAAACAGTTGCTGAAGTTTACTATTCTTGGCTCAAACCGGTAAAATGGCAGCATTATGATTGGATTAACATTGAGGCCACAGCATAGCAATTCGCTACCACCTCCTCTGAGTTTAGTTTTGCTTTCTGTTTTAATGTCTGATTGGTGTTGGTAAAGTATTATAGCTTAAGCCAACATGCAAGCATGTGTTACATGTATATATAAGTGTAATAACCTAATGTGAGCATGTTTTACTAAGACTAGCATGATTGAGTATATTTTTAAAGAAACTTTAGATTTTTAAAACAAGTTAGACGAACCTTGAGTCATTTGAATTCTGATATTTGTAGCTTGTGTAAAGGGGTTTAGTCATGCATATAAATAGGTATGACACATTGCCTTGAGTACCTTCGTATACTATGAGTTGCATAGATGGTTATTTTTCAAAGATATTTAAAGATTTTGAAAACAAACATTGACGAACTTGTGTACCTTTAATTCTGACCTTGATGACATATATATGAGGTCTAAGTACGCATGATGTAAGATTCAAAGTTGTATCATAGGTGTGTTAGATTACGTTGATTTGGTTAAAATGATTTCAAAGGCAAGCTCATATATCATTTGCAAACAAAGTTTTTTAAATAAGAAGTGGTTATATTTTAAACTTGAAAATGTATGTAGAAACCTATACAAACAAGTATGACGTGTGATTTGAAGTTGCCTTGCATGATTAGTTTAGTATAACATTGACTTTGAGAATAAAGTTTTGAAGTTTTAAAACTAAGAGGGACGAATATTAAGTACTTGTGTTCGGATCTTATGTGCAACTTGATAGGACTTTTATTCCTTTAGGCATGGTAAGTACGTTCACCCTACTAGACAGACATACTATGAACTATACATGTCTTAAAGTAAGATTTAAAGTCATAAACCGTGCTAGTCATATGATTACATGTAAACATGTATATTGAAAGTTATTTAACATGTTTAGTGGTCATATAGTTAGAACCTTGTTGCATGAGCTTACTTAGCCATGAAATAAATGGCAATAAAGCTATAACGTGTAAAACAACTTATGGTAAATGCAAGAGGCACCAAGCTTGGGCTAAGACCTCTTAACATTGGGTTAGTTATGTGTTAACAGTCATGTGTGCTAAGGACTCCGATGAAACCAAAAAATAAATACTCAATTTTGGTTAGGCCAGGGGACGGCGCAGCTGCCCCCATCCCAAGCCTAATTATAGCGTAGCTACGCCGTCCTGCAGTTTGGAATAAGTTCTATTTTTGATCTAATGTTTGAAGCATGATTATATGATTACTTTAAATTATAATATTTGACCACTATGCTATGTAATGTGTAGAAAGCATGTTATATGATAGAGATGAATGTTAATTAAGACTTTCAAAAACGTTAAAGTCTAAAGGATTGTTTTCAAGATATAAAGCAACGATACATTGTTTGGAGTCATAATCTGACTTGTGCTATATAGGTGATGTTGTATAAAGTTACAACTAAGTTAGACGTTTGTGTTTACGGTTGAACTTACCTATAGGAGTTTTAAATGTGTCGAACACATAGCTAGTCAAGTGCGTAATAAATATATGTGAATGTTGATGTCAAGTACGAGTTGTTAAGGTATACCTATACATACCTAGGCTATAATGAGAAAGTGAAGTGTAGGTTTTACGAACCTTGTTAGGAAGTAATGTAACACTGTTATTACATTGAGAATGCATGAAATATGTTACTGATGGATATGAATCCATGATTATATAACTGTGTAGGAATACACGAAGTGCAAATAAGTGTTAAGCAGTTAAGTCGTAGTTGATAAACTACGAATCAGGCAAGTCTTTCAGTTCCTATTTGTTATATGAATTCGATAACTGTTAGTTGAGCTATATTATGCTATGCAAATGTTATTATATATGAAATGCATATGAGATATGTATGAAATGTGAAAGTTGATCTTTTATGATATACTTCTGATATAAACCTCTTTGCCTGTTATGTGAGAAGTAACATGCGTAGTAAATATTAATCGATTATGAATGCATGAACTGAATATGATGTTATATACTATGTGCTGCATGAAAACTGTTAGAATTGCTGGGCTGTCGAGCTCACCCTTGCAATAACCACTTTTGCAGGTTAAGGGTACACGATAAATGTTACGTGCTATTTGATTGATAAAGTTCAATGGTATCGAAGGAGATTGATTTATTATTTAACTAGATGCTCTTTAGCCATGTTTATGTTCTAATAGATGTATATGATAGTAGTTTACTATGTGTAATACAAGCTAAGTTATAAAGTTGTACTAGGCGGTACATAGTGAAATTCGAATTGAGATGTAAATATTTTATAGTAATTCGAATAGAATGAATCATAACATAATATTATTCAGGGAATTGTAATTGATTCAAGTTAAGAAATCAATAAAAGATTATTTTTATAAGGAGATTGAAAAGTTTAAATTATTCCGCATATTTTTATAACATCGAATATGATGTATATCAGGAATGGTAATTGACCAAGATTCGAAACTTATAAAAGTTTGGGGTCATTGCATAGATCTTTGAATTGGAAAGAATTTACATTCTAAATTGTAATATAAAAGGTTATATTCATTAAGTTATGAATAATTGATAATAATAGTTTGACGATAGTAGTATCGTGGCGGATCGAATCCGACATTCAAAGGGACCTAGATTTGGGGGCGTCACAATACCATACTTTTCACAGTACGTTGAGGACTTCGTCAATTTATGACTTTGTCAATATACATCATACCATAGTGGGTTGTTGATCCTAAGATCACATCCAACACCAGGTTCAAATGCATTAATAACTCCATCCTTTTACTATAGTGGCATCAAATGCACTGATGATATAAATATTCATCTTGATAATTGAAATCAATTTCCGTCTAGCCAAAATAATTAGCATAGACATACCAAGAATAGTTGTTTTAAAATCCATTGGTTCCAAAAGTTGAACCAATTCTTTCATTTTCAAAACGCGCACATCAGCACGATTTAAATAAACTTCAAAATCTAGCATAGCTAGATGACTTGGAATATCATATTCTCCATTTTCCTTCATTGTCTTACTTGCGATAATACTTAATCTTCTCTAGCACCTTCAATGCTAAGTCTACTGAAAATAACTCATTTTCAGTCTAAACATTCCTATACCTTAGTATAGTCCGTCAACTTACCACACATTATGAGTTCAGGAACTTTCCACAATAATATGAGTTTAAAAACTATCCCAGTCAGACAATAGGCGTCCATTCGTTGAGAAGTTCAAAAACATACCGTATTCTTATGAGTCATGAACCTACCATAAGTATGAGTTTCAAGAACTCGCACCTACCTTATCTTTCTCTACCTATCAAGTATATACATGAGAAAAAAATTCACTTTCTCGTCATATACATATTGATAGCGCGACCATTTCCAATGATTATCACTGTAATAAACTGAATGGTTGTTACACCAAAGCACAAACCTCTGCCTATAACAAAGATTCATACAACTCAACTATCACATGAGTCCTCAATTAAAATTTTACAACTTCTAACTTTCTCTTCACTTAATAAGAATTTTCTTTAATTTATATGATACTCTTCACAACTCAATTTGATTTCTTCTTCCCGTACTACTTCGTAGTTCCATTCATTCATAACATTAGATATAAATCATTCATCGTTTAACAGATCATCTGTTACCATGATTCACTATGATCACATGCTGATCATCTTCCTTAATCGTTTAACTCAACGATCTTCTTATCCTTCTCTCTACGATTATAGCCTTAGCTACTCATATCTAAGGTTTATAATCTATCAGCTCTGATAACACTCTATAAAGCCCCGAAATCCAGTCTATCTTCATAACCGGATTCCGTACGTCACGATCCCACTTCTTTCTATAAATACATCATTATATACTAAAATATAACAACATACATTCTCAATTCCTAGGTTCTAATACCTTATAACCTCTTTCATTACAAATAATGATAATTACATTATCCTTTACATCTTACATGAGTGACTTTTATCCGCCACCAAGGATACATAACCGTTCATTAAACTATTCTATAGTTTAATTACATTATTCTGCATTACAAATCTTCACTTGATCTTCATGCTCATTCATATAATGAATGACACTTCTTCCGGATAATGATCAACTTGATCTTTACGGGATCCTTATGTTTTTCTAACATCGTACGCTGAAAATGTTTTTCATTTAAAGCAAGTGTGAGCATTCAATTTCCCAACAAGTTATAGCAGTTGAACAAACAACTTCAAGAATTTAAACATTCTTTTAAGACTTAAATAATTGAACAAAGGTTATGAAGTAGCTTGAATAATAGGAATAACTCCGATTCCTATCATTTTAAAACATTAGTCACACTCACTTTAAAATACTTTCATCTTTTTACCTTTTCCATACACATTTTGTCTGACTAGAATCATTAGCACAGACTTAACAATAACATATCATGTATAAACATAACATTCTCATATTAAACAGTTCAATCACAGAACAGTTCCTCTCATAGAAACACCAAAGTATTCACATTGTGGCACAAGGCCTCATACGTTCTACCACCTTCTAAAAATATCACACATTTGCATATACATAGAACTTCTCAAGTTCAACATCTGAGAAGTTTTAGAAACTAGCATTCATTTAGAATATGAATGAAGTTAGGAAACTTTCCTTACGCACAGCTACAGCTTATGTTGAACTGCTCATTCCAATCCCTATAACACATAAGGAAATAACACATACACCAATTAGTCATATACTTAACTTTCGCATTGGTTTACTTAACTTTACTTCTTAGGGTTCGCGTTCTTTCAACCTAAGTTTACGTGACACTTCCTTTACCGTTCTACGACTTCATGACTTACGGAGAAGTCTTACTTATACGTTCATCATCTTTGATGATTTTCATTCTTATCTTCTTCTTATAACTTCTCAATGACTCATCACACCTTGCTTCTCTGCTAGTAGTCCATATGGTACTTTGAGTGGTATCCTACAAACAACAAACAAACAAGTTCCCGTCTCATCTACACTGCCATCACAGTGAGTTAGATCGATTACCAGTTTCGTATATACCTTTGCTCTCTAAAAGAATTGTTTAGCCCAGCTCCCATATGTCAACCATTAAAGGTTACGATTGTACCAAAACCTAAATTCATCTAACTTATCTGAACCATTAAACTATAATGTTTGTTAAGTAAATTTCTTATTCCTTATGGCTTTCTGGCAACTAAATGCCATACCTCAGGATTCATTCTTTATTCGACTCACATTCAGCTTTCATTAATCTTATTACCATTCATTACGGCTTTCTTGATAATTTATATCTTACTTAATACTTTCGTTATCCATTACATGAACCTCATGTTCATTACTCTTCTTTAATGTCGAAGCCATACGGTTTGCTGTATGCTAAGATCGATCGTTCATCGCAACAGCGTTGCGTTCACAGCATCTATACGCTTACACTTATCTCTCATTACCACAATATAACATCAAAATGTTATTAACTACCCTCGTCACTCAACGTCTAAGGAATCACAATCATAGCAATCCCCCACGTTCGTTTATCGCCACTACGGTCCCGGGATATCGGTACCGTAACCCACGTTTACATTCTTTATCTTTTAATCTCATTTAATCTTTCCGTTCAACCTTCGTTAAAGGTATAAAACACCTCATTAAGTGTAACATTTGATGAACTATATGTTCATTAGCTTTCATTACACTTCCCCTAGGATTTGAGTAATTAAAAGCTCATCACTGGGCCTTTCCTCGCACTTTTTAGTACTGCGGCTCCTTGCCCTTCATCGTCTTCACGCAATAGTGCCACTACATCACTACCGATGCCACCCTCCTCCTTGCTATTGCTTGCGCTGCGACGCGAGTTTCAAGTGTTTAACTCACCAGTCTGGCGCTACGGCGCTGTAATAACCCGATATTTTCAATATAAATAAATCATAAATTTTGCGTATATTTTTTTTATTTTTCAAATAAATATGGGGAACATGTATAAGCAAAGTACATGTATTTACGTGATAAATAAATATATATTTATTACATGAATAATTACAAATAATTTTATTTTAGAATTATTGATCATTATAAATTATATTTTATAATAATTACTTTTATTGTAGAAATATTTTTATTATTTATTTTTCAAAGAAAATATGATATTATATTTTTAAATAATATATGGAATGATTATTGTAATTATTATAATTATTATTTATTTATATGAATTTTAGCTCATATTAATAAGTTAAGTATTTTAACTTAATTAATAATCTTTGTTTATGCAAGATAAATCGATATGGAATCCAAACCCTAATTTTGGATTTTATCGGAATGATAATAATAATATAATATTAATTATATTTTGATTTTTTAGTGCTATAAATATGTACTGTATGTATGTGGATCGATAATGGTTGGTCAATTATGGTGTATTATGTCAAACCCTAGTATTACTATCTGAAACTCTAATTTAAAATACAAATTAGAGTTCAAGATTGTTAGGTAATCATGATAATGTAATTAATGTCCGATATTATAAATATAAACACTAATTAGGTAAATCCTAATTATTGTCTAGAAACCCTAATTATAAATTTGAAACTCTAATTTTCAATTTAAAACCCTAAGTGCTAAAATGGTAATCTTAATTATTATTTTAGTAAATTATAAGGTTAATTAGTAAACCCTAATTATTAATTCGGGAACCCTAAATATTTGAAACCCTAATTTTAATTAGTAAGTTCTAATTAAAATTTTATTAAACTTTAAACTTAAATTTTTAAACCTTAGAAATTATTTGGGAAACCTTAAGATTTAAGATCTATATATTTTAACCTAGATTCAAGCATCATGGACAAGAATGCCCTTAAAATGTTTTGTTAGTTTACTAAAATAGCCTTTTGGATTTATTTTAATGAACTCGCTTGCAATGTCACTACCCTAGATTATAACACATGCCCTAAAACTCATCCAAGCTTATCCTCTTTGACACCTTGCAAGTTAGATTCATTGCATCTAAGAATTATAAATAGGTTAGGAGAGAGAAAAGTGCACATATTTGCTCATTTGTGCTAATACACTTCACCAAGACCATCTCTCTCTAAACTCACGAATTCTCTTAGCATATTAGTCCTTGAATAAAGCCCCACTCACTCCTCTATCAGATCATAAGCATAGAATCAAGATTTGTTCAAAAAAGGTATAAACCCTAATTGCAAATCTGATATTGATCTGTATTTTTGATCTTGTGTTTTAGTGTTAAAACATTTGTTTATGGTATAAAATGATGATCTGGGTTGAAAGATGTTAGATCCATAACATCTATAGGCTCAGATTTGAAGTTTTTCATAATCTGGAAAATCTTTAAAAAGTGATCTGACAATGAATGTCAGACCCTATAGATTTCATTATGTGTAATGTTTTGGTGTTTTGAAAGTTTGTACTTGTAGTAGGAGTATGGTCTTTAATCTAGAGTTGAAATCATGCTTAGATCTGACCTAAGTTATAAGATAATCGTGGTCAAATCACGTTGACTGCCCATGACTGGGCATTTCTGGGTAACCCAGAAACTTCCCAAAAAGGGCCTGACAACATATTCAAGCTCCCGGATCTTTCTTATGTTGTTTGATTTATGTTTGTTGTTGTATCTAGTCTATAGTTTGATATTTTTACTATATGTTTATGCCTTAAAATTTCCTAAACATCATATGGATGGAAGTCAGTGGCTGGTCAAAACAGGCCAAATGATCATGAACTGAGTTTCTAGGTAACCCAAAAAACTCAAGAACGTGATCTCTGACAGGGTTTGACCAGCATGGATCTTGTGATTCTGTTGTTGTTTTGTTTATGTTTTGTGATGGATCTCTTGCTTGACATGTTGGCTAGACACTGCAACTCTTAGATCACAAAACGAACACAAGATTAGCAAGTTGTGGAAGCCCAAAAGTGGCTGGTCGAACTGTTCTTCATTTCTGGGTAACCTAGAAAATGAAGAACAACCTCTGACAGCTAATTGGATGGCTCGGATCTCTTTGGTTATGTGTTATATGAGCATGTTTGTTGTTGGATCTTGTAGTCTTGCATTAGCTCTACACGATCTGATCAACAACTTGTGTAGCGCCCCCAAATCCGGGTATCTTCCAACCCGACAGATGGTGCTATACTGTACTAACATTCATACATTCATTCAATTGAGAAGCCTCAAAAGAATGAAAATCTCTTCTATAATATCAAAATAATATTTACATTGTCCCAAGTTCTAAACCCATTACAAAGATTCTTTGTCATAATATTAATAACATTACAACATTAACCTATACTATTCATCGGTATTTGCTCGAGAATTATTTTTTTTAATTCCGAGAAATACGTAATGATAGAATATCAAGGTAAGACGAATTATGTAATAATAATCTAGTTATGGAAAACATAATATTTCGCTTGCGGACTTAATTTGAGATTATTAAGGAAAGCGAAATATTAGTAAGTAAGTCCGCAAGCGAAATATTACGTTTTCCATAACTAGATTATTATTACATAATTCGTCTTACCTTGATATTCTATCATTACGTATTTCTCGGAATTAAAAAAAAATAATTCTCGAGCAAATACCGATGAATAGTATTTTTCAGAAATTTCTCGAAAAACATTTATTTTCGTCTTAGAAATTCAAATATTTTAATTCCTTCACGTAGCTAAAATACTACGACATTCCAACATCATTAGGTTATAGATTGACAACCATCTTGATATCACATAAAATATAATATTATAATTATTTAATTCAATAAAATTATTTTACAATAAAATCTTAATTTCTCGGTCGTTACAACTTGCCCAGAAACACATTACACACTAAATTAAACCTGGTCAAACAAGGTCCCTCGGTCACTGTCTTTGAAGATCTAGGTTTCATCAAGAACATGAAGAACACCAATAGCGACGAGTTACTGTCATTTATAAAGCGATCTTCAAATGACACTTTATTTATAAAATTATTATTTTTACTAAATAATTATAGAAAATTAGTTTTTAATTATTAAAAATACAAAATAAATTATTAAAAATTATTTTAAAGTCCAAAATTATATTTTAATAATTTTGAATATATTTCATAAATATTTACTATTTTTGAAATATTAAAGGTATTTAATTTATTTAATTATAATATTAAATAAATTATTTAAAAATAATTTTAATACATGAAAAATCATTTAAAAATATATTATAATATAAGAAAATATTTAAAGTTGTTTTTAATAACTTTTAATATTATGTGATGAATTTCATTAATAAATTAATATAATGATAATTATTTTATTTAATAAATATATTAAATAAATTTTGGAAAAATAGAATTAATGATTTAAAAATAGTATAAAAATTATTTAAGTGTTATAAAAATATTTTAAGTTATAAATATAACTTTTAATATTTAAAGGTAGATTTTATTAATAATTTAATATTAATGAAATTAATTTATTTAATAATTATATTAAATAAATAGTTTAAAAATGATTTTTTTGTTTTGAAAATCGTCTAAAGGTAATATAAATGCTTTAAAAAAAAATTAAGTTATTTTAAATAACTTAATATTTTGTGAATGGTTTCATTAATAGTTTAATATTAATTAAATATTAATGATAATGGAATTATTTAATATTTAAATTATTTAATAACGATTAGGTATTTCAAAATTATGATAAATTGTAATAATTATTTAAAAATTATTATAAGGCTATAATAAATAATGCGACTGTGTTTAAGTTATCTTAATGGATATTGAACTATTGTATAGAGTCTTAGACTCGATAAATACTCGATAAAGTTGTTAGTACACCGAAATATTTTAGAAATTGATATGGACTTAGATAGGTTGACTTGATCAATGTTTTTTTGTGATTCAATGGTTGTTAAACTTACATGACAATGTAATTAGGTTATGTCCTGACTACAAATAGCAGTACAATATGATATGATATATTATTCTAATGGAACAAATGATCTATTTAATGATAGGGCTTGATATAAAAGATAAATCTAAGTTGTGTAAGCAGCAGACAAGGCAAGTATCTAACCCTTTGCATTTATTTTATGCAATGGACATGCATAAGATAATATATGAACTATTCTTTTCAATTGTTCAAATATTTCAACCTTTGTATCTACTTATGCAATGAGTCTGTATAAGTAAGCTATTAAATGATAATTGTTTTACAAGTTCCTTTATTCTGTTATTATAGATCAAGAAATATATTATGTTCGTTAATTTCTAAACTTCGTTATACAAGTGTCCTCACTTGGATAATCATTATATTTTATCACATGTTAATACATACTTATCGGTGTCCAGTATGTATACCATGAATTGAAAGCCATCTAAGCTATTTGATTCGGCTAGACACAAACTTAAAATTGTTGTTGAACAAGATAAAACGTTATTATTATCCAACTAAATTGTTTTGGTTCGGATTCTAGACTGGTATAAACATCCCAAATATGGGAAACTTTTATGCGCCCAAGGTGGATATGCTGGACGAAAATATCGTCCTTGAATGTAGTATTGATCAATACAGGGCATAACGGGCTGATCACCCCCGTGCCCGTAAGTTATGATGGTTTACAGATGAAGTTATGTTTAACCTTTTCGAAAATAGAAAATAATTTTCATAGTCTAGCAACTGATCCTCATTTATAGTTAGTACGTAGTTTCAAAAAAATTTAAAATCGAAATGATATGTTATTTTTTATTGGTTCAGCTTACTTCACAACTGTTGATTCGTTGTAGAAGTATCATTCAAAGAAAGCATTTAATTCGTTCAACTAACTGTTATTGTTGCTATTACTTGCTGGGCACACAAATGCTAATCCTTGCTTAATTTAAATGTTTTCAGCTAAGTGTGAACAACCTGAAGGTTCTGCCAAGAACAAAGGGAAAGAGAAGGTCGCTGAATGAATGATGATGTTATCTTTTGTAATAACTAGACTTTATTAGGATAATGATGATATATATTAATTATCATGTAATGTAACAAATGTTTAAAGGTTTCGTACTTGGGATTGAAAACTCTAATAATACGTAAATTAAATTTGATAATCTATATTATTGTTATTATTATTAGTATTATTCCGCTCATAGAAATGGTATCGTGAAGTACCGAGTTCGAGTTTTAAGTACCTAAATTTGGGGGCATCACATCATGATATCAGAGCTTAGGGTTAGAAACCTTAGGTGGGATTGACCTTAGGCTATAACCTTAAGGCAGAGGGAAAAGTTGAAAATAGAAACAACTCATATAAAGTTTAAGAAGAGATGAATTGGATAAATTCATCATCAAGCAAACTAAAAGATAACCTATACAAAATTATTGTTTGTTATGTGTATATATTATATGCTAATCAGGATAATTTATGTGTGTAGGTGTTAGGTGAAAAAGGATTAGGATACCCTCGGACTATAAAGAAGGAGCTGATGTCGAGGCCAATAGCTTAAATAGAGGCTCCCAATGAAAACAACTCGAATGAGGTTTATATTTTGGAAAATGTAATACCAAATCCAAAAATGGTGGAACTGACAAATAGTGATTTAGACACTGAAGTTGGAGCTGATCAAGCATCAACTAAAGTGCAGAATCTGAGGGACCAGGTTTCCTCTTTGGAAAATTTGTGGAAAATAGAAAAACTACTAAATAGTCAACTGCGAAAAGCATTAATAGAAACAATAGAAGAACAAGATAAGCTTAAAATCCAAATTGACCAAATTGGAGATAAAAGCATCAAAGCGTGCACAGCTCCGAGCAAGAAGGGGAAAAGAAAGATGAAAGACCATGATATAGGAAATCCTGATAACAACTAAGGAAAAATTAATCGAATAGAAAGGTGTGCAAATTGTGACAAGAAGCATTAAGGTGTATGCAGGAAAGGGGAAAATGTTTCCTACAATTGCGGATATGAGGGACATTTCTCTCCTCATTGTCCTACACCAAAGAAATGTGTCTGTTTTATTTGTGGGATAGGAGGTCATCGGGCAAAAAGTTATCCGAGATCAAGAAAAAGGCGTGGTGAATAGGTAGTATAGGTTCTGTGGTGTAGGTGTGTTTAATGTAATATTTGTGATATGTAAGTCTGTGTAATGTAATATTCTCAACTTTTGTATAAGTTAAGGCTGTAAATCCTGACTTTTGTGGTCACAAAGGGATAGCATTATGGACTATGTTATGTAAATTACTATGAATTAATGAAAATGAACTTATGTTTGAGTAATGAAATAAGTTTGATATGTTAAACTTATACAATAAGTTTTAGAATGTAAGTTAAATTTATGATTCTATTTAATTAGATAATGTCGCCAAGACGTCAAAATCAAAATCAAAGGGCAGAAGAATCTGCCAACAATGCTGAAGGGCAACAATCAGATCCAATGCACCAATTCGCAAACATGGTAGCTCAGGCAATGCACCAAGGAATGCTAGCCGCAGGGAACCAGCTAGACATCCGCTTGGCAAACTTCAAGGACTTCAAGGCTGTAGGACCTCCCAAATTTAGAGGTACAACTGACCCTGTAGAAGCCCAAAGTTGGGTTAAGGAAATCAAAAAAGCGTTTGAAATAGCTAGGGTGAGACAAATTTTTGGTGGGAAGCGAATCCGGCGAGGGTAGGAGTAGGTGTAGTTGCTTGGGAAAGGTTAAAATCTTTATTTTTTGAAACCTATTTTTCATCTAGTATGTAGGCTAGGACGGAGGTAAAATTTTTGGAATTAAAATAGGAGAATATCACTGTTGCAGAGTCTGCCACAAAATTTAATGAGTTGGCTAGGTTCGCTCAGCATCAAGTTGATACGGAGCCTAGAAAAGCGAGAATGTTCGAGCTGGGATTAAAACCCTGGCTCTACAGCAAGGTGGCAGTGTTGCAGATCCCTACATTTGTAGCACTCATGGAGAAAGCTATTATTGTTGAGGAGGGGAGTGAGGCCATGAGCCTCTACAACAAGGAAAGAAGGAACAAGGGTAAGGTTGAGGGAGCTAGGAAGGTGGAAACAAATACTGGGAATAGAGGTGAGAAGAGGAAGGGGAACAACTTTGGGAGTGTGCAGGTGAAGCAGGAAGGTGTAAAGAAGAAGCAGGTGGTGCAATGTGAGAACTGTGGGAAGAACCATTTGGGGGAATGTCTGAAAGGTAAATTTACATGTTTTAAGTGCGGACAGGAGGGCCATATCTCTCCCAACTATCTTAATCCTAGAATAATTAGTGGGTGTTTTATGTGCGGATCAAAGGAGCATAAGGTGAAGGACTGTCTGGAAAGGAGAACGGAGGCAGAAAGTGTCAACATGGGGGAAAGTGGCGGAACTTTGGCAATCATAGGACCAACATCATCTAGCAAGCCGACAAAATCAACTACAAGGGTCTTCAACATGACAGTCCAGGATTCGGTGGCAGCTGGCAATGGAACTCCAGGTATTTTTCGTATAACTTTTATTTTCTTATACATGATTTTCCTATAAATAATAAATTATTTTATAAATAAATTTTGAAGGAGGAATTTGAGTTCTTTTAGAAATCAAATTTCCGTTTAATCAGATAGATAAGCTTTATGTGAATAGTTAAAGATCAGTTCGATCAAATTTGATCGAGATCTACTTGCAATGATTGTGTATGCTATGTACCCTGGTATATATGGGTTTTGAAATGGTGATTCCTGGAACGACATCTTTATAAGGGATGGTGAATGTAATAACCCGATATTTTCAAAATAAATATGGGGAAACATGTATAAGTAAAGTACATGAATTTATGTGATAAATAAATATATATTTATTACATGAATAATTACAAATCATTTTATTTTGGAATTATTGATCATTATAAATTATATTTTATAATAATTAATTTATTGAAAAAATGTTTTTATATTTTATTTTTCAAAGAAAATATGATATTTTATTATTTAAATAATATATGGAATGATTATTGTAATTATTATTTATTTATATAAATTTTAGCTTAGATTAATAAGTTAAGTATTTTAACTTAATTAATAATGTTGTTTAGGCAAGATAAATCAGATATGGAATACAAACCCTAATTTTGGATTTTTATCAGGGAATGATAATAATAATATAATATTAATTATATTTTGATTTTTCAGTTCTATAAATATGTACTGTATGTATGTGGACCGATAATAGTTGGTCAATTATGGTCTATTATGTCAAATCCTAGTATTACTGTGTGAAACCCTAATTTAAAATACAAATTAGAGTTCAAGATTGTTAGGTAATCGTGATAATGTGATCAATGTCTGATATTATAAATATAAACGCTAATTAGGTAAATCCTAATTATTGTCTAGAAACCCTAATTATAAATTTGAAACTCTAATTTTCAATTTAAAACCCTAAGTGCTAAAATGGTAATCTTAATTATTATTTTAGTAAATTATAATGTTAATTAGTAAACCCTAATCGTTAATTAGGGAACCCTAAATATTTAAAACCCTAATTTTAATTAATAAGTTCTAATTAAAATTTTATTAAACTTTAAACTTAAATTTTTAAACCTTAGAAATTATTTGGGAAACCTTAAGGTTTAAGATCTATATATTTTAACCTAGATTCAAGCATCATGGACAAGAATACCCTTAAAATGTTTTGTTAGTTTACTAAAATAGCCTTTTGGATTTATTTTAATGAACTAGCTTGCAAAGTCACTAACCTAGATTATAGCACATGCCCTAAAACTCATCCAAGTTTATCCTCTTTGCAACATTGCAAGTTAGATTCATTGCATCTAAGAATTATAAATAGGTTTGGAGAGAGAAAAGTGCACATATTTGCTCATTTGTGCTTATACACTTCACCAGACCATCTCTCTCTAAACTCACGAATTCTCTTAACATATCAATCCTTGAATCAAGCCCCACTCACTCCTCTATCAGATCGTAAGCATAGAATCAAGATTTGTTCATAGAAGGTATAAACCCAAATTGCAAATCTGATCTTGATCTGTATGTTAGATCTTGTGTTTTAGTGTTAAAACATGTTGTTAATGGTATAAAATGATGATCTGTGTTGATAGATGTTAGATCCATAACATCTATAGGCTCAAATTTGAAGTTTTTCATAATCTGGAAAATCATTAAAAAGTGGTCTGACAATGATTGTCAGACCCTATAAATTTCATTCTATGTAATGTTTTGGTGTTTTGAAAGTTTGTACTTGTAGTTAGGAGTATGGTCTTTAATCTGGAGTTGAAATCATGCTTAGATCTGACCTAAGTTGTAAGATAATCGTGGTCAAACCACGTTGACCGGCCATGCCTTGGCATTTCTGGCCATGACCTAAATTGTAAGATCTGACCTAAGTTGTAAGATAATCATGCTTACCCATAATACATATACTAATTTTAAACAACTAAACAACAACTTCAGAAATCTTTGAATACTATGTTTTAAACCAAAACTCCATTTTCGATATTATTTGATAAAATTAACACTATAACCATGATTATACACCAAATTACCTCATTCGAACTAAGTTTTCTCCATTTCTTAACATATTAACATATTCATAGTTCAATTTCACAATTAGCTCACAGTCAAATATTAATTTTAGTACTCCTACAATTCATGTTCATACTTAATTTCACTATAAAAGCCAATTTCTTCATCTTAAACGTAAATAAAGCAATTTGGTACACTATTTCCTTATCTAGATGTTAGTTCTAACATCACAATTACATATAATCGGCAAAACAAGTTGTATATCAACAATTCCAGAAAACTTGATTTACAGTGCTTGAAAATTCATGTGTAAAATATATATATATATATATATATATATATATATATATAATAAGGTTATGAGAATACCTTCTTTTACTTATTATTCCTTGCCAATTACAGACAAACTTGCAACTTCACAAACCTTTTCTCTCTTCTCAAGCTCTCTCAAATTCTCTCACAAACTCTATGTAACTTTCTTCCTCAATGTAACAAATGACTCAAATCGTGTAAACCAAAACTGATAAGCAAGTAAGCATAGAATGAAAAGAAACTGATGTGGCCATAATACACACACTAAATAATATCAGTTACGAAAAATATAACGTATAGGTTAGAATTAATTTTATTTATTATTTAATTTATTTTACTTATTTTATTTATTATAATTATAATTCAAAATTCAAAAATCCAAAAGCCATAAGGCTTTGTTTGGCAAAAACTCTTTAAAAATGAAAGACTTAATATCTTTTAGTCTTGTTTGGCAAACTAATTTAATCCCTTTTAATTTATTTTAATAACCCATCTATAGCATAGTTTATTGTCACACTTTTGTTACCAAATTAAATTAAAACATTATAATAATCCACTTAATCCTATCAATTTTCTAATTTAATTATTAAATTAAATTAGAATATAATCTCATAATAATTAATTTCTTTCACTCATTAATTATATATTTAAAAATAATTAATCAAATCAAATCAAATTAAACAAATATTTATTCAACAATAACACATTAATTAAATATTTTAATTAAATATTTATATAAATCAATAAATTTTTTAAATTATAATTTAAAATTCTGAATTGTTACATCTTTCCATCCTTACAAGGATTCTATCCCCAGAATCACAACTCCAATAAATTATTCGTCACATTCTTCCCTCCTTACAAAGATTCTATCCCCAGAATCGAAGACAAAATTAAACAAATAGCTCAGGATAATTCTTCATCATTTCAGCTTCGAGTTCCCAAGTAGCCTCTTCGACATTGTGGTTCCTCCATATTACCTTCACAAAAGGTATCACTTTATTCCTGAGTACTTGTTCTTTTCTGTCAACTATCTGGATAGGACCTTCTTCATAAGACAAGTCTTTATCGAACTACAATAGTTCATAGTCTATCACATGCTTGTAATCGGGTTTATACGGTCATAACACCGAAACATGAAATACATTATGAACGTGTTCTAACTCTAGAGGTAGAGCTACCTCATAAGCCACTTCTCCTACTCTTTGCAGCACCTCGAAAGGTCTAATAAATCTCGGGCTCAGTTTCCCTTTTTATCGAAACAAATTTTCCCCTTCCAAGGAGAAACTTTTAAGAACACGAAATTTGCTACGTCGAATTCATGATCTTGTCTGTGTTGATCAGCATACTTCTTCTATCTGTCTTGAGCTTCTACCAATCTTGCCCTAATGAGTTTGACAACCTCAGCAGTTTGTTGTACCTGTTCTGGTCCTAACAGTTGGCGTTCACCGACTTCATCCCAGCATAGTGGAGTTCTGCACGTCCTTTCGTACAATGCTTCATAAGGTGGCATGCCGATGCTTGGGTGGTAACTGTTGTTGTAGGCAAATTCCACTAATGGTAAATGTTCCTCCCAGCTCCCTTTGAAATCCATGATGCATGCTCTAAGCATATCTTCCAACGTCTGGATTGTTCGTTCGCTTTGGCCATATGTTTGCGGATGATATGCCGTACTCATTCTAAAATGTGTTCCCATGCATTCTTGTAGTCTTTTCCAGAAGTTTGACGTGAATCGTGGATCTCTATCAGATATAATTGATACTAGAACTATGTGTCTCGAAATAATTTCTTTAACGTATAACTTTTCCAACTGATCAAGATTGAATCTAATCTTTATTGGCAAAAAGTGTGCTAACTTTGTCAGTTTGCCCACTATTACCCAAATTGCATCATATCCTTTCTGAGTAGTTGGAAGACCTACCACAAAATCCATTGTGATATGTTCCCACTTCCATTCTGGTATGTCCAATGGTTGAAGTAATTTGCTTGGCCTCTAGTGTTCTGCCTTTACTCTTTGATATGTTAAACATCTCGCAACACATTTTGCGACATCTCTTTTCATGTTTGGCCACCAAAAGTGTCTTTGTAAATCTAGATACATCTTTGTACTTCCCAGATGAAATGAATATCTTGAGTTATGAGCTTCGGTCATGATTTCTTCTTTAATATCTGATACTGCTGGAACCCAGATTCTCCCCTCGAATCTTAGTAGCCCTTCAGTATCGATCTTAAATTTCACTACACTACCCTCAACCACTTTCTCTAGGGTTTTTCTATATTCTTCATCTTGTAGTTGAGCATTCTTTACCTTGTCCACCAAAGTTGGACTAGCTTCTATCTGGAATAGTCATTCATCGGATTCCATTGGAAATTTTATTTCCAACTCTAGCTTTGTCATTGCTGAAATAAGCTCCTCTTGTGTGGTTATCAACATCAACTTTTCCTGACCTTTCCTACTTAAAGCATCTGCAACCACATTCGTTTTTCCTGGATGATAAAAGATCTCATAATCATAATCTTTTATCAATTCCATCCATCTCCTTTGACGCATGTTCAGGTTTTTTTGAGTGAAAATATACTTCAGACTCTTATGGTCTGTGTAGATCTCACATTTTTCTCCATAGAGATAGTGTCTTCATATCTTCAGAGCAAATACCACAACATCCAACTCTAAATAATGAGTCGGATATCCTTTTTCATAACCCTTCAGTTGTCTTGATGCATATGCAATAACTTTGTCATCCTGCATAAGAACACAACCTAATCTTTTATGTGATGCATCACTATACACCACAAAGTTTCCTGTATTATCTGGTAATAACAACACAGATGCCACACTTAACTTCTTTTTTAATTCCTGAAAACTCTCTTCACACTTCTCCGTCCAAACAAATTTTACAGCTTTCTTTGTCAAATTTGTTAATGGAGTGGCAATCTTGGAAAAATCCTGAATAAACTGTCTATAATAGTCGGCCAGTCCCAAGAAACTCCTCACCTCCGAAGGTGTTATTGGTTGTTCCCAATTGATTACGGCTTCAACTTTTGATGGATCCACTGAAATCCCATCTTTGTCGAACACATGCCCAAGAAATTGTACACGTTCTAGCCAAAATTCACACTTAGAGAATTTCACGTACAACTTTTCCTTTCTTAGTGTCTCTAATGTCAAACATAAATGTTCCACGTGTTCTTCTCGAGATTTGGAGTACACCAAGATGTCATCAATGAATACCACCACAAACTTGTCTAAAAATGGTTTAAACACCCTGTTCATCAAATGCATGAATGCAGCAGAGGAATTTGTTAATCCAAAAGACTTCACCAGAAACTCGTAATTTCCATATCGAGTTATGAATGCCGTCTTTAGAACATCCTCCTTTCTTACTTTCAATTGGTGATACCTACTTCTCAAATCTATTTTTGAGAAATATCTAGCACCCTTCAATTGATCAAACAAGTCATCTATTCTTGGCAATGGATATTTATTCTTAATAGTGAATTTATTTAACTCCCTAAAATCAATGCATAGACGTATTGACTCATCCTTATTCTTCATGAATAACACCGGTGCTCCCCACGGTGACACACTCGGCTGAATGTACTTCTTGTCTAACAGCTTCTGCAACTGTACCATCAGTTCCTTCACTTCTACCTGAGCCATTCTATACGGGGCCTTCGATATCAGAAGGGTTCCTGGTGCTAAGTCAATCACGAACTCAATCTCTCAGTTAGGCATAAGTCCTGGAAATTCCTTCAAAAACACATCTACAAATTCCCAAACCACTAGTATCTCTTCCAGTTTCACCCCTTTCTCTTAGTATCGACTATTTAAGCTAAATAACCCACACAGCCTTGACTCAACAACTTATTGGCATGCATAATCGTCAGACATCTCGCATGTCTAGGCGATCTGCTACCATGGAAAACTACCTTTGACGGAGTCATAAAGTTTACACATTTCTTTTGGCAATCAATTATCGCTCCATAATTGAACAACCAATCCATTCCCAAAATAACATCAAACTCTACAAGTTTTATCGGAATTAAATCTACCATCATGACATTCCCCTTAATGTTTACCCAAAAATTCTTGTATACGAAACTAACAGGAATCACTTCCCTATTCGCAATTTCTATTTTTAAAGGGAAATTCAATTCTTCACTAGGCAATCCTAACCTCTTAGCAAATTCATCATATATAAACGAGCAAGTAGCACCAAATCAAATAATACATAAGCATCTATATCATTGATTGGGATAATACCTGACACAACATCTTTTGATTGCACTGCATCCTGCACAGTCATGTTGAAGGTTCTGGCTGTGGGTTTGTTTGATGATGTTGGTCCCGAAATGGTCAATGTGCCTCCACTACTACCTCCCTTGTCTCCCGTCGTCTCTTCAGGTTTCTTCTTAGGGCACTCACTAGCAAAATGATCCTTTGACCCACATGTGTAGCAAACATTCTTCTTGGGTTGGCTGCAATTTGGGGCAATGTGACCCTCCTGGCTACAATTAAAACATACACGCTTTCCCCTTAAGCATACACCCGCGTGAAACTTTCCGCATGTAGCACATGCTTTGAACTTTTTCTTCTGTTGGTTTCTAGAACCCACATTTCCATTCCATTTTCTCTTCAGGTTATTATTACCATTTCCACTACTCCCACCACCATTCTTACCTTCACCCTCATTCTTCTTCTTTCTCTATTCTTGATTATTCTTTCTCATAGCCTCGCCTCCACCCTCAGCGAGAATTTCCTTCTCAAGCACCGCTGCGAATGTCTTCAGCTGGAACAGGGAGACCCTACTGTACAACCAGGGTTTCAGTCCCTATTCAAATCTCTACGCTTTGCGCTCATCCGTGTTGACTTGATATGGCGCAAACCTCGCCAATTTAATAAATTTTGCGGCATACTCCGATACCGTTATTGATCTCTACTTCAGTTCCAGAAACTGCACCTCCATCTGATTCTTTGAACTCTCTAGGAAATAAGTCTCAAAGAATATCATTTTAAATCTATCTCAAGTCATCAGCCCTTGTCCTCCTCGAGTTTTATTGGCTTGCCACCAATAACCCGCCTCTGCTTTCAACATGAATATTGCAAAAGCAGTCTTTTGGTTCTCACCTACTCTAGCTACATCAAACACCTTCTCTATCTCTATAATCCAACTCTGTGCCTCAACCAGGATTCATAGACCCACGAAATTCTGGTGGTCCCACCGCCTTAAAGTCCTTAAATGTCACAACTTGATTCTGCGATTGATTCTGCAACGTACGCATCAGTAACGTTACTAACTACTGAACGGGGTTAGCTTCCGCGTTGTTATTGTTTGTAGATCCCTCAGGGGTTCTTTGTCGTGGCTTACGTCTTCTTGGAGGTATTTTCTATTAAAATACACCCATTAGATTATTACTCAATTCCTTTAAGTATTTTATACTTAACTTGTACACCATAAAAGCTCATCACATAACACATAACGTTTTAAATAAAATAGTCCATGATGGATCCAAATCTTGGAAAATATGTCTGTTATGTTCAGTTTCCTCAAAGATTCGCTGGTATTGATAGGAATGATCGATATGCCTACCGAAAGACTGTTTTCTTTGACGTGAGTTCTTTTGTCCTTAGAATATTGCAATGCACATCTTTTTCAAACTGTGGTAATTCTAACAAACAATTTGAATAATCAATTTATTCTATGTGCTATGGTCAAGTTGTTTTGTACCTAAAATACATCCATGTTCTATTTAATTAAGCGTATTGAGAGACCATACTCCATTTCCTCGATAAACGTTATCGGTATATCCTCGACCTTATTAGTTTCTTTACGGTGTTAGATAAATTTGAGAGGTTTGGATGGCATTCAAGGACCCGCCTATGTGGGTCTTGGATGTGTCTTTAATAGAACAACATTATACGGTTATGAGCCTCCTCTCAAACCTAAGAATAAAAGGTCCGGATTTTCTCTTCCTTATGTGGTGAATCGCGAAGAGAATTACTAGATCAAGCAAGAAAAGTTCAAACAAAATGAAATCGAGCAAGAATGTTGATACCACAATGTCAATATTCATCTTAGAAGATATAGAGGAGGGGTGGAAGGTACCATTTTTATTCTTTAGAAGGAGTGTTTGGTTAACTTTCCAGTTGAGCTTTATCGGTTTCTTTTAGGTATATAATTGACAATCGTGTTTTCAAGATGTAAACTAAAGGAAATGATTGCATTTTTTTTATATTGTAAATTTAAATATTTAATCAACCAAAATTGGTTGGTCATTACTAGTTAACCAAAGATAAATCCTTGATAATCATAGTGGTAGGAGTGGGAAAACTATGTACGGTCTTAACTTCGGCTTTCACTTTAATAATTATTAATAGCTCTTTATGTGACCAGTTCTATCGTCATCATAAGTATTTAATTAGTGACAGAGAAAAATGTGTCATAGAAAGTAATTCTTTGGTGATAAACTATCTATTATATATTCATTTAGTCACAACAATTAATTTTGTCATTATTAATAACTCTTTCTGTGACGAGATGTATCGTCACCATAAGTATTCAATTAGTGACATTAAAAAATGTGTCTCAAAAAGTAACTCTTTGGTGATAAATTATTTTGTAATATTATTTATAATATGAATTGACAACGACATAATTGTCATGTTAAATATATTATTAGGTGACGAATTGTTCTGTCGTCATTTTATTTTTGGTGACGATAAACATAATAATATGACGAAAGAATAATCATAAATATGATAATATTGTCGTCATTAAAATTAGATGATTTAAATAGAGTAACATATTTTCGTCACTAAAATAATATCATTTAATGACGAAAAAAGATTTTCGTCATTTAATGCACCAAGTTTTGATGACGAAACATAATATAGAGTGATGAAATTTTCTTTCAAATAGTGATGCTATTAACGTCACTAAAAGTAATTAATTATAGTGACAATGATGTAGATCGTCACCATAAGTTAAAACATTTAGTGACGACATCAAATAGTGTAAAATATACCTAATACCACGCTCATACGGTGACGGTCTCTGTGACGATTAACAATCGTCACCAAATGTTTTAGTGACGAAAAATGAATTTTATGTGACAAATTTTAACGTCATTTTTTGTGTGATTTCTTGTAGTGCAACTTGTTCAACATTAGAGTATCAGAATTTGGAAACATGCATGCTAAATAACAAGATAAATATTAGAAAATCTTGCTCAATATCAAGAGGTAAAGTTTAAGAACTTGTACAATATATTTAGAATTAAGAAACTTGCTCAACGAAATATTAGGATTAGAAAAACTTGCATGAAGAAAGTTCAGGTTAGATAAACTTACCTTGCGTGTAAGCTAGACCGTAACAGTTTGATTCACAATATCCTAATCACATGTCATTAGGACACAATTAGTCACTACAAATACTCTGTATACAAATAAGTACATATTTCGTGTATGACCTAATTTTTTTAACCACATAGTCAAGTTACATTAGTAACAAAACTCGTTAAGTGTTAATTATATGCTCATTTTTAGCACTATAATATCATAATAACAAAATTATATTTTTAACAGTCGTAATATTGCATCATATCAACTATTACAGACTCTGCGTACAAGAAAATAATTTTTTGGGCCATATCTTTAACCCTATTATGACTATTGCACTACGGTTAGAATTGAGGTTATGTCATTTGCTGCATGCAAGACTTTGGCATTCTTGGCGCTAAGGCTTGGCAACTATGACAAGAAAATTACAATGTTGAGCACGATGAACAAAACATAGCAGATTTTGACTATTTAAAAAAACTTCTAGCAACTAAATTAACACATATAACTTACATAAATTATACATAACTATTATCCATCATACATATACTAATTTTAAACAACTAAACAACAACTTCAGAAATCTTTGAATACTATGTTTTAAACAAAAACTCCATTTTCAATATTATTTGATAAAATTAATATTGTAACCATGATTATACACCAAATTACCTCATTCGAACTATGTTTTCTCCATTTCTTAACATATTAACATATTCATAGTTCAATTTCACAATTAGCTCACAGTCAAATATTAATTTTAGTAATCCTACAATTCATGTTCATACTTAATTTCACTGTAAAAACCATTTTCTTCCTCTTAAACGTAAAGAAAGCAATTTGGTACACTATTTCCTTATCTAGATGTTAGTTCTAACATCACAATTACATATAATCATCAAAACAAGTTGTATATCAACAATTCCAGAAAACTTTATTCACAAAGCTTGAATATATATATATATATATATATATATATATATATATATATATATATATATATATATAAGTTATGATCATACCTTCTTTTGCTTATTCTTCCTTGCCAATTATAGACAAACTTGCAACTTCACAAACCTTTTCTCTCTTCTCAAGCTCTCTCAAATTCTCTCACAAACTCTCTGTAACTTTCTTCCTCAGTGTAATAAACGACTCAAATCGTGTAAACCAAAACTGATAAGCAAAGATGCGTAGAACAAAAAGAAATCGATGTGGCTATAATACGCACACTAAATAATATCAGTTACCAAAAATATAACGTATAGGTTATAATTTATTTTATTTATTATTTAATTTATTTTACTTATTTTATTTATTATAATTATAATTCAAAATTCAAAAATCCAAAAGCCATTAGGCTTTGTTTGGCAAAAACTCTTTCAAAATTAAAGACTTAATATCTTTAAGCATTGTTTTGCAAACTAATTTAATCCTTTTTAATTTATTTTAATAACCCATCTATAGCATAATTTATTGTCACACTTTTGTTACCAAATTAAATTAAAATAATATAGTAATCCATTTAATCCTTATAAATTCTCTAATTTAATTATTATATTAAATTAGAATATAATCTCATAATAATTAATTTCCTTCACTCATTAATTATTTATTTAAAAATAATTAATCAAATCAAATCAAATTAAATAAATATTTATTCAACAATAACACATCAATTAAATATTTTAATTAAATATTTATATAATTGAATAAATATTTAAAATTTTTATATAATTAAATTGTGATTTTTATAATTAATTAAAATATTTATTTGAGTTAGATAAATATTTTAGTTGATTTATTTATTGAATAATAAATATTTGATGTTGGTTGTTATGGCTTAATTAAGCTTTATAATTTGATAGATAATTTTATAATTGATGTGCATTTTATTATTAAAGTTTAATTGATTTTACTAATAAAATAACTTTAAATTATTTAAGTGTGACATTAGAAATATGTTATATGTCATAGTAAAGTAATAATATTATATAATGAATAACCTAACCATTATGTTGCTTAACTAATAATGAAAAAAATGAGGTTATGCTACTAAGATGGCTTAATGTGATATTGATCATGCATGTAAGAGTTTTGTAACATAAGCCTTATGTTATTAGTGGGGGTTACTATTATATTAATTATTAACATAACTATTACCCAAATGAGGAGTTACACAAGAAGAAATCCTAGAGTTTTTTTAGAGCAAGAGTCTTGGTGGAAGAGAGAAATAGAGAAATAGAGAAATTGAGAGAGATAGAGAAAAATAGAGGAATTGAGAGGAGCTAGAAGAAGAAGAAAAAGCTAGAAGAAGGTAACTTCTAAACCCTTGTTTAATCTTTAATTTTTTTTGGGTAGATTTATGTTATAGGGTAGTAGATCATGTTTAATCTTGTTTGTATTGGTTTAATCTTGGATTATCAAGAATCAAACAAGAGGATTCAAGAAAGAAAATAAAATGGAAAGAAAATTTGAAGAACAAAATTCGTAGGTTTTGAGTAATTGTGGGCAGATCTTGTGAAATTCATATCTCTTTGGGTATAATGAGTTAGAAAGCGAGCCTTATATCAAATCAAAGCTATTGAAGTAAGCTACATTCTGAAAGTGGAATCACATGAAAACTCCTTGTAGATTTCTTGAAGTGTCTATTTTAGTAAGGATGGTCTGAAGGGAAAACAATCTGCCCAGAAAATCAAAACTGTTACGGTTTCTGACTTTGAAAAATTAATATAAATTCGTGTGTTTTGAATCTGAAGAAACTTTCAACTGCAAAGTTGTAGATATGGAAGTTTACTAGCTAGAATTGCGAGATTGAGCCATTTTATAGAACGGATCATGTCTGAAATAAATTGTTAAGTAATGTTATCCAGAAAATAAAATTTTCTAGAGTAGTTGATGAATTGCAGAATCTGTTTTAGATGGACAAGGGTCTGACTTTAAGGCCTAGATGAGGTTGTAGTACACTGAGTAAGGTTTAATTCTATATAAGAAGGAACAAAAATGAAAATGTAACGAAGGAGTTACGTTAAAAACAAAAACAACGTTTTATTAAAGAAATTGTGAAGATGAGTTTTATAATTCTGTTTGAATTAAGATTTTGGGTGATGATATATTTTGATGATTAACAATATGTTTTGACATATTTAATGAGTATAGATATGTGTTATCACATTCTATGCATAATTAACCATTTAAGATCAAGAGTTGAGATAAGTTAATGTATGCACATAACGTGATCGATAAAATGCCTAAGAATAATAGTGTTTCTAAACTTTGGTATACAAAGTGTCTAACTAATGGCTAATATTGGATGTTATGTGCATCTGAGTATGAAAAGATGTTAATACAAGAATAGTAATGGAAAGAAATCAAAAAGGGTAGTTTTTTGATTTTTAAAGGAAAATTAAGCATGTAAACAATGTGTTGAATATGCATTTTTGAAACCAAATTGGTATAATAAAATGGTGTGATATACGCACATTAAACTACAAGTGTGATAGTCTAGCATGTGTGGTGATGAAAATGAAAATAAAACCGAGTTGCATATAAAACACAATTAGATGTCTATAAAGACCTTATAAAGGATAATAAGATAAAGTAAGGTCTTAGAATATATTTGACCATGAGATCGAGTATTGATTTTGTTTATTATCAATCTCACATACAGTGTAGGTTGTGCAAGGACGTGAAGTATTAGCGTATTGGTAAAACGCTGGTAAAGGCAAGTCTTTCAATTCATATTTGCTATGTCAATTTGATTGTTTTAAATCCTTATTGCAAAGAGCATGATGTGTTATATATATGTTGAATGTATGAAATGTTAAAGTCAACTTATGACTACGTTGATTGAGTAAAGCATGCGGATTGAGTAAAGAACTCAATCTTTATACTTGTTATATGAACTGTAACATGTATGTTATGTTAGTCCAATGTTTATGAGATATATATTGAGCATGTTATCATGTGCTACGTGATGCATGAAAACTGTTAGATTTTGTTGGGTTGTCGAGCTCAACCTTGCAAATAATCATTTTTGTAGGTTAAGGATTGAAGGTAACACTATGTGCTACCTGAATGACGTGGATCAGAAATAATACGCGAAGATTAATATTTTAGCTAAAGTTGTTATTTCTTTATACCATGATTAAGATTCATGAGATGCACTAAATGTTTTATGATGTATAGTTTTATGTTGAGTGGTAAAGATAAAGATAGAGTTATCTGATATGTAAAGGTTATCGGATTGAAATGTAAAATTTTATATAATAACAGTGATAAAGTGAATCATAAAATAAGATTGATTCAAAAACATGTAGATGATAAAGGCTTTGATTTAGGGAATTAAAGTAGAAAGACATAAAAGTTTAAATTATTCCGCATTTTATAAAGTTTAACATCGAATAATGATGTAAAATCAGAAGGTAGATGTGTTATTAATAACCGAAGTTGAGAATTATATTGTATGAATTTTGGAGTCGTTACATTTCCACCGTTTTTGTTCTATACCTTCCTTCTGTGATTTGTAAAAGATAGGTGCTAGATATGTAAGTAAACTATAAAACCCAAGTGGTAGCACTCAAAAATGTTGAGTACACAATCTGTAGTGGCAGTTTTAGACAAAACAGTTTTGTTTCTTTTAAAGAGACGCAGACTATTATGGTCTAGTAAGTGCCAGGGGTAGTTTTGTCATTTTTATGACGTTCAAAATTTTTGGTAAAATTTTGGATGATAATATGATGAGTTTTCTAACATTTCCATGTAGAATCACTGAAAAAGTAGTTGTAGATTTCCGTATGGACTATTTTTAGCAAAATGTAAAAAAAGTGAGAAATTACAAAAACAAACTGCTGCAGAATTTGAAATGGCAATTTCGGTAATTTAATTTATGAAATAAATTCTGACCTTTTGGGAAATGAAAATATATGATATAAAGTAGCTCTTGTCCACAAATGAGTCATTCCGACTTAAAATGACCAAGTTATGACCATTTTAATTATAAGGATTTTTTGATGAAAATGGCTATAACCGGAGTTCTATAACTCCGATGGCAACAAAATTTAAACTGAAGGCTCACGTTAACACGTCTAAGATTATGTCAATAGATGAGAATTTTTGGAGTTGAGCATGATAGGGCTAATTTCTTAAGCTATGAACTAAAAAAGATTTTTGAAAATTACTAAAGAAACATAAAAAATTATGGAAAATTTCTTTTTGTGTATGAAATATATGTATATATGTTTGGTCAAAGGATAGAAAAATAATAAGTTAGTTTGGTATTTTTGTGAAAAGAGATAATAAATCCAGCTTGCTATATTGAAAAATTAATGAATCCAGGCTTATATATCTTTTTTTCTCGAAGATGCTTCGCATCTCGAAAACAATAAAAGCAATACAGCCGAATACATAATAAAATGGAAGTATCAGAGGCCTCAATTACTATTGAGCATAAGGGTTTGAAAAACCTATTTTACAAAACATCACTGTCATTTCTTGTTAAAATTGAACTTTTATACAAAATTCAAACCCTTTGTATATAGGTGAAAACGAGGCATAACACTACTTCCAGACAATTGCACATTGACCTACACATACACACACATTCAGATAAAAGTTTAAATTAAAAAATGGTGGTAACCGTGTTATCACGGAAGTCGGGGGGTGCCTAACACCTTCTCTCCGCTTAATGAAGCCTCCGGACCCTAACAAATTTCGGTTTTACAGACTAGTTAAATAGTGTCACATCACTAGGTCTTTGTGCAAACCTTTTCTCGGTTAGGTTGGTGCAACCATTTAAAAATACCAACTGGGGACTCTTACAGTCAAATCATCGACATATACATGTCGGACCTTTTCAAACCTATTTTTTCAAACAAATCTAACCTAACATGAGAACACCAAAAGATAAGACCAGAAAGGGACAAATAAAAATCCCGACGTTGACAACATTCCTTATTAAAATTAAACATCTTTAATTTTAGAAAACATGGAATCCTATTCCATATGTGAATAAACTCCTTTATTCTAGAAAACATAAAATCTTATTCCTTATCAAAATTAAACATCTTTAATTTTAGAAAACATGGAATCCTATTCCATATATGAATAAACTCTTTTAGTCAAACAAACATGACATCCAATTCTAAATTAATGCAAAACTCTTGAATAAACTCTTTTATTCAAACGAACGTGGAATCCAATTCTAAGTTAAAATACAACTTTTGAATAAACTATTTTATTCAAACGAACGTGGAATCTAATTCCAAGTTACTATAAAACTTTTATTTTAAAATATTCCAATTCAAAATAAAAATTTATCTTAAATGAAATAAGTATTAAAATAAAAAAATTTCAAAATCTGGTGTCGAGCGCAGCTGCGCTTAAAATACACTAGGATACAGCGCTGCTAGGCCAGAAAATCTTTTACTAATTATGGCGCGCAATTGCGCTTGTAATACACTAAAAAATAGCATAGTTAACGGCCAAGCTAGCCAAAACGCGTTTTCCGACATGGCACACAATTGCGCTCCTCGAATGAACTAGAGATTCGCAGCAGTGCGCCCACGGCCGCAAAATGTAATCAAGAATAATTTTTGCCCAAAAAATTCGATCAAATCGCATATCATACATACATGGAATCAACAAGATCAAAAATTAGCATAAAGTTTGGCTTTGATACCACTGTTGGGTTTGTATATAGTGCGAGCATGCAATCAAATTACACAAAAGGTTTGGAAGCCTGACAAAATAGGAATTTTAAATTTTCTTACAAACCCATCTCCATGATCATTCTTTGTGCATAATTATCAATTAATAGAACAGAGATGGAGATTAGATTCATACCCTTATAGAACTAGCTTCCTTAGGTACAAGTTCACCTCCAATCCTTTTCACGTTCAACTTGAATCCACCGGGTTAGATTTCTTCCTTGGATCAACGTTAGCCACCCAAGTGTTTGGCCTCTAGAGGTGATCCACTAAGGAAGAAGAAAAATTCAAGAAGATGGGTATTTGGCTCAAACCCTAGTTTTTCTATCTCTATATAAAAAGGGTGTACTCTCCAACAATTGGAATAATTATCCTCCAAATTTTATTAGGAATAAATGAGAGTTCTTATATTATATTAATTCCAAAAATTCTTTAGAAATTAAAATAATAATAATAATTGTAAGAATATTAATAAGACTCCTCTTATTAATTAATATGTAATGTTTTAAAATATTAAATAATAAATATTAAGCGATTTAATTTATTCTATCATCATATATTAAATTAAATACACTTAACATATTATTACAATTATGCCATTAACTTCTTAAATAATTATTCTTTCTTTTATGGTATGACCCTTTAGGTTCTCCATATTAAACCTTCTTGAATAAATTAATTAGAATAATTCTAATTTTATTTAAATAAATAAATTAAACTACTAATTTATTTAAATAAATAATATTTATTCTACAATAAGGACAAGCCTCAATAACGATTAACTACTTTCTAGATAATATAGATTTTAACATTAATCATAAAAGAACCTTTGAGTAAATAGTTACTGTACAATTCAATCCTTCCACCATACATTGTCACAATTAAATATAAGACATGGAATTACTGTCAAGTCTTATTTTATTTAATTATATGTTTTTCGATTCTTAAATGCACAACACCAAATAATGAAAATTAGAAACTCCTTTCTAATTTCATTCTGCCTTGGCCAATGACTACTTGGTTGTCATTTTATCAAATCATATAGGACATTTCTCTTCTTTTACTAAAAGTGATAGATTCTTTATTGATCATACATTACCTCCATGCAAAACTTATTATACCCAAACATACCATTTGATATACCCTAAGGGTCTTAAGGAATAAGTCAAAGTATAACTCATCATGCACAAGATACTATGATGATCTCAAGTCCAAGGATCACTTGTACAACTATCACTATAGGAATTCCTATTGACAAGGAAGTAAAACTCCATTAGGTATTTCTTAGCGAGTCACATTTAGCGAACTTATTCTCTAATAAGCACCTACATACTTGCTTTAGTGTCTCCACACAAATGATCATGAGATCAATCATCCTCATCCAATGAGCAAGCAACATATGTACCAATAATCTATCCGGATTCACTACAAAGTATATGCCTTTAATAAATTAATACTTTTTTATTAATGAATGAATAAGATTGTTACAAAGTATATACTTTATCATCAAACATGATTGGCTTGTGTGCATACTACTTTCAGGTGCATCCACCTTCAAAGGGTTTTTAACTCCTTTGAATTTGATGGGTTGAATTGTAAATGATGTGACAACCAAATCTCCATTAGAGGATATAACTGCTATGATTTCCCTCCCTCTTTGTGATCCTAGAAGAAATGTTCTCTCACTCTCAAGTGAGACGGTATCATCGTCTGCCATTTGCAGGTCACTGATGTCAATCATATTTTGTATATGATGACGAAGTGCCTTGCATTCTTCAGTGATGTGGCCATGAGAATGAGAGTGGTATTAACAGACTCCCATAGCATCAAATCTTTTTGAGCGTGGGTTAAAATAAGAATTTAATAATTAAAATTCTTATTATGAGGTGTATATATTTTGAATTATGTGATTTGGTGTGAAGATAATTATATATTCATATGTTGGAGAAAATGAGATTTAATAGTTAATTAAACTATTAAAGAAATTAAATAATATTAGTTAATTTAATAAAGTGAAATTATATTATGAGATAATATAATTTTAATTGTTATGCCTTTTAGCAATGGAAATTATTTTAAGTTAAGTTTCATAAATAGTGTGAATAATTCACTTAATTAAAATAGTGAATTAATACAAGTATAATTGATTTAATAAAGTGAGAATCTAATATATTGCATGAAAATGTAAATGTTAGTATAACACGATTAAAATATTTATTAAGTACATTGAATATTTTAGTTGGAAACATTATGGAATAAAATGAATATTTATGGTATTAAATAAATATTTGATGAAAATTGTTATGGGATAATTTATTTAAGTGTGATAAAATAGATGAGATTTATATGTATTTTATTACGCGAGTATAATGGTGATATTCTAATTTAATTAAATAATTAAATTAGAGGAGTGAGAATTTGTTAAACAAATTGTGACAATAAAACTATATGATAAATGAGTTATTAACATAAATTAAAAGAGTTTTAAATTTGGTTTTACCAAACAAAGCCTTAGAGCTTTTGAAATTCTTGTTTTAATCTTATTTTGCCAAACAAGGCTTAAGGAATGACTAAGTCATTATTTTAATTGGTTTTACCAAACAAGGCATAAGGGTTGTAAGTTATTAATTTTTAAAGTGGTTTAGCTAAACAAGCCTTACGGCTATTGATTTAAAAAAATATAACTAACATCAGTTATACATATAATTATATTATATATTAATAAGTATTATATTATATGTTATTTTTCTAAGTTACGTAAGTTAGAAAAGAGAGAAGAAGAGAAAGAAGAGAAAAGTGAAGAAAGAAAGAAAGAAAAGAAAGAAGGAAGAAACAAGAAAATTATTCAAACTTTATAGCAAATCAAAGGTAATAATCTAGCCTAAACCTCTAGTTTTTAGATTCTTGAGTTTTTTTTTAAATATCATGAAAGTATGAATTGATGAAGAAATCAATTAGGGTTATGTCAAGTGTTGAATAATATTATATTTTCATTCATATGTGAAATTTGAGTAAAACAAATTCAAGTTTTAGAATAATCAAACTCATGAAAATAGGTTGAATGATGAAGAATTTGAGTTTTGTTATATATATAAGTTTTTGTCTATTTTGAGACTAAAATTTGTTAGGAGTTTATGTTATAATTGTAAAATTGGTGATGGATTGTGAAAATATATGAAGAAATGAAATCAGCGTAATTGAAACTAACTGTTTTGGGGGAAAAATGAATTCACAATGATGAATTTCGCTATGAATGTCAAAAGAAAAGGAAATAAGACAAATAGTGAAATTAAAGGTTGTAATCTTTGATGTTTATGTTGTTTATATGGTTAGAAACATGTTAGAAACACTAGTTTATATTTCTATAAACATATTACACATTGGGTAGGTTGGTATGGTTGTTAGAAAGGAGTTTGTAGGCCTAATTTTGCTTTCTGCAGTGTTATAGATCATAAATTGCAAAAACACAGAAGGGACCCCTACCCTGGCAAGCCCACTTAGTACAAAAACCCCCACCCCAGCGGGGGGAGGTAGTCTGTCTAGCGAAATTTTGAAAAAAACATTGACCGTACATGCTTTACTAAAACGAGCATACCTTTTTCATATAAACTCCGATTGAGGTAATTCAAGATGATCCGAAATGATATCGAGTAGACCTACAAATTTTGTTCTATAAGTGTTTCAATTTGATGTCGGGAACAGTGGTCAAAATGGTCATCTTTAGGACTATTGTGTTTTGGGAGGCAATCAGAGGGCATCGGGCATGCACGTATGCATATGTAATGCTTCTGATTATAAAAGATGTTGTTCTAAGTTATAAAACATTAATGTTAGTAAACATAATGATGCTTAACATTAATAAATAGTGTATTAGATAAGTTGTAAAAGCATAACAAGCATACTCAAGAGAGACAAATCGGGCGTGCGACGAATAAACGTCGAAACACCGTGATAAGTGTTAATGAACGTAAAAAGTATTTTAAGTCAAATGAAATGAATATTATAAAATATGAAATGGGTTTAATATAAAACCAATAATGAATCATAGCAAGATTTAAACACTTGAATGAATTTTGAATATTAGATAAGTCGAAAGGTTAACACAATCTAATTAAACATTGTGTGCTAATTAACATGAAGGATTATGAGATGTGGAGTAGAGTTTACATTAAAATTACTATGTGTTGTAATGTGACTAATAGTTGATGTGTATGGTTATATAATTGTGTAGGGCACGTGAAGTGCAGATAACTGTAAGCTGTTAAACTGTGTTATTGGTAAACAACGATCAAGGCAAGTCTTTCAGTTCCTGTTTGTTATGTGAACTTGGTGATGAATTGTTTTAAATATTTGTTGCAAAGAGCATGATGTGTTCTATATATATTGAAAGTATGAAACGTTAAAGTCAATTTATGACTACGTTGATTAATCAACAATGAATGTTGATTGAGTAAGGAACTCAATCTTTATACTTGTTATATGAAATGCAATATTTATGTTATGTTAGTCCAATGTTTATAGATATATGTTGAGCATGTTATTATGTGCTATGTGATGCATGAAAACTGTTAGATTTTGCTGGGCTATCGAGCTCAACCTTGGAAATAAGCACTTTTACAGGTTAAAGATTTAAGGTAAAGTTATGTGCTACTTGAAAGATATGAATCAGATGTTATACTTGAAGATTTATATACTTTGGCTGAGTTATTATTATTTGAACCATGTTTAAGGTTTCGAATAATGTATTAATGTTGAATTATAATATCGTTTTACGATGTAAACTCTTATAGTATTACAATGACTCTGAGATATTTTGATATAAAGGTTGAATGTTCTGGGAACGAGAAGAGTTTGTAATAGAAAATTTTAATTGTAATAGAAAATTTTAATTATTCCGCAAATTTCAATGGTTGTATTATTGTTTAATGATGTAAAATTAGAGATTGAATGTATTGTTAACGACTGAAGTCAAGAATTAAATTGTATGAATTTTGGGGTTGTTACAGTTGGTATCAAAGTTGATAGGTTAGAAACCTCAGGTAAGAGTACCTTATGCTATAACCTTAGAGAAGAGACGTGAAGATAATGAAAAAATAAGCTAAGATAGTGTTTGAATAATAAGAAGTAATTTAAGAAATTTATAAATAAGGGATTAAAGCATGTGTGAGAGGATTCAAAGAAGAATCTCACAGTGTTATAAGGAATATGTATGTGTGGTAACCCAACTCCAATAATAAGGATGTAAGGTGATAATAAATAGACAATGTCTATAAAAAGAGAATGATAAAGAAGTTAAGAATAAAAAGTTATATTTAAGTATGGTACAATTGTACTCTTTAATAGTTGATGTATGGTATCTGGGCTAAACGATTCCTTCATAGAGCGAAGGTATATACGAACTAGCAACTCAGAACCTAGTTTGTTGGTTGTTTGTGGGAAACCACTCATTATACTATATTGAAACTATTAGAGACTCGATGTGTACCAAGTTTAGAAAATGGATACGTATGATGAAAATGCGGAACCCGAATGAAATGTTGAGCAATGTAAATGAAGTTGGAAATTCTTAAAGGAAGAATTGTTATATAAACAAGAAAATTCAAAGAAGAAACTTGAAGAGATATAAAGATGCGAAATGGCAATAGCCAAGATAACGAATAATATCGTAAATGATGAAAAAAGGGAAAGAAAGAGGATCGTAAAACAAAATGATCAAGAGTTAAGAAAAGAATTTTAAAGGAGATGATTATAGAATAAGATCACGATGTTATCTGTTTAAGTTATAAAAGAAAGATGGTTTGTAATGTTTGAATAATTATAGCTATGCTATGAAGGTAATGTACTATGATATAGTACGAGATAAACTCACAAGGAGTTATAGATAATCTAATACGAGGAATTCGTATTGAGCAAGTTAAGGGCAAGTTAAGAATAAGTTAATAGTAAGGTAATGTTAGGTGGGATTTCAATTGAGAACTCATATGGTGACTAAGTTGTACATACCTTTGTATGGGCAGAGATTTTGTGCATGTACTTAGTTTATCACATTGATAATCATTGGAATGTCGTGTCGCGCTATCAATGTATATGTGGTGAAAATGTGATGACCCGGGTATGGGTGTGGTTTTAAGAAATTCCGAGGATGGAATTTTTATAAGGGGGGAAGAGTGTAACAACCTGGAAATTTGGTTTGTCCAGAATTTAAGTTTAAAGAATTAGTTATTAATAAAATAAATTTTTATTAATAATACTTTGTGCTATGTGTTTATTAATCGTTCTAGAACCTAGGATGATTATTAATCGGGAGGATTTTGGCTACAAACTAGACTGAACGAGTAAGAATTTTCAGGAAAAAAATAAAAATTTTTAGGGAGCAAAAAAAATTTCTTGGGAAAAAGACGAAATAGACACTATTCACTCGACGAAACATAAGGGTTAGGATTTGAATAACCTAAGCCTTTTTGAGAGTTTGGTATGTCGAAATGACATTCTGTCAAAAGATTTGACGATAATATGTCGTAAAAAGTTAAGTAAGTCGATAAAAGTTTTTCTTGAAAAACATGCAGAAATTGGACGAAATAAAAATGACAAAAAGTACTGTTATGTACTTTTCACTCGTTTAACTACGTTAGGGGAAAACGTGAAGGAAAATGCTTGACACTAAAAAGTGTTTTTTAGTTTTTCAAAAATCCGAAGAATACGTAAAAGTTAATTGGTAAAAAAAAGATGAAATATCCAAAAATATTTAGATTCTGAGAATCGCAGTTTTTAAAACTGTCAGACAAAACCCGAAAGACGGAACCACGAAACTTACAGGCTAAAATTTTGAGGACGAAATTCTAGGAAGAAGGGGTGAGTGTGATGACCCAGGTATGGGTGTGGTTTTAAGAAATTCCGAGGATGGAATTTTTATAAGGGGGGAAGAGTGTAACAACCCAAAAATTTGGATTGTCTAGATTTAAGTTTAGAGAATTAGTTATTAATAAAATAAATTTTTATTAATAATATTTTGTGCTATGTGTTTATTAATCATTCTAGAACCTAGGATGATTATTAATCGGGAGGATTCTGGCTACAAGCTAGACTGAACGAGTAAGAATTTTCAAGAAGAAAATAAAAATTTTCCGGAAACAAAAAATATTTGCAGGGAAAAAGACGAAATAGACATTATTCACCCGACGAAACCTAAGGGTTAAGGTTTGAATAACCTAACCCATTCCGAGAGTTCAGTATGTCAAAATGACATTCCGTCGAAAGATTTGACAATAATATGTCGTGAAAAGTTAAGTAAGCCGATAAAAGTTTTTTTCAAAAAACGTGCAGAAATTGGACAAAATAAAAATGATGAAAAGTACTGTTATGTACTTTTCACTCGTTTAACTACGTTAGGGGAAAACGTGAAGGAAAACGCTTGACACCAAAAAGTGTTTTTTAGTTTTTCGGAAATCCGAAGAATACGTAAAAGTTAATCGGTAAAGGAAAGACGAAATATCCTAAAATATTTGGATTCCAAAAATCGCAGTCTTTAAAACTATCGGACGAAACCCGAAAAACGGAATCACGAAACTTACGAGCTAAGTTTCGTGAATAGTAAGGAGGTTAACTAAGGAGGTGAAAATAGTAAACTTAAGGGCTAAGTAAACTTAAGGAGTAAGTAAAATTAGTGCTTAAGTCATGAATAGTAAGGAGGTTTGGGGGCAAAATGACTAAAAAACCTCTAGCCTTAGTTTCCTATATATAAGAAGCTTATTTCATTATTTTGGGATTTTGAAAATCCTACACTTTCAGAGAGAAGGAGAGAGAGAGAGAGTTTGGATGGGAGAAAGAAGAGAAAAGAAAGCGGAAAAGCTTGCTCGTGAGTAACCTTTGTCCGACGGAGGAAGATTAAAGAAGAGAGGTAATCCGAAAATTGTACTTTTAATGAATTTTTCTATATTAAAACATAGTTTAAATAGAATATGAGGTAAAAGATGTAAGAATGATTTCATATGGTTGAAATCATGAGAAAATGAAGAAATAAGAATTTAAAGTTTAGTATATAAATTTCTTACGGAAGTATACGATTCATAATGAATTAGAACAATCTAAGTGGATTATATGAATGAGTAGGTGTAATAAATAAGGAATGGTATTCTATAACATCAAATTCCAATAAAAAGTAAAATTGTAATCAAAATATCGATTAAAAATGAAGAATGAACGAAGAACACGCAAAGAACACGAAGAACGTTGTTGATGGACAAATTTAAAACCATCGTAGTATAATTGTTGTTGATGGATAAGTTTAAAACCATCGTGTATAAGTTAGATGCTTATTGCTTGGTTAGGAACGATAGAAATGTTCATGAAGAATGGATTAAAACTGAGCTATAACGAATTTATGGTGAAAATTTTGTAAAAGACGAATGAGAATTAGAAAGTACGTAAATGAACCCAAACATGTATGGTTTCATAAAAGTGTAAGAGAATGTAGGAAACGTGAGTCGTGGACTCAAGAACGAATGACTTCCGAGTTCGGATGACCGAATTACAGATGAACAAACAAAGAGAATTAAAAACGTAAAACAAATGAAGGGTGAAGATTAGGCCAATTAAATGGCACGTTAATTGATTCAGAATGAAGTTCTGTCTGAGGGGGATTGAAGTACGTAAGATAAGGAAAAGAATGGCTTTGTAACGACCTCATTATAACGAATAAGTTATGAAAACGGGAAGTAATCGTCTCAAATTGGATTTAACACTTAGAGAAATTTTCTAGGGTTAAGGCTTGGCGTATGCATGCTTGCTTAGCCATTCCTTATAAGGCTGACGCCTGCAGGCGGTATTGTTAGGTTTGTAATATTCATGTGCGCAATCAAATTGCATAAAAGTGCAAAAACGTGAAAATCAGAGTTTAAAAATTTTTACAAACCATATACCCGGATCACCCTTTATGCACAATTATTAATTAAACGAAAAGATATGAAGAACAAACATACCCTTGAAGATCCGAGCTTCCTCAGGTACAAGTTCACCTCCAATCCTTTTCGCGTTCAACTTGAATCCACCGGGTTTGGTTCCTTCCTTTGATCAACGTTAGCCACCCAAGTGTTTGGCCTCTAGAGGTGATCCACCAAGGAAGAATAAAAATTCAAGAAGATGGGTATTTGGCTCAAACCCTAGTTTTCTATCTCTATAGAAAAAAACATACTCTCCAACAAATTGGAATTATTACGTATGTTGTAAAAGTCAACCACCCCATCATCCATAATAAGACTCCTCTTATTTATAGATGTGGGCAACCCACCTTAACAATTAAGGAATTGGGTTTTATTTAATTAATTAAATTCTTTTAATTAATTAAGCTCCCTAATCTTATTAGGGATAATTAATTAAACTCCTTTAACTAATTTTCCTTCCTAATCCAATTAGGAATAAATGAGAGTATTTATATTAAATTAATTCCTAAACTCTTTTAGAAATTAAAATAATAATAATAATTGTAATAATATTAATAAGACTCCTCTTATTAATTTATATTTAATATTTCTAAAATATTAAATAATAATATTAAGCTATTTAATTTATTCTATCACCATAGATTAAATTAAATATACATAATATATTATTACGATTATGCCATTAACTTCTTAAATAATTATTCTTCCTTTTATGGTGTGACCCTTTAGGTTCTCCATATTAAACCTAGGTTGTGAATAAATCAATTAGAATAATTCTAATCTTATTTAAATAAATAAATTAAACAATTAATTTATTTAAATAAATAATATTTATTCTACAATAGGGATAAGCCTCCCTAGCGATCAACGACTTTCCGGATAATATAGATTTCAACATTAATCATAAAAGAACCTTTGAGTAAATAGTTACCATACAATTCAATCCTTCCACCATATAATGTCCCAATTAAATATAAGACATATGAAATTACTTTGTCAAGTCTTATTTTATTTAATTATATGTATTTCGACTCTTAAATGCACAACTCCAAATAATGCAAATTAGAAACTCCTTTCTAATTTCATTACCCTTAACCAAGGACTCTTGGGTTGTCATTTATCGAATCACATAGGACATTTCTCTTTTTAATAATAAGTGGTAGATTCTTTATTGATCATACATTATCTCCATGTACAACTTGTTATACCCAAGCATACCCTTTGATATACCCTAAGGGTCTTAAGAAATAAGTCAAAGTATAACTCATCATACACAAGATACTATGATGATCTCAAGTCCAAGGATTACTTGTACTACTATCACTACAGGAATTCCTATTGACAGGCAAGTAAAACTCCATTAAGTATTCCTTAGCGAGCCACGTTCAGTGAACTTATTCTCTAATAAGCACCTACATACTTTCTTTAGTGTCTCCACACAATTGATCATGAGATCAATCATCCTCATCCAATGAGCAAGCAACGTATGTACCAATCTATCCGGATTCACTAATCCCCAATTTAGTAATCCAATGATTGGGAACTATTTTAGTTTTAAGCTTTCTAAGAATTTAGATCTCATTAGAATGATCATCATCATTATTCTAAAAGCATTGCTTAAAACTATGGGTTTATCACATATTATAAAACAGCATCATATAGATAATTAAAAGCCTTTAATAAATTAATACTTTTTATTAATAAATGAATAAGATTGTTACAAAGTATATGCTTTATCATCAAACATGATTGGCTTGTGTGCATATTACTTTCAATCTCCCACTTGCACTAAAGCCAATCTCCATTGTATCTTATACTCTTCTTCTCTAAGTGACGATTATCCTGCTGTTGGATAAGCTTTAGTTAATGGATATGTAATGTTGTTCATGAGAGTCCACTATCTCTATAGTGATTTCCCATCTTTCAATGATTCTAATAAACAAATGAAAGTGCCACAACACATGTTTAGATCCAAGATGAGACTTAGAACTATTCCTAGTTACGTAGAATGAACTTTTAATCCAAACAATCACCTTGCAGCCTTCATTTATAGCTATATACTTTGTCTTTATCACTAAACCAAAGAACTCTTTCTTTGTTTGGAACCTTTCCAATTCAACGCACTACTTGCTTCAAGATAACGCTTTACCTTAAAGTGGATTTTTCTCATCATCTTGTCTCATGTCTGAAAAACTTGAGTCATTAAGCCCTCTAGTTTTAATTTAGACCCACCATGAATATGATCACATCCTTAGTGCCGGTTAAGCACTTTAATATGTTTGTCACTGACTCATAGTGAACTTCTCCATAATATGACTGATCAACACCAGGTCTCGTACATTTCATTGCATACATGATTGTCACTCATGCGACCTCTCTTTTCAGGAGTCTGTGGGGACTATAAAGAGAAATACACTCCATAGCTCATCAACATGAGACATCTCTTGGAGTTTGCCATGCTAAACGACTTTAGCATCAAATGAATATACGTTCCTTGGGTTAAGTTGAGCATCCTTTTAAATCTTTCTATATAGATTTTATCCCCAATTAAGATACTCTTCCCAAATCATTCGTGGAGGAATTTTAGACAACTTTATCTTTACTGATTGTAGCATTGGCATGTTATTCCTTATCCGTAGTATATCAATATATAATAATAGAAATGTCATAACACTCCCACTAACACTTTTGTACACACTAGAACTCTTACTTCATCGTATGTAACTCTGGATCATCATCTTCTATGATGTGTACCTCATCATCATCATCCATGATGAATCCATACCTCTTAGGTATCTTTGGTACTATTCCAGATTTACGATTCAGTTGTGGTATAATAGGTCTATCTACAGGTTCCTCTTATTTGACTTATAGTATTTTGTGGTTCTTGAACTCTTCTAGATCTATTATCCTCCCACTAGCCCCTTCAATAATAAACACATTTTTCTTAGAAGGCAGAATATTTCGCAACAAACACCTTTTGCTAAGTAGGATTATAGAACATATACCCTAAACTTACTTTAGGATGTCCCACAAATTGTACTTGTCAAATCTTGTCCCAAGCTTATCCTTTTGAAACCATTTCACATAAGTTGGAACCCCTTATCTTAACAAACTTAAGATTAGGAATCCTCCCTGTCCATAACTTTTATGGAGTCTTGGGGCCGAATTTTGAGGTTACCATTTTCGTAGATATGCAGCCATTTCTAGGACATTATCCCAGAAGGATACTGGAATGTCGGTAAAATTATTATGGACCGTACCATGTCCAACAAGGTACAATTTTTCCTTTTAGATACATCAATCAATTATTGTGTATCAAGAGGCGTCCATTGTGAGAAAACCATTTGAGATGATCTAAAAAACTTATTGCACAAATATTTATTCCTTGATCTAATCAATGAATCTTAATACTTTGCCAATTTGTTTCACTTCTGAATTCTTTGAACCTTTCAAATAATTCACACTTGTATTTCAACAAATACATACATTCAACTCTTTGAATGATCATCTCCTTTTCTTATACTAGTTTGTTCAATTTACAAAATTATTTTCACGTAAATCAAGTATACAAAATCCATTAAGTGATATTCCAGTCCTATACAAAACATTATTATTATAAATAGAACAACAATTGTTCTTAATTATAATACCAAAGATTTCATTGTCCAACAATAAAATGGAATTAATGTTTTCAACGAGAACTAGAATACAATAACAACTTATCGACTTAATAGATTTGCCCAGTAGTGCGTTAAAACTATAAGTTTCTATGGCTAATGTTGCAACCTTTGCTTCATTTCCCACACATAGGATTACTTATATTTGTTTAGCTTTCTACTTTGTTTGGTCCTTCATAAATCTATATTTATGATAACCAAAGTCGGTATCCAATACCCAAGTAGAACCTTGACTTAAAGAAAATTTATTTCAATCATGAATAAAAACTCAGATTATGGCAAAACTTCACTAAGCTTCTTTTGTTAGCCTCTGCAAGATGCTTCTTCAGCTTTTTCCGATGTCCGGGCTTATTGCGGTGGAAGCAAGCTCCTTTGCTATACGTATCGCTTTTGTTCTTATTATCCTTTGTTTATGCCTTTCTATTTACCTTCTTTGAATCGTTCTTCTTTTCAAAAGATCCTTTGGCCCCTACCAGTAAGACTTGATCTTTCTTGGTTGGAAAGTGACTCTCAACATTTTTCAATATGTTAAGAAAATCAGCGAGGCTGATATCTAGCTTGTTTATATGAAAAATTCACAACAATTGTGTAAGGAGTCCGGGAGTGAGTGCAAGATCAAATCTTGGCTCAACTCCCCATCCATGACAAAACCCGTTGTCCTAATTGTTCAATGAAATTGATCATGTTTAGAACTTTTTGTCTGTACTATAGTGCCCTTGGCCATTCTAGATCGGAAGAGCTCCTTAGATATCTGATATCTTTCAGTCCTACTTTCCTCACCATCAACTACTTGATGCGGCGAATATAAGTAAGAGCATCCATAGTTTCATCTTGTGGCTGAAGCTCGTTACTCATGGATGCGAGCATGATGCATCGAGCCAATCAGGCATCATCTTGCCACTTTCTAAAAGTAGCAATCTCTTCCTCAAAGGCATTATGCGCAACCATTGCGGATAGGCATATTAAGGATATAAGATGACTTTTTCAAATATGAGAACTATTCTCAAATTCCTTAACCAATCCATTTAATACGGTCCGCTTAAATAACATTTAATATGTTTCAAAGTTGATAGTAATTAAGACATTGTAAAAATTTGTAAATGAATTTATATTTGACAACATTTTAACATACATTCTTTTATTAATTACCAAAATAATTTAGGTCTTGTTTTAAATTGGTATCTCCCACTATTTTCTTCAAACTATATTACCCTCACTTATATAGTTCGGCAAAATCTAATTAAAGATTTGCTAGTGAGAATAAGGATCCCATTTCAAATGTATATAGCCTTGTGGTGACACAACAAACTATATATAAATAAATAGGTAGACAACTTTTGTCAATTACATCAACTATCCAACTCCTTGTATTTTGCCTCTTAGATTATTTTGATCAAGTGGTGGCACATCCGAATCAAAATTATCCAAGTTAAGTCCGACCTAGCACTCCATATATTCAAAAAAGAAAAATATCATCCTTGTGGTGACATAACAAAACAATATTGTTCAATTTTCTTGGTGACATAACAAAACAATATTGTTCAATTTTCTTTATAAGCATCAAATGTGATAAATTAACATCTTAAATACTTAATACTTGCCTTGTGGTGACACAACAAACTCATATTAAATATTTAATACTCTATTAATTTTATCATGCTAGAAGGCGACGTTCAATATTCCAAATATCTTTGAACGCTTAGGACTTAATATAAAAAAAATTGAGGGGTTTGTTATTAATTTGTCTCATCTTGTTTAGCGCGCATGCACATATATATATAAAATACGCGTCATATTAATGAACATGCGAAGCATGTTTGCATAATATATAATATATATAGTATAAGCATGCACATATAGAATACTATATTCTACCCGGATTGATTATGGACTTTTATTCTAGTTTGGTTAACTAGAGCCATCAAGTGAACCAAAAGGTCAAACCCTAGGGGTGCAAGAAATAATATTTAAATATAACTATTACATTTAAACCCGGGCTCCATTACAAACGGGTCTTCAAGCGCTCCTTGCTCCTTGCTCCTTGATCTCTAATTCTTCAAAATTAATTCTAACTATTCCTATTACAAAACTATTTAAAATAAATAGAAACCTTGATCGTGAATCGAGGGAAGTACATAGGAGGGAATAGAATTTACATTAAGAAAAATTAGAGAAGACGAGGTCTGTGAATTCCATTTAATAAAACCCATACATTCATGCATCCAACTAAAATAAAATCCAATCACATTGGTCAATAGTCCATAATCAATCCCATTTATTATCATACACATCATCATATGCATCAATAAATAACATTCATCATATGAATAATAAACATTTAATATATATATTGATATCATTTAATGGGCAAAATTAGTTAGTATAAAATCTAATTTTGAATCAAAATAAACTCCTTTATTTTAATCCAAATTTAAATTAAAATAAAACTATTTTATTTTAATTTATCCAATTTTGAATAAAATAAACTATTTTATTTTAATCAAAATAAACTCCTTTATTTTAATTAATTATGGAATCCAATTCCATGTAAAAATAAAAATAAAACTCATTTATAAAAGGAAACACGATTCTTTTTTCCTATTCACAAATAAACTCCTTTATTTTTGAATAATATGAAATCTTATTTCATATTTAAATAAACTCCTTTATTTAAGGAAACATGGATTCTCTTTCCTATTCACAAATAAACTCTTTTATTTTGAATAATATGAAATCTTATTTCATATCTAAACAAACTCCTTTATTTAAGGAAAGATGGATTTACTTCCCTATTCACAAATAAACTCCTTTATTTTAGAAAAATAAAATCCAATTTCTACTCCAATTAGTTATCATGGAATTCAATTCCAACTCTAATTAGTTAGCATGAAATCTATTTTAAAAATTAAAATAAACCTTTTATTTTAAGATTAAAATAAATCTTTTATTTTAAATTAAAATAACTTTTATTTTAATAATAAAATAATTAAGATTAATATATACATATATATTTATATTGAACCAGTATAATATATATATATATATATATATATATATATATATATATATATATATAACGAAATCATGCCTGCACCAGAAACATGATTCACGTGCTTAGTGCCCTTTTCAACAAATGACGCATGTATCCCTTTTATAAAAAAAACGCATGCTAGCCTTTTTTTTTGTAACTTGTTTATATAAAAAACATAATATAGTTAGCTGGATTATTAGCAAGAATTTTCGTGCACAGCCCAGCTAATCACAAGGCTTCGCGAATCACAGAATCAACAAAAAATCAAAACTGATTTCGCGATTTTTTTTTTATAAATTTTATACAATAAAATTATGCCCAATTAAATTATTCTAAACACATATCAATATACATATCAAATTAAAATAATTAATAATTTGCATAAAGGTTTGGCTCTGATGCCACTGTTAGGTTTGTAATATTCATGTGCGCAATCAAATTGCATAAAAGTGCGAAAACGTGAAAATCAGAGTTTAAAAATTTTTACAAACCATATACCCGGATCACCCTTTATGCACAATTATTAATTAAACGAAAAGATATGAAGAACAAATATACCCTTGAAGATCCGAGCTTCCTCAGGTACAAGTTCACCTCCAATCCTTTTCGCGTTCAACTTGAATCCACCGGGTTTGGTTCCTTCCTTTGATCAACGTTAGCCACCCAAGTGTTTGGCCTCTAGAGGTGATCCACCAAGGAAGAATAAAAATTCAAGAAGATGGGTATTTGGCTCAAACCCTAGTTTTCTATCTCTATAGAAAAGAACGTACTCTCCAACAAATTGGAATTATTACGTATGTTGTAAAAGTCAACCACCCCATCACCCATAATAAGACTCCTCTTATTTATAGATGTGGGCAACCCACCTTAACAATTAAGGAATTGGGTTTTATTTAATTAATTAAATTCTTTTAATTAATTAAGCTCCCTAATCTTATTAGGGATAATTAATTAAACTCCTTTAACTAATTTTCCTTCCTAATCCAATTAGGAATAAATGAGAGTATTTATATTAAATTAATTCCTAAACTCTTTTAGAAATTAAAATAATAATAATAATTGTAATAATATTAATAAGACTCCTCTTATTAATTTATATTTAATATTTCTAAAATATTAAATAATAAATATTAAGCTATTTAATTTATTCTATCACCATAGATTAAATTAAATATACATAATATATTATTACGATTATGCCATTAAGTTCTTAAATAATTATTCTTCCTTTTATGGTGTGACCCTTTAGGTTCTCCATATTAAACCTAGTTGTGAATAAATCAATTAGAACAATTCTAATCTTATTTAAATAAATAAATTAAACAATTAATTTATTGAAATAAATAATATTTATTCTACAATAGGGATAAGCCTCCCTAGCGATCAACGACTTTCTAGATAATATAGATTTCAACATTAATCATAAAAGAACCTTTGAGTAAATAGTTACCGTACAATTCAATCCTTCCACCATATAATGTCCCAATTAAATATAAGACATGGAATTACTGTCAAGTCTTATTTTATTTAATTATATGTATTTCGACTCTTAAATGCACAACTCAAATAATGCAAATTAGAAACTCCTTTCTAATTTCATTACGCCTTAACCAAGGACTACTTGGGTTGTCATTTATCGAATCACATAGGACATTTCTCTTCTTTTAATAGAAGTGATAGATTCTTTATTGATCATACATTATCTCCATGTACAACTTGTTATACCCAAGCATACCCTTTGATATACCCTAAGGGTCTTAAGAAATAAGTCAAAGTATAACTCATCATACACAAGATACTATGATGATCTCAAGTCCAAGGATTACTTGTACTACTATTACTACAGGAATTCCTATTGACAGGCAAGTAAAACTCCATTAAGTATTCCTTAGCGAGCCACGTTCAGTGAACTTATTCTCTAATAAGCACCTACATACTTGCTTTAGTGTCTCCACACAAATGATCATGAGATCAATCATCCTCATCCAATGAAAGCAAGCAACGTATGTACCAATCTATCCTGGATTCACTAATCCCCAATTTAGTAATCCAATGATTGGGAACTATTTTAGTTTTAAGCTTTCTAAGAATTTAGATCTCATTAGAATGATCATCATCATTATTCTAAAAGCATTGCTTAAAACTATGGGTTTATCACATATTATAAAACAGCATCATGTAGATAATTAAAAGCCTTTAATAAATTAATACTTTTTATTAATAAATGAATAAGATTGTTACAAAGTATATGCTTTATCATCAAACATGATTGGCTTGTGTGCATATTACTTTCACAGACCTGGGAGCCGGGTACTGCAAACTCGCACCGCGGCGTGAGAGATAAAGAAGAGAGTGGCGCCGCAATGCCGGAGCTGGGAAAAAACCATGTGATTTTAAGTGCTCAATTACTGGGGGAGATGTGCAAGAAAGAAATATGATCATATAGTTCTTCAAACGTAATGCTTAATCAAGTGAATGGAAAGATTGAATGGGATTAAAAGACTGAGAAGTCAAGCGGTAGATTACGTAACCGATATTCGGGGACCGTAGTCCCGATGAACGACATGAGGGATTGTTATGGTTGTGATTCCTTAGACGTTGAGTGACGCAAGTAATGAATAACATTTTGATGTTATGTTGTGGTAATGAGAGATAAGTGTAAAGCGTATAGACGCTGTGACTGTAACGTTGTTGCGATGAACGATCGATCTTAGCATACAACAATCGGTATGGCTTCGACATTAAGAGAGAATAATGAACATGGGGTTCATGGGATGGATAACGATTGAAAGTGATTAAAACCTTGAGTAAAGTTTGAGTTAGAGATTAAGAGAAGAGTAACATGAACGTTGAATACATAAATAATCCTCGTGAATCGTATTCACGTCAGATGAAAATTCTAAGTATACCCTGGTTGTATGACGTAGACGTTGACGAAAGTAGTAAGTGAGATAGGAATTATCGAGAAAGTCGTAACTAACGGTAATAATAGTATTGAAAGTCAAATGTCAGTCTGATAAGGAATGAGAAATTGAATTAGCGAATATTATAGTTTAATAGTTCGGATAAGTTAAGATAAGTTAGGTTGTGGTACGATCGTAACCTTTGATGGTTGACATATGGGAGCTGGGCTAAACAATTCCTTCAGAGAGCGAAGGCATATATAAAACTGGCAACCGATCTAACTCACTGTGATGGCAGTCTAAATGAGACGGGAACTTGTTTGTTGGTTGTTTGTGGGAAACCACTCAGAGTACCATATGGACTACTATCAAAGAAGGGATGTGTGTTGAGTCCTAGAGAAGTTATAAGAAGAATATAAGAATGTAAAACATCAAAAGATGATGAACGTATAAGTAAGACATCTCTATATGTCATGAAGCCATAGAATAAGCTACTTCCATTTGAAAGAAGAAGAAGAAGGCTTTTTACAAGAACTTCAAATGGTAAGACTTCTTCTCCATTTATCTTCTATCTCTACCATGATAGGTTGATAAGAAAAGTATGGATTAAGGAACATGAATGTTAAAAAGTAAGAAGAATGATTAATCAATGGACTTAAGTCACATAAGTCGGAAATAAGTCATTTAAACTAGCATAAGTTATAAACTTATGAATAAGTAATATGAACTTGTTATGAGTTTATCTTAAGAAGTAGTATGAAAGTAAAGAATTTGTATGAATATGTATCATGTATACATGAATGAAACTATGTATTGAAAACATATAAAGGTGATGATTAAAAGATTTTAATTATCATTAGTGATGAACAAAGAAGTTATAAGTAGTTTATACTTTAATAAGTTATAAGCTCATGAAAGAATAAGTCAAGATCCAACATGAAAAATAAGTTGTTGTATTACGTATGTTGAGATGTTTACATGATGAATTGAATTCATTTGAAATAATGAACAAATTATAAGTAATGAAGATTTGCCAGAAATTGCACGATTTGACAATAATCGTCGAATTCGTGAAATTCTCGGAATAGAAGTCAAATTTTTTGTTTGAATTCGGAAACGTTGGTTTTTGAAGGAGATAAGTCATATTTGGCATTAAAGAGTTGCGGACTCAAAAATGACCGAATTCCGACTTAGAACGGAGAAACGAGCGTTGAACATTCACGAACGTTTATCGTTTTCGTTAAAAATGAACCAATAGGTGATTTTTTAGCAAATGAAGTTAATTAGATAAAATTCTTACATGAACGCAGAGAGTATGTAATTTGTGAACCATAGGCTTTTGAACGAGCCAATTCGGACTTATAACGAAGAAGTTATGAGCCCGGGAAGTTCGCAAAGTTGACAAAACTGTCGAAAATTTTCTGGTGCACAGAGTTGGCACCGCAGCGGCAACCCAAGGTATATTGGTGGCGCTGCAGCGCAATATACAGTGCACGAGCATACTACAAAGTCACGTCACGGCACGAACAAGAGAGCAAAGAATACACCAAGGCCGAGTTCTAACTACTGCTAATTCGCGTCGCAGCGCGAGATGTAAGTCTATGACTGGCACCGCAATGCCAACCGTAGATCAAAGATAGTAAGGAATGTTTGTAAGTACAAAGAAAAGAATGTGATTAGTTCAAAGTGAACTTACCTTAAGGAACTTGAATGTAACATTGTTAAAACCTTATTGAACCTTAAGGATAGTATGAGAAGGTTGATAATAACCTAATCGAATATGAATGTAAGTATGATGACAAGCCGAAATTAATAGTAATCAAATCTAATACATGATTAGATTGAGATGAAGGGTAAGATATAGTTGTATACATACTTGATTATATATGATCTAATGTATGGCATTATATAATCATGTATTGTAGACACTTGAAAGACTCGAACATAAAGTAATTTATACCGTATCAGACGCTGAAGGCAAGTATTCTCACCCTTGTCTCAGCTCAATCTGAACAAGCTTTGTAATTCATGTATCCTTACGCATGAATTGATGTATGATAAAGTTAAAGCCAATCCTTTCAGCTAGACTTAATGCATTTGGTGGATTATTGATAATTTATCCAACTGTTATTAAATGTTGTTATCTTTTGTCAACTACTTGATATGGTTTTCAAAAGAAGATTGAGTATGATGAACAAATGTTTTGTCGTCTTACGATAGGCATGTGAGGTTGCCACAAATTAAAAATAAATATGTTTAATGAATGTAGTGTTGATCAACATAGAGTACTATAAGCTGATCACCTAGAAGTGCTCGTAAGTAATACCGGACTTACGGACTTAGTGCTGGGTTGTCCTTTTCAAAGAAAGAATGAAATACTCAAGGTCTTGGACCAGAGTTTATGTTTTACTGGATATTATTCATTGTGAAACAATTTGAAAGAAAGATGAAGTGCTATTTTGAATTATCAATAGTACTTCATAACTATTGTTCAGTTATTGAAGATATACGATTCTTATGTGTCAAGCATGTTGTTATTGAAATTTTCATACTTTCTGAGCTAGTTATGCTCACTCTTGCTTGAACCATATGAATGTAGCTAAGACTGAACGTCCAGAAGGATCGAATAAAGATAAAGGAAAGGCTAAGGCAGACCATTAAGCTGTCTATGTAATAGTATAATGTTGTAATATAATTGATATTATGACAAAGAACATTTGTAATGGGTATAGAACCTGGGGAATATAAATATTACTTTGAATATATAGAAGACATGTTCGTTCTTTTGAGGCTTTTCAATTGAATGAATGTATGAATGGTAGTACCGTATAGCACCATATGTCGGGTTGGAAGATACCCGGATTTGGGGGCGTTATAGCTATGTTTGTTATTCCTTAGATGTTGAGTGACGAAAGTAATGAATAACATTTTGATGTTATGTTGTGGTAATGAGAGATAAGTGTAAAGTGTATAGACGTTGTGAACGCAACGTTGTTGCGATGAACGATCGGTCTTAGCATACAACAATTGGTATAGCTTCGACATTAAGAGAGAATAATGAACTTGGGGTTCATGGGATGGATAACGACTGAAAGTGATTAAAACCTTTAGTAAAGGTTGAATGAGAGATTAAGAGAAGAGCAACGTGAACGTTGAATACATAAACGATCCTCGTGAATTGTATTCATGTCGGATGAACGTTCTAAGTATACCCTGGTTATATGACGTAGACGTTGACGAAGGTAGTAAGTAAGAATGGAATTATCGAGAAAGCCGTAACAAACGGTAATAAGAGTATTGAAAGCCGAATGTGAGTCTGATAAGAATGAATCATGAGGCATGGTATTTAGTTACCAGAAAGCTATAAGGAATGGGAAATTGACTTAGCGAATATTATAGTTTAATAGTTCAGATAAGTTAAGATAAGTTAGGTTGTGGTACGATCGTAACCTTTTATGGTTGACATATTGAGTTGGGCTAAACAATTCCTTCAGAGAGCGAAGGTATATACAAAACTGGCAACCGATCTAACTCACTGTGATGGAAGTGTAAACGAGACGGGAACTTGTTTGTTGGTTGTTTGTGGGAAACCACTCAGAGTACCATATCGACTACTATCAGAGAAAGGATGTGTGAGACCCCAAATTTTATGAAATGGAAGTATTTAATTTATTTAGTAAATGGTTAAATTGATAAAATGTTAAAGTTAAGGGTGATATGTGAAATTTTTTCAAAATAAGCAAGTTGTTATATAATATTCGATTGGTCGGGGAATATTCGTATGACGACACAATCATTGGTGGACCCCACAACAGATGTATTGTCGTAGTAAGAAAAAAATAGAATTATCTTTTTATAACGGCAAAAGTGTTACCGTTAAAACTGTTGAAATACCCGGTAGTAAAAGTACAGTAATACGTGTGGTTGCATAGTAGCACACGGTATTGATTATTGATGCTTACGTGAAAAGTCACTCAGTTATACTCAATTATTGCTACAGTAATTCCTGCATCATATCTCTCATATTATTGATTTAATTATTGTCACGATATCGTCTACATAATATATTATATTATAAAATCAATAATTGAGATGATAAAGTTATTCATATTATTAATTGCAATATTGGCAATGTCTAGAAGTTCTGTCAAGGAGAGGTTAGATAATCTAATAGCGCGCCAATAGGGAGAAATCCTTATTGGAAAGCCCCCTCTTTCCTGGGAACGACCTGGTTGTTAAATATTATGAATTATAATATTAATGATGAATAAGTTCGTGTTGATGAAAGATGAAATTGATAGTTCCATTGTGTGGGAATTATTAGTGTTAGTGGAAATTGACATTTATTTTGATAATAATTGATGTCTGGAGGTTATATTGACCAATCAGATAATTAACCGGATAAATGAACAATTAATTGTTATTGATTCACATGATTATAACTATTTATTCACATGTGTGTACTATTGATTCACATTCATTTACTATTAGAGGAGTTGGTGCAAGATTGATAATACTTGCATGACTATGTTAAAAATGGAGGTATAGTTGAAGGTACTATACTATAATTAATCTTTTCACATGTTTAGAACTATTGAGTCACATGATTTACTATTGATTCACATGATTTACTATTAAGGGAGGTGTTGCAAGTTTGATAATACTTGCATGATTAAATTAAAAATGAAGGAAAAGATGAAGGTATTATACTATAATATTTTGAACCCCAAAACGTGAAATTTATCAAAACTATATTTTCCTATAAGTAGAAGCTCATTCCTTCATTATTTTTCACGAATTCACTAAAGCTATAGAGCAATTATTATTGAGAGAAAGAAGAAGAGAAGTCTGTTACCTCACTATTCTAGTATCCAGTTTTCATCTGAGGTAAGGGTTATTATTATTATAGTAAGGGGTATTATTTCTTTCATATTCATGAAGAGAGTTATTTCTTTCAATATTTGTAAGGGTTGTTATACCATTCTTTCTTTTTTTGTTGGAATAACTTGTCTGTGCGGTCTATCGCATGCCTGGTGAATTCTGTTGTTATTCCATTCTTTATTATTCTGTTAAAACATCCTGTCTGTACGGATTACGCATGACCTGGTTCCATTCATTAATATTCTATTGGAATATCCTGTCTGTGTGGATTACGCATGACCTGTTTCCATTATTTATTATTCTGTTGGGAATAACTCCGTCTGCGTGCGGTCCTATCGCGCATGCATGGTGAATTCTCCCGTTATTCAATTCTTTATTATTCTCGCTGGAATAACTTTGCCTATGTGGATTATCAGATGCATGGTGAATGATCCTTCGTATTCATTCTTTATTAAATTGTGGAAATGAGCTGTCTACATGGATTACCGCATGGCGGGTGAAAATCCAATTGGAGTTTTGTATATTCTATTATACTCGTATGGGATATCATTTCTTTTGTACTAGTCATGGAATATCATTTTCTTTGGTATTTTTTTACTAGTTACTATTCACGAGTTACTATTCACCCAATTACTATTCACTCTAGTATTATTCACTCGGGTATTCGGGGCACTTTTCGTATCGGAGTACTATTCATGAGATACTATTCATGGGTTACTATTCATCCAAATTACTATTCACCCGAATATTATTCACTCGAGTATTTGGGATACTTTTCATGTCGGGGTACTATTCACGAGGTACTATTCTCGAAGTACTATTCATAGGGTACTATTGCGGGGTACTATTTACCCAAAAAATATATTTTTTTTCTGTCCAAATTATTTTTGGTACATGAATATTATTCTTGAATTTTACTCCACAAAGTAGTATCATGTTGACAATTTGGATATTTTTAAACTCTGGATAAATTTAAAGTCTTTAATATTTATCTTTGATTTCGTTTGATTAATGCTTATATCATTGTCATCATCCTCATGCTTATATTATGATGAAAGTTATCTTTGACTTACATGCAAAGATGGACTGTTGATTATTTGTTTTATAGTTGTATATCTTTGGCTTACGTGCAAAGATGGACTGTTGATTATTGGTTTTACAGTTGTATATCTTTGGCTTACGTGCAAAGATGAACTATTGATTTATGAGTATCTTTAGCTTATGTGCGTAGATGAACTGTTTATTGGTATGATTATGACCAGGGATCATTCGGTATAATCATGACTAGTAATGTTATAGATTATGTGGTAAAAGTCCTCATTGGCCCATAGTACATTAATGGACAGTTATTGGTATGATTATAAATGTGGATTATTCTAAGATAATCATGACTATTGATGATTACATGAATATCCTCATGCGAGTGCAGGATGATTTGAAGATGTGGATTATTTATTAAGTCGAGTCTCAAATGATAAAATATTGATTATACACTTTTAATTCGTAAAAGATAGTAGATATCATGCTCTACTTGACTCTTTTAAAATACAGTTGTATGTCTTTGGCCTGTAGTGCAAAGATGAATTGTTAATGAATATCTTTGGCCGTAGTGCAAAGATCAATTTATTAGTGTGATTATGAGCAGGAATTGTGATTTGGTATAACCATGATTTTTGATGTTTCAGGTGAAGATAGGTGATAAAAATTATCTTCATCCTTGCTGTGAAGAGAAATTTAGAATCACAATTATGATTATGAGTTATTCATATGATTGTGGACATGAATTGTTGATTGATGTTACAGGGATAAAACATTATTGGTGGACTTTTAACATGGAGAAGATAATAGACCCAATGGTCTATTTGACTCTTCTAATGGATTGCTCGTTCCGCTGCAACTATGGTTGAAAAGTTTTATCATTTACCATAGGTTCTAAATCTTTGATTTATTACTGATGAAGGTTATTGATGATGTAAATTATCTTTAGTTATGATATTCTTTACTAGGCTAGTCGGCGAGGTGTAGGACAACAGAGAATAGAGCGATGGTGGTCTATATAGTCGCTGAGGTTCTCCTAAATAGTATGGAAATAATTTTATTGAGAACTTTTGATAAGTGTGTCGTATTGTATACCTCATTTGATATTTAATTTTGGTGAACCGAATAGGGTGAGGTGAACCCAACTTTGGAAGGGTGTTTTGCCACTGTCATACAAGATGTCTAATGACATACAACCTCGTGTTATCATAAGACAGGGTTGTGTACATCCACTTGTTGAGTATATCTACGAGAACTACCTATATGATCTTGGATTTTGGTTGAAATATAATTTTCAATTGCAGACAGTGGAGATAGTTATATGTCAAGAGAAGACTCACCATCAGAAAGAACATGATAGTAATATTTTTATTTTTCTTTAGGGTCTATTGGTTCAACCAAGGATATTTCTGTGGACATATGATATCTATCATAACCTAGACGCATGGCCTCCCATGTACGAATGTTTCGTTGATCACTTCCCAAAGATTTTAATTTCTAAAACAATTTTTGACTGTACTTTTATGTAAAGTATCATTGTAAGGTTATGGTTGAGGCACCATGAGCATTACATATATTTGTATTAAAACTCACAGTTTATCTGTGGTCGTATTATGTACGATAGTTCAACAGTTGTATAAATGAAGTTTGTAATTGATTTTTATAGTATGATATCTGGAGACTCAGAATGGGTCGTGTGGACCTATTTTGGGGGCGTCACAAATGGTATCATAGCTTAGGGATATGGTCGCTGACGGAGATAAGATTCTACAACTAGGAGGGGAGAGACGAGTTATATACTTCGCTAGTGTGTGACTTACCTAAGCCAAAATTTTTTCTTGATAAGTTGACAATTTGTGATATATCAATTGACCTTTGTTTTGAAGATATATTCTAGAATGATATCTGAAATACAGGAGATGAGCAATGGAAAAAATCATGATACAGAGGATATAACCGGGAAGGTACAATCCGAAAAGAAAAGAAATGTATTATCATCTCTTTCAATACTGTGTAATGCACGTAAATTTCGAGGGCAAAATTTCATAAGGAGGGGAGATTGTGAAACCCCGAATTTTATAAAATGAAAGTATTCAATTTTCTTATAATTATTCTATTTAGTAAATTGTTAAATTGATAAAAGGTTAAAGTTAAGGGTGATATGTGAAATTTTTTCAAAGTAAGCAAGTTGTTATATAATATTCGATCTGTTGGGGAATATTCGTTTTAATAGAGAATATTCGTACGACAGCATAATCATTGGTGGACCCCATAACGGATGTAATGTCGTAGCAAGAAAATGACAGAATTATCTTTTTTATAACGGTGAAAGTGTTACCGTTAAAACTGTTGAACTACCCGGAAAGAAAAGTACTGGCGAATACGCTGTGGTCGCATACTAGCACGCCAGTATTGATTATTGATGCTTACGTGAAAAGTCACTCAATTATACTCAATTATTGCTACATGAATTCTTTGCATCATATCTCTCATATTATTGATTTAATTATTGTCACAAAGATCATCCGCATAATATGTTATATTATTAAATCAATAATTGAGACGACAAAGTTATTCATATTATTAATTGCAATATTAACAATGTCTAGAAGTTCTGTCAAGGAGAGGTTAGATAATCTAATTGCGCGCCAATAGGGAGAAATCCTTATTGGAAAGCCCCCTCTTTCCTATGAACGACCTGGTTGTTAAATATTGTGAATTATAATATTAATGATGAATAAGTTTGTGTTGATTAAAGATGAAATTGATAGTTTCATTGTGTGGAAATTATTAGTGATAATAGAAATCAACATTTATTTCGATAATAATTGATTTCTGGAGGTTATATTGACCAATCGGGTAATTAACCAGATAAATGAGCAATTAATTACTATTGATTCACATGATTATAACTATTTGTTCACATGTGTGTACTATTGATTCACATTCATTTACTATTAGGGGAGTTGGTGCAAGATTGATAATACTTGCATGACTAAGTTTAAAACGGAGGTATAGTTGAAGGTACTATACTATAATTAATTTTTTCTCATATTTAGAACTATTGAGTCACATGATTTAATATTGATTCACATTATTTACAATTAGGGGAGGTGGTGCAAGTTTGATAATATTTGCATGACTAAATTAAAAATGAAGAAAACGATGAAGGTATTATAGTGTAATATTTTGAGACCCAAAATGTGCAATCATTGAAACTATATTTTCCTATAAATAGAAGCTCATTCCTTCATTATTTTTCACGAATTCACTAAAGTTATAGAGCAATTATTATAGAGAGAAAGAAGAAGAGAAGTCTGCTACATCACTATTCTAGTATCCAATTTTCATCTAAGGTAAGGGATATTATTATTATAGTAAGGGGTATTATTTCTTTCGTATTCATGAAGAGAGTTATTTCTTTCAAAATTCGTAAGGGTTGTTATACCATTCTTTATTATTCTATTGTAATAACTCGCCTATGCAAAGATATCGCATACACGGTGAATTCTTCATTATTCCATTTTTATTATTCTATTGGAATAACTCTGTCTGTCTTGCAATTCTTCTATCGTATGCACGTGAATTCTCTTAGTTATTCCATTCTTTATTATTCTTTTGGAATATCCTGTCTGTGCGGATTACGCATGACCTGGTTCCATTCTTTATTATTCTATTGGGAATAACCTGTCTGTGCGGTCTATCGTATGCATGATGAATTCTTCTGTTATTCCATTCTTTATTATTCTGTAGGAATAACCTGTCTATGTGGATTACCGCATGCATGGTGAATGATCCTTCGTATTCATTCTTTATTAAATTGTGAAAATGATCTGTCTACGTGGATTACCGCATGGCGGGTAAAAATCCATTTGCAGTTTCGTACATTCTATTATACTCGTATGAGATATCATTTCTTTTGTACTCGTCATGGAATATCATTTTCTTTGGTATTTTTTTTATGAGTTAAGATTCACGGGTTACTATTCACCCATTTACTATTCACTAGGGTATTCGATGGACTTTTCGTGTCAGAGTACTATTCACCCAAATTACTATTCACCCGAATATTATTCACTCGGGTATTTGGGGTACTTTTCATGCTGGGGTAATATTCACGAGGTACTATTCCCGAAGTACTATTCATAGGGTACTATTGCGGGGTACTATTTACCTAAAAAATATATTTCTTTTCTGTCCAAATTAATTTTGGTACATGAATATTATTCTTGAATTTTACTCCACAAAGCAGTATCATGTTGATAATTTGGATATTTTTAAACTCTTGATAAATTTAAAGTATTTAATATTTATTTTTGATTTCGTTTGATTAATGCATATATCATTGTCATCATCATCATGTTTATATTATAATGAAAGTCATCTTTGGCTTACGTGCAAAGATGGACTGTTGATTATTGGTTTTACAGTTGTATATCTTTGGCTTACGTATACAGATGAACTATTAATTTATGAGTAACTTTGGCTTATGTGCATAGATGAACTGTTTATTGCTATGATTATGACCAGGGATCATTCGGTATAATCATTACTCATAATGTTATAGATGATGTGGCAAAAGTCCTCATTGGCCTGTAGTACATTGATGGACAGTTATTGGTATGATTATAACCAGGGATTATTCGGTATAATCATGACCATTGATGATTACATGGATATCCTTGGCTGTAGTGCAGGGATGATTCAAAGACGTGGATTATTTATTAAGCTGAGTCTCAGCGATAAAATACTGATTATACACTTTTAATTTGTAAAAGATAGTAGATATCATGCTCTACTTGACTTATCTAAAATACAGTTTTATGTCTTTGGCCTGTAGTGCAAAGATGAATTGTCAATGAATATCTTTGGCCATAGTGAAAAGATGAATTTATTAGTATGATTATGAGCAGGAATTGTGATTTGATATAACCATGATTTTTAATGTTTCAGGTGAAGATAGGTGATGAAAATTATCTTCGTCCTGGGTGTGAAGAGGAATTTAGAATCACAATTATGATTATGAGTTATTCATATGATTGTGAACATGAATTGTTGATTGATGTTACAGGGATAAAACATTATTGGTGGACTTTTAACATGGAGAAGATAATAGACCGAATGGTCTATTTGACTCTTCTAATGGATTGCTCGTTCGGCTGCAACTATGGTTGAAAAGTTTTATCATTTACCATATGTTCTAAATCTTTGATTTATTACTGATGAAGGTTATTGATGATGTAAATTATCTTTAGTTATGATATTCTTTACTACGCTAGTTGTGCTCACCCTTTTTGCTTCATAATTCCTTTCAGGTAATAAGAGTGTTGCTGGGTCGAGTAGGGATAATAGGAGAATAGAACGGTGGTCTATAGCTGTTGAGGTTCTCCCTAAATAGTATGGAAATAATTTTATTGAGAACTTTAGATAAGTGTGTCGTATTGTATACCTCATTTGATATTTAATTTTGGTGAACCGAATAGGGTGAGGTGAACCCAACTTTGGAAGGGTGTTTTGCCACTGTCACACAAGATGTCTAATGACATACAACCTCGTGTTATCATAAGACAGGGTTGTGTACATCCACTTGCTGAGTATATCTACGAGAACTACCTATATAATCTTGGATTTTGGTTGAAATATAATTTTCAATTGCAGACAGTGGAGATAGTTATATGTCAAAAGAAGACTCACCATCAGAAAGAACATGATAATAATATTCTTATTTTTCTTTGGGGTCTATTGGTTCAACCAAGGATATTTCTGTGGACATATGATATCTATCATAACCTAGACGCATGGCCTCTCATGTACAAATGTTTCCTTGATCACTTCCTAAATATTTTAATTTCTAAAACAGTTTTTGACTGTACTTTTATGTAAAGTACCATTGTAAGGTTGTGGTTGAGGCACCATGAGCATTACATATATTTGTATTAAAACTCACAGTTTAACTGTGTTCGTATTATGTACGATAGTTCAACAGTTGTATAAATGAAGTTTGTATTTGATTTTTATAGTATGATATCTGGAGACTCAGAATGGGTCGTGTGGACCTATTTTGGGGGCGTCACAAATGGTATCATAGCTTAGGGATATGGTCGCTGATGGAGAGAAGATTCAACAACTAGGAGGGAAGAGACGAGTTATATACTTCGCTAGTGTGTGACTTACCTAAGCCAAAATTTTTTCTTGATAAGTTGACAATTTGTGATATATCAATTGACCTTTGTTTTGGAGATATATTCTAGAATGATATCTGAAATACAGGAGATGAGCAATGGAAAAAATCATGATACAGAGGATATAACCGGGAAGGTACAATCCGAAAAGAAAAGAAATGTATTATCATCTCTTCGAATACCAGGTACGTACGTAAATTTCGAGGGCAAAATTTCATAAGGAGGGGAGATTGTGAGACCCCGAATTTTATAAAATGAAAGTATTCAATTTTCTTATAATTATTCTATTTAGTAAATGGTTAAATAGATAAAAGGTTAAAGTTAAGGGTGATATGTGAAATTTTTTCAAAGTAAGCAAGTTGTTATATAATATTCGATCTGTCGGGGAATATTCATTTTAATAGGGAATATTCGTACGATGGCACAATCATTGGTGGACCCCACAACAGATGTAATGTCGTAGTAAGAAAATGACAGAAATATCTTTTTATAACGGTGAAAGTGTTACCGTTAAAAAAGCTTGAACTACCCTACAAGAAAAGTACAAATGAATAATGCGTGGTTGCATACTAGCACACCAGGTATTGATTATTGATGCTTACGTGAAAAGTCACTCAATTATACTCAATTATTGCTACAGTAATTGCTGCATCATATCTCTCATATTATTGATTTAATTATTGTCACAAAGATCATCATCGCATAATATGTTATATTATTAAATCAATAATTGAGACGACAAAGTTATTAATATTATTAATTGCAATATTGACAATGTCTAGAAGTTCTGTTAAGGAGAGGTTAGATAATCTAATTGCGCGCCAATAGGGAGAAATCCTTATTGGAAAGCCCCCTCTTTCCTAGGAACGACCTGGTTGTTAAATATTGTGAATTATAATATTAATGATGAATAAGTTTGTGTTGATTAAAGATGAAATTGATAGTTCCATTGTGTGGAAATTATTAGTGATAGTAGAAATCAACATTTATTTCGATAATAATTGATTTCTGGAGGTTATATTGACCAATCGGGTAATTAACTGGATAAATGAGCAATTAATTACTATTGATTCACCTGATTATAACTATTTGTTCACATGTGTGTACTATTGATTCACATTCATTTACTATTAGGGGAGTTGGTGCAAGATTGATAATACTTGCATGACTAAGTTTAAAACGGAGGTATAGTTGAAGGTACTATACTATAATTAATTTTTTCTCATATTTAGAACTATTGAGTCACATGATTTACTATTGATTCATATTATTTACAATTAGGGGAGGTGGTGCAAGTTTGATAATACTTGCATGACTAAATTAAAAATGATGAAAAAGATGAAGGTATTATAGTGTAATATTTCGAGCCCCAAAATGTGCAATCATTGAAACTATATTTTCCTATAAATAGAAGCTCATTCCTTCATTATTTTTCACGAATTCACTAAAGCTATAGAGCAATTATTATAGAGAGAAAGAAGAAGAGAAGTCTGCTACATCACTATTCTAGTATCCAATTTTCATCTGAGGTAAGGGATATTATTATTATAGTAAGGGGTATTATTTTTTTCGTATTCATGAAGAGAGTTATTTCTTTCAAAATTCGTAAGGGTTGTTATACCATTATTTATTATTCTATTGTAATAACCTGTCTGTGCAGTATATCGCATGCCTGGTGAATTCTGTAGTTATTCTATTCTTTATTATTCTGTTGGAATATCCTGTCTGTGCGGATTACGCATTACCTGGTTTCATTCTTTATTATTCTATTGGGAATAACCTGTCTGTGTGGTCTATCGTATGCATGATGAATTCTTCTGTTATTCCATTCTTTATTATTCTGTAGGAATAACCTGTCTATGTGGATTACCGCATGCATGGTGAATGATCCTTCGTATTCATTCTTTATTAAATTGTGAAAATGATCTGTCTACGTGGATTACCGCATGTAAGTGTAAAAATCCATTTGCGCTTTCAGTACATTCTATTATACTCATATGAGATATCATTTCTTTTGTACTCGTCATGGAATATCATTTTCTTTGGTATTTTTTTTATGAGTTACTATTCACGGGTTACTATTCACCCGTTTACTATTCACTAGGGTATTCGATGCACTTTTCGTGTCGGAGTACTATTCACGAGTTACTATTCACGGGTTACTATTCACCCAAATTACTATTCACCCGAATATTATTCACTCGGGTATTTGGGGTACTTTTCATGCTTTGGGTAATATTCACGAGGTACTATTCTCAAGTACTATTCATAGGTACTATTATGGGGTACTATTTACCTAAAAAATATATTTCTTTTCTGTCCAAATTAGTTTTGGTACGTGAATATTATTCTTGAATTTTACTCCACAAAGCAGTATCATGTTGACAATTTGGATATTTTTAAACTCTTGATAAATTTAAAGTCTTTAATATTTATTTTTGATTTCGTTTGATTAATGCATATATCATTGTCATCATCATCATCATGTTTATATTATGATGAAAGTCATCTTTGGCTTACGTGCAAAGATGGAATGTTGATTATTGGTTTTACAGTTGTATATCTTTGGCTTACGTACACAGATGAACTATTAATTTATGAGTATCTTTGGCTTATGTGCATAGATGAACTGTTTATTGCTATGATTATGACCAGGGATCATTCGGTATAATCATGACTCGTAATGTTATAGATGATGTGGTAAAAGTCCTCATTGGCCTGTAGTACATTGATGGACAGTTATTGGTATGATTATAACTAGGGATTATTCGGTATAATCTTTGGCCATAGAGCAAAGATGAATTTATTAGTATGATTATGAGCAGGAATTGTGATTTGATATAACAATGATTTTTAATGTTTCAGGTGAAGATAGGTGATGAAAATTATCTTCATCCTGGGTGTGAAGAGGAATTTAGAATCACAATTATGATTATGAGTTATTCATATGATTGTGAACATGAATTGTTGATTGATGTTACAGGGATAAAACATTATTGGTGGACTTTTAACATGGAGAAGATAATAGACCCAATGGTCTATTTGACTCTTCTAATGGATTGCTCGTTCCGCTACAACTATGGTTGAAAAGTTTTATCATTTACCATAGGTTCTAAATCTTTGATTTATTACTGATGAAGGTTATTGATGATGTAAATTATCTTTTGTTATGATATTCTTTACTAGGCTAGTTGTGCTCACCCTTTTTGCTTCATAATTCCTTTCAGGTAATAAGAGTGTTGCTGGGTCGAGCAGGGATAATAGGAGAATAGAACGGTGGTCTATAGCTGTTGAGGTTCTCCCTTAATAGTATGGAAATAATTTTATTGAGAACATTAGATAAGTGTGTCGTATTGTATACGTCATTTGATATTTAATTTTGGTGAACCGAATAGGGTGAGGTGAACCCAACTTTGGAAGGGTGTTTTGCCACTGTTATACAAGATGTCTAATAACATACAACCTCGTGTTATCATAAGACAGGGTTGTGTACATCCACTTGCTGAGTATATCTACGAGAACTACCTATATGATCTTGGATTTTGGTTGAAATATAATTTTCAATTGCAGACAGTGGAGATAGTTATATGTCAAGAGAAGACTCACCATCAGAAAGAACATGATAATAATATTCTTATTTTTCTTTGGGGTCTATTGGTTCAACCAAGGATATTTCTGTGGACATATGATATCTTTCATAACCTAGACGCATGGCCTCTCATGTATAAATGTTTCCTTGATCACTTCCTAAATATTTTAATTTCTAAAATAGTTTTTGACTGTACTTTTATGTAAAGTACCATTGTAAGGTTGTGGTTGAGGCACCATGAGCGTTACATATATTTGTATTAAAACTCACAGTTTAACTGTGTTCGTATTATGTACGATAGTTCAATAGTTGTATAAATGAAGTTTGTATTTGATTTTTATAGTATGATATCTGGAGACTCAGAATGGGACGTGTGGACCTATTTTGGGGGCGTCACAAATGGCATCATAGCTTAGGGATATGGTCACTGATGGAGAGAAGATTTTACAACTAGAAAGGGAGAGACGAGTTATATACTTCGCTCGTGTGTGACTTACCTAAGCCAAAAAATTTTCTTGATAAGTTGACAATTTGTGATATGTCAATTAACCTCTGTTTTGAAGATATATTCTAGAAAGATATCTGAAATACAGGAGATGAGCAATGGAAAAAATCATGATACAGAGGATATAACCGGGAAGGTACAATCTGAAAAAAAAAGCAAGGTATTCTCATCTATTCGAATACTAGGTACGTACGTAAATTTCGAGGGCGAAATTTCATAAAGAGGGGAGATTGTGAGACCCCGAATTTTATAAAATGAAAGTATTCAATTTTCTTATAATTATTCTATTTAGTAAATGGTTAAATTGATAAAAGGTTAAAGTTAAGGGTGATATGTGAAATTTTTTCAAAGTAAGCAAGTTGTTATATAATATTCGATCTGTCGGGGAATATTCGTTTTAATAGGGAATATTCGTATGATGGCACAATTATTGGTGGACCCCACAACAGATGTAATGTCGTAGTAAGAAAACGACAGAAATATCTTTTTATAACGGTGATCACTAGGGTTTTATTAGTCCTCTCAATCTGAGACTCAAGTATTGGGACTTCTCTGTCTGGACCCTGGATTTCTTCCTGTGAAGAGGCTTCTGTTTGAATGGATATTGTGGACCCTGAGTGGATTTGTTTAGTTCTTTAAGAAGAACAACCAACTCTGTTATTTAATTACTTAATCCTTTGAACTCCCCATGAGAGATAGGAATAGGATTAGGCTGGGCACTTGTAGCCATGTCTGACTGTTAGCTTAGTACCTTTCTGGACTTTAAACGGGTAACGGGACCAATCATTTCCCTACAAAAAGACTATGTAGTTTAGTCTGGGAAAATGAGGAAATGTTACATGCTATGTAATTTGTCCATTTTTTGGGAGTGTTTTAAGGTTCTCCTATAAAATGGATGTCAGTCGTTTGGATGACAGGATAGCATGATAGGTCTTTATATGAACAAGGAATGCGTATTTACATACTCCTTTATATTTTCCATTACATTGAGATTGACATGGAAATGAAATTACATTGAGATTGAAATGGGAAGGTATGAAGAGACTTCCCTCTGCGTTTGGTTTATCAGAGGCTGACATATCTTAGGTTACTCTCGCGGCTTTTCGGCATGAAGGTCCCCAAATTATCATAATTTACTAGATGGGAAGTTAATCCGATCTTTCAGTTGGAGCAAATCTGGGTGGTGCCTTTTCTGAGCCTCGTGGAATTAGTCTTCCGACGAGTCTAGTAATCAAACACCGATGGGTAGCTTCCTGGTGGAGGAATCACACAACATACATCACGTCTCGCCGAGTGGAAATGATGACATGTGTGAAGCACTAATATCATAGGCAGATATGTCGCAAAGCACTAAAGTGCAGTAAATAAAGCATTAGTATACATCCATTCAATGTAAATGAAGTATTCACACATAAGCAGATTAAAGTATTTTTGAAAAGCTTGAATAGCGGCTTAAGCCCTCTTGCTGGAATCCCCAACAGAATTACCACCTATCAACATCGGGATTTTTATTTGTCCCTTTTTATTCTTGTCTTTTGGTGTTCTCATTTTAGGTGAGATTTGTTTGAAAAAACAAGTTTGAAAATTTTTGACATCTATATGTCGACGATTTGACTGTGAGAGTCGCCAGTTGGTATTTTTAAATGGTTGCACCTACTCAACTGAGAAAAGGTTTGCACAAAGACCTAGTGATATGGCACTGTTTAACTGGTCTGAGAAACCGAAATTCGTTATGGTCCGGGGGATTAATTAAGAAGAATGAAGGTGCTAAGCACCCCCCGACTTCCGTGATAACATGGTTACCGCCACTTTTCATTAAGCTTTTATCTTTGAATGTGTGTGCGTGAATTAGGTCTATGTCCAGTTGTCTGGAAGTAGTGTTATGCCCCGTTTGCACCTATATACAAAGGGTTTGACTTTTGTAGAAAAGTTAAATTTTACCAAGATATAGCAGTGAGGTTTTGTAAAACAGTTTTTTCAAACCCTTGTGCTCAATAGTACATGAGGCCTTTGATACTTCCATTTTATTATTATGTTTGGCTTGATTGCTTTTATTTTCAAGATGCGAGGCATCTTCGAGAAAATAAGATACATTGCAATGTAGAACTCCTTGTGGGCATGAGAGCCATCTAAAGATATTCGAACCATAGTAGATAATTTACAAATTTGGTTTTGATCTCGCAAAAAATGTCCATCATGGAACCGAATCGGATTTAGAGGTTTGAATCAGATCACATGATTCATAGGCTCACATGAAAAGTAATAGCTTCAACGGTTCTATCTTAGTTACTTTGAACCGATTAAAGTTAGAAATAGGAAGATTGAGACAAATCTAACCCGCAGGTTGGATGATCAAATATCTACATTATGAAAGCGGTTAAAGCAGATATTTATATAAAAGCGGTATATATATATAAGTGCATATATATATATATATTTACATTCTTGTCTGGCTTGGAGTTCACTTCGTGGCATTTTATTGGTTATATATATATAAAAGCGGTAAATGGCCACAAACATGGAAGGTGCCGAAGCTGGGGCAATTCTGGTATCTATCTCGGGAGAGCGGTATCTCGTTGCTATCAAATTGTAGTTTGTCAACACCAACAACACAGCTGAGAATGAAAGCTGTATTGTAACGCCCCAGAAAAAATCAGATTTTTGAGAATTAAATTTTTATTTGATTATGTGGATTAAATGAATTTAATTAATTAATTATGGGAGTAAGCTATTTCAAGGTCGTTCTATGACCTAGACATATTGGAATGTCATAGTATTTTGGCTATATGGTAGAATTAAAGTGTTTGAATTTCTAAGATGAAAACAAAAGCTTTCCGAGAAATTTTCCAAATAACACTATTCACGCATTTATGCTCGGGAATTATTTTTGAACTTCTGAAAAATACATAATGATAAAATTCTAAGACGAGATGGAATATCCAATAATATTTCAGTTATGGCAAACGCAGTTTTTCTCCTGCGGACTTAAAACCTAACGATTAGGGAAAATGAATTCCGAGAAGTAATTTAAATGCATATAATGAATTAAAGCAATGATTGTATGATACATAAGTATTGTACGAGGTAATGAATACGAGTATAATACGAGGTACTATATGAACATATATGAATGATGGAATATCGTATATTAAATAAGTATACGAGTTAGAATACGTGATGAATACGTAAATTATACGTTATAAAACTTTAAGCTAATTGTATTGGACTTATAGAATTATGTAGAACATTGTAAAGTCCAATGAGAATTGATAAGGCCCGAAGGTAGGAATGGATGAGTCCAATTGGAATTAAAGTTAAGGTCCAATGTTGTTTAATTGCAAGCCCAAGTATAAGTTAAGCTAAAAGCCCATAGTAAGAACTTATGGGTTATTAGATGGTTTAAACCCATGGGGCAAACCATGGATGATCCAAAGTAGTGAGAAAGTAAACTTAATGACTAAGTAAGGTTAGTGAACAAGAAGACTTAATGACCAAGTGTTGCGGGGAGCAAGTTAACTTGGTGATTAAGAATGGAATAGTAAGGAGGTGGATTAAGGAGGTGGAATTAAAGAGGTGGGATTGGATTATTGACCATTATGCCCTAACCTAGCAACTCCTATAAATAGCAAGCTTTGGAATTCATTTGTTCCTTGTTCAAAAACACCAATAACTTATAGCTTATTGGTTAGAGAGAATAAGTGAGAATAAACTAGTCTTTCATATTTCAAGAAGCAAGAAGAAGATCAAAGATTAACCAAGTGATATTAAAGGGTAAGCAATCTTAAACCATGAATCTCTTTCTCTTCAATTGTTAGAGAGATGGGTAGTGGTAGAACATGTATGCTAAGGAATGATAAAAATGATTAATTAATGGACTTAAGCCGTATAAGTCATGAATAAGCTATTCGTAATCATATAAACTATGAACTAGAGAAGAACTTGTAAGAACTTGTAATATGTTTGCAATAATGAAATTTATATGATTAGAAGATGAGTGAATGATGGTTAAAAGATTTAGACCATGTTAAGTAAAGTAAAGTAAAATCATAAGTAGTTTATAATTTTATAAGTTATAAACTCATGAGGAATAAGTACTAACTTATCATATAAATAAGTTAATGTAATATGTATGTTAAGATGTTAATTCGATGGATTGAATCCATTTGAAACGATGAACAAATCATAAGTAACGAAGTTATGCCTGAATTTACACGATTAGACGATAATCGTCGAATTCGTGAAATTCTCGGAATAGAAGTCGAATTTTGATATTAAGCTTGGAAACATTGGTTTTCAATGGAGACAAGTCTTATTTGGCATTATAGAGTTGCGGACTCGAGAATGACCGAATTCCAACTTAGAACTAAGAAACGAGCGTTGAACATTCACGAACGTTTATCGTTTTCGTTAAAAATTGACTAATAGGTGAATTTTTAGCAAACAAAGTCAAACAGATAAAATTCATATATGAACGCATAGAGTATGTAATTTATGAACTTTAGACTTATAACGAAGAAGTTATACGTCCGGGAATTTCGCAAAGTTGAAAAACTATCAAAAAATTTTTCTAGGTGAGAGTCCATGCTGCCAATACCGACTCCGAGCACAAAAGGCACGCACACATCATTGCTAATTATGCGCCACAACGCCGACTCCGGAACCTTGACCACTGATGTTTCACATACATTTCACAAGTAGCGGCTTAGAGAGAGCAGTCGGCAATCGCAAAGACCAATCCTAAACTAAAGATAGTCATAAAAGCTTATAGGTATAAAATGAATGTAAAGTGATTAATTAAAGTTAATTTAATTTAAAGAAATTGAAGAAACATCCTTACAAGATGTTAAAGACCTTAAGTATTATCACTGAATGTCGGCGAAAGATTAATTGGAGGTAAGAACAACGTAATGTTTGAAGCCGACTAAAGAAATTTGTTGACCAAGTTGATTATGAATCCAATGGTTTGCAATACAAGTATGGGTCATGTAATTACTTAATGAACATGATAAGACCTTTCCTAAATCACTGTTATATTAATGACTTTAGGAATTTAATGTTGTGTAATGAGTAGTTAAACGACTAACGTAAAGTATAAAGAACGTGAACCGTATTCAATAATGATAAGGCCTATAACGTTAAGAGTTACAACTAAAAGTTGTTAAGTAATACGTGAACGTAAACGGTATGCAATCAAGTGTACTTAACAAATGACGATCGAGTTTCGATTAATAATGTAAGGATGTTAGTAAGCCGTGAGGAAGGATAATTAACTCGAAACGAGTTGGATTAATGAAGTAAATCTACATAAGACATAGAAGAGAAAGAAGTCGGTAAGAATAATGTAAAATATAATGGCAAGCCGGAACCAATAGTAACAAATCTAATATATGATTAGATTGAGAAGAAGGGTAAGATTCATTAGGAACCATATATATTCATTCATGACCTAATATGGTATGTTATGTGGTTATGTATTGTAGAGACCGTAAAGACCGAAAGGAAAAGTTATTTTTACTATAGCAGACGCTGAAGGCAAGTTTTTCTTAAACGCTTGTCCAACCTTCGTGTTAGCCAAGTTTTTTGTGATTCATGTTATGAGATGCATGAAGTGTTTTACTAAAGGGTCGATGCCTGTTTTATCTCGGCTAGACTAATCTTGAAGAGTTAATTCATTTATTTATAAGTCTTTCAATATAGAATTGCTAACGCTATCCTACGCCAATTGTTTGGTACGAATTCAAGGTAAGCCTGAGTATGAATAAACAAATGTATTTTTCATCGATTATTCGATGGGCACGCGAGGTTGCCAAAACTTAAATGTACATACGTTTAACAAGATGTAGTGTTGATCAACATAGAGTACTATGGGCTGATCACCCAGAACTGCTCGGAAGATATGCCGGACTTACGGACTTAGTGTCGGGTTATCCTTTTCAAAGAAATTATGAAATGCTCATGGTCTTGAGCCAGAATTGATGTTTCATTGAATATTGTTATTGTAAAACATTTTGAAGGAAAAGAAATGCTATTTTGAATTATTGATAGTACTTCATAACTATTATCCAGTTATTGAAGATATACGATTTCTATGTTTCAAGCATGTTGGTTAAAAGAAATTGTTGTACTTGTTGAGCTTGCTATACTCACTCTTGCTTGAACCATATGAATGCAGCTAAGACTGAATAAAAGAAATTGTTGTACTTGTTGAGCTTGCTATACTCACTCTTGCTTGAACCATATGAATGCAGCTAAGACTGAATGGACCGAGGAATTTGATAAGGATAAAGGAAAGACGAAGAGGAACGATTAGTTTACCTTGTAATAAACTAGTAAGTTGTATATATTATAGTATGATGAACAAAGAATTTAATGGTTATAGAACCTGGGAACGAGATGTAATATTATTAGTGTAATAAGAATGTCGTTGATACACACATTTTGATGTCGTTTCAATAGAATGAATATACAGTTATGAGTACCGTGTAGCACCATCTGTCGGGTTGAAAGATACCCGGATTTGGGGGCATCATAGGTTGGTATCAAAGCATTAGGTTATAAAACTTAAGGGGGTAAGAACCTTAGGCTAATAACCTCGTTAAGGAAGAAAAGTCCAAAGGAAGTAAACTCGAGCTTTACTTAAGTTGAATGAGTCAATAAGGTATTGAGTAAACTCAGTACCGAAATATTTAAAAGATGGAAAGTAACCCTAAACAAATTAAATGTGATTTGTGCTTATACTATTGTGTGTTATGTACTAATCAACATATGTGTTATAGTAGGATGTCGATCGATAGCTTGATGTATAGAGATACACACGGTGAGCGAAAAAATTGTGAACAGAGTAGAGCCTGTACCTATGTTGGTGGCGGAGGTACCATTAGTGATTCTAGAGGAGTCGGAGATAGAGGAGTACTTTTCTTGAGGAAGACTACTCCGAGGGAGATATGGATATAGCATCATACCTTAGTATGATGAACGATGTAGAGGAAGGGATGGAGGTAACATCAGTTGATACGGTGGTACCTACACTAGAGTCATCACCTCCAGATGCAATGAGATCATTGTATCTGGCAGTGCTTGACAAGAATGTGAAACTGAGTATAGTTGTGCAGAATAAGAATGAAGAGATTAGTGCTCTTTATATAGCGAAGGAGTCTGCAGAAGCAGATTTTGAGTCAGAGCATGATGAGAAGGTGCTCATGATAAATAAGTCTAGGGATTATATGAACGAGGTGGTAGAGTTTCGTAAGAAACTGATTAAGAAAGGCTGAAAGATAGCACGGATGTCTTACATCCATAAGAGTGCTCATATGGATTTCAAGTTGAAAGTTGCTTGTCATCCCATGGAATCAAGACAAACCCGTCACACTATTAGTCGGGATATTGTAGCGATGATTGCGAATGAGAAACACGAGGACACTGTTATGAATTATTAGAAGTCTAGAGTTATAAATATGTGTGTAGTGACGTAAAACCCTCTTTTGTATAACAGGGTAGTCTTTTTGTAAATCCCAACTTTTGAGAAGTTCAATTGCGGGATAGAAATGTACTAGCCGTTGGCTATGGAAGTAAAGTATAAATAGTTTCAGACTATGAAGAAGCATATGAATATAATGAAGTTTTCATTTAATATGCTTTGTTATGGTATGAGTTGTTATGAGACGAATAATAACAAAGTAAGTAAATAGATAATAATGAAATTTTATTTAATCAGAAAATGCCGCCAAGGAGAAGACAACGTAATCAGGAAGCGGAATCGCGCAATGAAAATCAAGGGGGTCAAAACAACCCTATTCAAGAGTTCGTTAATTTAAACCGGGGGTAGAGTACTCGCCGAACCTAGGTTAGCAAGAATGACTACATTTAAAGAATTTAAAAGCGTAGGTCCGCCGGAGTTCAAAGGAACGACGAACCCATTAGAAGCCCAGACATGGGTAATAGAAATAGAGAAGGCGTTTGTTATTACAAAACGTAGGTGAGGCACAAAAGACTTCTTTTGTGACTTACATGATGAAAGTGGAAGCCAACTTTTGGTGGGAGGCTCACCAGGGTGGGGCTAGAACAGTTGGGGTAACGTGGGAACAGTTCAAGAAAGTTTTCTTCGAGAATTATTTCCATACAAGCATGTAAGGGAGGATGGAGATTACGTTCTTAGAACTTAAACTAGGGGACATGATGGTTCCCCAGTACGCGGCCAAATTCAATGAATTGGCAGGGTTTGCTCTACACTAAGTGGACACTGAGGAGAGGAAGACTCGTAGGTTTGAGTAGGACCTAAAACCCTAGCTCTATAGTAGGATTTCGGTATTCCAGGGTGTTTCCTGTGAGAAAATTCTGGAGAAGATGATTATAGCCAAGAGTGGTTGTGAGGTATTGACTCAATACCACAAAGAGACGAAGAATAAGAGAAAGGGAGAGGGAGGAACCAAGGCAGAGAGTGCTAGTGGTAGTGATAGTATTCCAAAAAGAAAGATTTTTAACTCCGGGAATACTGGAGGGAGGAACAAGGGGATCCTAAGCGTAAGATCAAAGTGTGTAAGGCATGTGGAAAGACTCATCTAGGAGTCTGTCTGAAAGGGATTATAAGTACCTTTAAACATTATAGTAAAGGAAGAGGGAATAACTTTTGTTGATTATATTCGTGGAAATGGCTTCATGAATAAGGAATGTATACAAGTATCGGTAGATAAGTATCGATAAAGTTGAGAGAATTTGAAGTAATTCTTGGTATGAATGGGTTGATTAATCATAGAACTTTAATAAATTGTTAGAATAAAAGTATGAATCTTCGGTTTTCTAAGAAAATCCAAGGTAGTAATTTACGGTAATAAAATACCGCGATGTTCTCGTTGTCTATTCATGACGCAAGTTAGGAGGATGTTAAGGAAGAGGATGAGTCGTTACGGTTTCGTATCGACTATTGTAATAGGAGTAAGTTAGCGGTTAATAATAAATACCCATGGCCCAAGATCGATGATCTATTTGATCAATTGAAGTGGGCAAAGAATTTTTCTAAGATAAATTTGCATACGGGGTATAGTCGGTTGAAAGTAAGGAAGAAGGAGGAGGTACATAAGATGACATTCAGAACTCGTTATAGTTATGACAAGTTTCTGGTTATGTCAATTGGCTGGACTGATGTACTGAAGTTAGACTTTCTGTAAGGGGCACCGAGAAAGTCGATGGTAAACAGATAGGTTCTCTTGTGAGGTGTTATGGTTGAAATACCATTAGCCTCACAGAGTGTTCAAATAATATTTGGATGAACATTTGAAGATAGTGTGAGAAACATTACGGAGGGAGAAGTTGGATACGGAATTCACTACGTGTGAATTATAGCTTAAAGAGATAGACAAATTTTTTTATTGAGAAGTATGTTAGGTATGAGAAGGGAGAAAATACTTTTCAAGAGCTAAAGGAAGGTTAAGTGAGGCATCTATATTGTCTTAATCAAGTGATACGGGGGATTATATAGTGTATCTCGATGCTTCACATAGATGACGGGGTTGCGTGCTCATGTAGCAGGGCAAGGTCATTGTGTATGCATCACGTCAATTAAGGATTATAAGGAGGCTTATCATACTTATGATCTAGAATTGGCAGCTGTAGTTTTAGAATTAAAAATCAGAAGATAGTATTTATATGGGGAGAAGTGTGAGATATACATGGACTCTATGAGTTTGAAATATATCTCCACACAGAAGAAGTTGAATATGAAGTAGAGAAGGTGATTAGAATGGATAAGAGGTTACCACTGTGATAGGTTATATCATACATGGAAGGTAAACGTAAAAGTCAACGCGTTAAGTAGGAAGTGTAGGGAAAAAACTATCGATGTTAACAACTCAAAATGAGTTAATAACGGAAATGGCAAAAATGAAGTTAGAAGTTAAATTACAGAATGAAGTGGTAGAAATGTTATTCACAACGTAGACTCAATCCACGATAATGGAACGAGTTAATTAAAAACAACTAGGTAATGAGGAATGCAAGCGAATGAAGAAGATGATGTAGGATTAAGAGAAGATCAAGTATAATCTTATTTTGAAGGAGGAATTTGAGTTTCAAATAATTTTAAAGTTAAAAGAAGAATTAATCAGAGGAAGATAGCATAATATTTTAATAAGTATTTAAACTTCCAACTCAGATTATTGATAGGAAGTGACAAGTCATGCGAATTAAGATAACACCTTCGTTGAAGGTGAAATGAAAGAACCACAATGTCGAAGAAGCATTGTGGGAACTTGAGATTAAAATAAAGGAAAATATTTCCTCAACGGTGTATGTATTATTTTCGAGATTTTGGGGACAGAATCCTTATAAGGGGGGAAGAGTGTAACGCCCCAGAAAAAATAGGATTTTTGAGAATTAAATTTTTATTTGATTATGTGGATTAAATGAATTTAATTAATTAATTATGGGAGTAAGCTATTTGAAGGTCGTTCTATGACCTAGACATATTGGAATGTCATAGTATTTTGGTTATTGGTAGAATTAAAGTGTTTGAATTTCCAAGACGAAAACAAAAGCTTTCCGAGAAATTTTCCAAAAAACATTATTCATGCATTTCTGCTCGGGAATTATTTTTGAACTTCTGAGAAATACGTAATGATAGAATTCTAAGACGAGATGGAATATCCAATAATATTTTAGTTATGGAAAACGTAGTTTTTCGCCTGCGAACTTAAAACCTAACGATTAGGGAAAATGAATTCCGAGAAGTAATTTAAATGCGTATAATGAATTAAAGCAATGATTGTATGATATATAAATATTGTACGAGGTAATGAATACGAGTATAATACGAGGTATTATACGAACATATATGAATGATGGAATGTCGTATATTAAATAAGTATACGAGTTAGAATATGTGATGAATAAGTAAATTATACGCTATAAAACTTTAAGCTAATTGTATTGGACTTATAGGATTACGTAGAAGATTGTAAAGTCCAATGAGAATTGATAAGGCCCGAAGGTAGGAATGGATGAGTCCAATTGGAATTAAAGTTAAGGTCCAAGGTTGTTTAATTTCAAGCCCAATTATAAGTTAAGCTAAAAGCCCAAAGTAAAAACTTATGAGTTATTGGATGGTTTAAACCCATGGGGCAAACGATGGATGATCCAAAGTAGTGAGCAAGTAAACTTAATGACTAAGTAAGGGTGGTGAACAAGAAGACTTAATGACCAAGTGTTGTGGGGAGCAAGTTAACTTGGTGATTAAGAATGGAATAGTAAGGAGGTGGATTAAGGAGGTGGGATTGGATTATTGACCATTATGCCCTATCCTAGAAACTCCTATAAATAGCAAGCTTTGGAATTTATTTGTTCCTTGTTCAAAAACACCAATAACTTATAGCTTATTGGTTAGAGAGAATAAGTGAGAATAAACTAGTTTTTCATATTTCAAGAAGCAAGAAGAAGATCAAAGATTAACCAAGTGATATTAAAGGGTAAGCAATCTTAAACCATGAATCTCTTTCTCTTCAATTGTTAGAGAGATGGGTAGTGGTAGAACATGTATGCTAAGGAATGATAAAAATGATTAATTAATGGACTTAAGCCGTATAAGTCATGAATAAGCTATTCGTAATCATATAAACTATGAACTAGAGAAGAACTTGTAAGAACTTGAAATATTTTCTTAATTCGCAAGCTTCACAGATGTGATCTTTAAAGAATTTCTATTTAGGAAGACCACAAACATGTTCTTTAGAAGAAATGTTATTTATAAGTTTTATGTTGATGTGTCCTAGTCTACGATGCCATAAACAATGATACTCATTTGCAGATACAAGACAAATATTATCTATATGAGAGTATACATCTAAGTCACAAGTATACACATTTTGATGTCTAAGATAAACTAAAATCAATTTACCAGTTTGATCAAAGATAGAGCAATTATGTGTACTAAAAGATATTTTAAAACCACTATCACAAAGTTGACTGATAGATAGAAGATTATACCCGAGTCCAGTGACTAACTGAACGTTGGAAATGGTTATGTGGTTATTACCAACACATCCAACTTCAATTATTTTACCTTTATTATTATCTTTGAAAGTTACCTCACCAAAGTCTGTAGCTTGTAAATTTTTTAATTTGGACTTGTCGCCAGTCATGTGTCTTGAGCAGGCACTATCAAGATACCATTTGCTTTTATTTAGATCAGTTACGAGACATACCTGCAATGTATGTACTAATTTTACAAGTTGGTACCCTTTAATATGAAGGCTCCTTAGGGTGAGTTTTCCATTTTGTACAAGGAACATTTGAAGTTTTCTTTACAAAACTTGGCATAGAATAATCAATTTTAGTAGAAAAAAGCATTCTATGAGTAACTAGATTATGAGAAGTGTGATAATACTGTTTATAAAATTATCTTCTTGTGATAGTTGGTGCAGTATATGTTCCTTTGGGAACCGAAATCATTTTTCCTTTATAGTTTCCATTTCTAACATTGCATATATAGATGGAATGACCTTTTCTGTTACAATAGGAACATTTCGTAAAGGGAGATGTATGACTTTCTTTTTCTTTGATTCTAACACATGATATAGTCCTTTATCTGTTGATTTACTTATTTCTCCAGTATATCCTAAACCTTCTTTATTAAAGCTACATTTTTGTTGATTTAACACAACATCAAGATTTTCTTTTCCTGTTGTAAATTTATAAATTATAGTATTTAAATCTTCACGTTATTTAGTTAAGTTTTCAATTATGGAATTATGTTTTTCTATTTCTAATTTTAAAAGTGAATTTTCATTTCTGATTTCTTCAATTACTGCTTGATCTTGTACTTGATAATCTTCATTAATTACAACAAGTGTTAAATTTTCTATTTCAAGATTTTCAATTGAGATAATAAGTGATAAATTTTCTATTTCATAATTTTTATTTATTATCTTAAATTATTCTAATTCTTCTTCATTTTTTGAGTTTACTTGTAACAACCCCAAAATTCATACAATTTAATTCTCGACTTCGGTCGTTAATAATACAATCAACCTCTAATTTTACATCATTAAACGATAATACAACCATTGAAATTTGCGGAACAATTAAAACTTTTATACATTTCCTTCGTTATTGCCCTAAATCGCAACCTTTACATTACATCTCTTCGATTCAAATTCATATCGTGAATCGTTACAACAAAATAACTATACAAAGTCTTACATCATAAATAGGTATCCATATACATTGGATAACTAAACTTACAATTCAACAACATGTTACCTTCAAAATATTAAATACATTTCCCATAAAACATAAGCAATCTTCGTGAATATGGATCTCTATAATTCACGTAGTACATATCCTTACCTTAAATCTTTAACCTGCAAAAGTGGCTATTTGCAAGGTTGAGCCCGATAGCCAAGCAACATGTTATAGTTCATATAACAAGTATAAAGATGTATAAAGAATGAGTTCCTTACTCAATCAGCATTCTTTACTCAATCAATGTAGTCATAAGTTGACTTTAACATTTCATACATTCAACATATATATAACACATCACGCTCTTTGCAATAAATTTTTCAAACAATCAAATTCACATAGCAAATAGGAACTGAAAGACTTGCCTGATTCGTAGTTTATGAACTACAACTTAACTGCTTAACGCTTATATGCACTTCGTGTAATCCTACAGAGTTATATAATCATGGACTCACATCCATTAGTCATATATTCCATACATTCTTAATATAATAGTAACGTTACATTGTTTCCTAACTAGGTTTATAAAATCTACCTTTCAATTTCTCATCTTACTCTTAGAATAGCTAGGTATGTCTAGGTATGCCTTAACCACTCATACTTGACATCAACATTCATATATATCATTCACACACTTGACTCGCTATGTGTTCGACACATATTTAAAGTTCATAGATACGCGATCTACATCGTTCTTCCATTTTACAAACTTTAATAAAATTTAACAACTCTGTGTTTTATATAACCATTACATGATCTCATGCTTAAACATCATCTATGTCAAGTATTATAGCTTTAGACATTCATTACACATATGCTTTAAGGTTCAGATCAAAGTTAAAATAATCGAGCATCATCACCTACGGGCATAGCGCAATTAGCATACTGGTTAAAGCTTAGGGACTGGCCAGCAGTGCTATCCCCACCTGCACAAGAGTTGAGTATTTTCTAGTTTCATCTTGGTTCTTAGCATGCATAACTTTTAACAAATATCTTACCCACATGTTATGAGGTTTTAGCCCAAGTTTGGTGCCTCTTGTATTTACCTTAAGTTATTTTATACTTTATAGCTTAATTGCCATTTATTTCATGGCTAAGTAAGTTCATACAACAAGGCCTAACTATATGACCACCAACAAGGGTAAACAACTTTCAATATACATGCTCACAATGTAATCATATGACTGGCATGGTTTATCACTTGAAATCTTACTTTAAGACATGTATAGTTCATAGTATGCCTATCTTGTAGTGTGCACGTACCCATCATGACTAGAGGCTTAAAAGTCCTATCATGTTTGCAAATATAAGCCATGTTTAAAGACCCAAAAGTTACTAGTATGTCATCCTACAAGTTCAGATGTTTAAACAATACAATGCTCATGAATAATATTTTTAAAACGTCTAAGTTTCTTTTCAAAACACATACTAAGTCATGCTAATGCTTTCTATTATAAGGAAATCTTATATGTCATGTATAATATCATGCATTTTCATGTTACACCACTTAGAATAACATATTCTATTGTCGGGAGCACTATACTTGCGTATGTGCTCGTTCGACACCCTCCGATCGCCTCTGAATACGTAATAGTCACAAAGACCACTATTTTGACCCTTCCCAATGCTCTCAAATTGAACAAATTAAGGAACAAAAGTTGTAGGTCAATTCTTTCTCGTTCCAGATCATCTTGTATCACCTCAATCGGAGTTCGTATGAAAACGTTATGCTTAATTTACTACTGAAAGAAGTCAAAGCAAGACACCAAGAATGGCGATGCGGTGCAAATTGCTCCCAAATGGCCTTAGAGGCAGCGCAACTGCGCCCTAGAAAGCAGTACAGCCCCTTAGGCTCTTTTCTTCGCGATTTTACAGACCCCAACCCCTTCTGATGATCATAACATGAGTTATACTCATCCAATTTAGCTCATTTTTTATTCTATAGGTTTGTAACTCATAAAACTACAACATACCAAATACCCATCTACTAAAATAAACATTAACTAACCCAAATATGAATTTACAACTCATGTTCATACTAATTGTTCATGTTTTGATAATTTAGCGAATTCGTTCGCTACGAATTCGTTTCTTAACCAAATTGGTTCGTTTAACTTTTGTTTTTTTCGTTTCTTGATATACTAACATAATATATAACCAATTAACAGATTCTAGCAAGAATTGAACATCAAACTTTGGACTTACTAAGCCATTTTCATATACAAAACATTGTTATCTTAAATTTCTTCTATAACCACTTTTCCATGAATTTGATTACTCAATACAACTTCTATATAACAATTATCATATTATACATGTACATAATCAACATCTCAAACCTAAGAGAATACAAATTAAAACCTAGGGTTAGATTATTACCTTCTTTATCTTTCTATACCTTGACAAATAATGAAGAATTATTTGGTCATTCTTCTTCTTCCGTTCTCAACTTTCTCTGAACTCTTCTCTATTTCTCTACCTCTCTCTACCCTAGCAAATAAAACTGACCACCACTTTAACGTGGTTTAGTCAGTTAATAAAACAAATAGACTCAGGAGTTATAAATACAAAAGGTCACAAAGGCTTGTTTGACTAGCTCCAAATAACCTCATTTCTAATTTATTTTTATAACTTCCTTATTATATAGTACCCCATCGTCACACTTTATTTAATTTAATTACTTAATATAATTCCAATTTTATTTAACAAATCATTAGCCCTCTAATTTAATTATTTACTTAAATTAGGACATCACCAACACATTAGCATAATAAAATACGCACGAATTAGAAAATTATTTATCATCAATTTACTTAATATAATCATACATGAATAAATTAAGTGAATTACTCTCAATATTTATGAAATTTAATTCATAACAATTCCATTGCCAATAAGGCATAATAATCAAATTATATTGTTTCACTCAAACTCAAAGCATCTCGTAATAAGAATTTTAATTATTAAAATCCTATTTTAATAACTTATAAAAATTCGGGTTGTCACATCATTCCCTCCTTATAAGGATTTTGTCCTTGGAATCACCAAAACCCTACCTTACTCAGGTTTTCATCAAAGTCTCTTCGTTGAGTAACTTCAACACATTACCTTAATATAGGTTTTATATTTCCTACTCCCACCATTCTCGATAATAAATTCTTTTAAGTTTTATTTCATAACTTTTACTTAGACTCAGTTATATTTGAGTATTACATATTCTTTAACCCGTTCATTTCCTTCTCTAAGGATCGTTATCATGAACACTCGGGATATTACATTACATCATTTAAACTTTCATTGATGATAATTAAGTTATCATTTTCAATTTCAAGACTCTTATTTATTTTGCTTAATCTTTTTAACTCTCTTTTTAATAATTCATTATATTCTTATTAATGATTGTAAGCCTATTGTAATTCATAGTGTTCTTCTTCTTCAATGGTGAATTCATAGATATCTTTTTCGACAGTCTCTTCTCCTTGAATTTTTATTAGAATTTGTACACCTCATTCGGTGGCACACCAAATTTTGATTCCTAGGGATTTGGCATAGATTTTGAATTTATTTTTCCAGGTGACAAAGTTGGTACCATCAAATAGTGGAGGTCTAGACATTGACAGTCCTTCTCCGCAACTAGTAGCATTGTAGGCCAGGTATCTACTCTTAGGTATGCTTGTATATACTTAACAAATAAGTTAAAGAGCACCGCTCTGATACCAACTGAAAGTCCAATAATAATCTAGAAGAAGAGTTGAATAGATTATTACAGGTTAAAAAAAATATTAGACCTTTTTGAATTTTTAATAATCAATTTGCAGTTTTAGAAATAGTATGCAAGATAATAAAAATCCAATCACACAATGCATATAGATTTATCTAGTTCACAACATACACCCCTTTGTATGTTGCTACGTCCAGTCTCAAGTCCCTACATGGAACTTGAGATCATATTACAATCTGTAATAAAAACTCCTTCAATAGGCGGAGAAGCCTTTATAAAGTTTTATAGACAAACTTCCAGGTTTTTCAACTGTTATATCTTGGACAGCAAGCTCCCCGCCCCCTCCTCAAGTTTAGTTGTTCCTCTTTTTAAGTTCAGTTCTATTTTATGATCTGGTCTTGAAACAACAGCTTCTTCCTCACCTAACAAGTACATCAGAGGCCCAACTACCCGATGACCTCTCTAAGACTCTGGTCTTGGTCAAAAATTACTTGTCTTTCTCACAAGTATATAAAATAAACTAACTCTGACCTTTTTCTCTTTTTACAAATGATTTTACAACACTTTGCTTCTTAAATAAGCAGATAAGAATTGAGTACAGATTGATGCTTCTCAAATAAGTAGATATCAACTAAAGAACAAAATTATAAAAGTTCAAAAACTTTTATACAAAAAAATATGCTTCTTAGTAAGTAGATAATAAATTATGTTTAGATCAAATGATTCTTCTGATTAAGCAAATATGTAAAATATGTACAGTTATAAAAGTTCAAGTAACTTTTATGTTTTCGAGATATGTTTCTTGAATAAGCAAATAAATCAATTTTAGCTTTAGCTCAAAAATGCTTCTGTTTAAGCAAATATGTAAAGTTAATGCATTTTACAAAGAATTATTTTCTCTTCAAAATAAAGAGTGTTTTTCTATACATTAAATAAGATTTGTTTGTCAGATGATCTTTGACAAGTGTTATATGAATGATTTTTATATATCAATACTTGTATAAAAAGAATAAATAAATTCAAACGATATTTATCAAGTATAATATTTAAGTCAGTTAAGCACAAACTGATATAACAAATATTATTGTTCAACTCAGATAATATATAAGAATATTTTATCTATTATGTGAATTTTTATAAATAAAGTCACTTAGTACTATAAGGAATCGTACGGTTCGATTCCCTCCCTTAATTGGAATATCTTCGTAGCCTTGCGGCGTCAAAGTATGATAAAATTTATAATTTCACAATTGATATTTATATGAATATTTTAAATAGATCACTACGATTCTCAAATTCAGTTCGGATGACTCCTCTTTTTGGAGGAATATCTCAGTGTTTTTTTGAGATATCAAGTGTCATATCTATTTTAAGATATTTATATAAATAATGTTGATAAAAGGTCACTGAAGACTATAAGGAATCGTATGGTTTGAATTCCTCTCCGTAGAGGTGTATCTCCGTAGCCTTGCGGCGCCCAAGTATCCTTTTATTTGACAAATAGATGAAATATAGATATATAAAATTGTGTATGACAATGTATATTCTTATATCTATATGTAAATAAAACAAGAAATAACTCAATAGAAGTTAAACTCAAATGACTTATCTCAGTACTTGGAACAATTTTCTCTTCTAAAATAATCATAACCTTTGTATGAAGAGATAAAAAACTTTTAGAGAGAATGTAGGCAAGAAGAGTATGCTTTGCTCCCTATTTATAGAATTCTGAAGTTGGGGGAAAAAATTTAATTTGTGAAAACGTATTTTGAATGCATGGTTCAGATTGCTTATTTTTGAATTGAATAGTACAGATGACCAGGCAAAATTTTTCACGCAGATGGCTAGATTAAATGACAGCCCACTCTAAAAAATCCCTTCTTTTTCTTATCAACTTAGTCATTAAAGCCAGTCAACATAAAGCATTAAATCTTCACCGCGTGGCTTATCCCAAAACTAATGTCACACACGGTTTCAAACATTCTAAGAATGCCAGCACATGCACATACTTAGTATATCTATATAAATATAAGTATACATGCGTATATATATATATATATATATATATATATATATATATATATATACACTTATATGATATATGTTATACTAAAATATACGGTTATTATATACTCCCTCCGTCCCTAATTATTTGACTTTTTAGTGTTTTTCATTTGTCCCTAATTATTTAACATTTGTTCAAATCTAGAAGAATTAATGATAATTTTTCCAAAATTACCCCTCATTACTCTCCCTATTTTTTTATACTATTAACTCTTTCTCTCTCTCTATCCCAACAAAATTCTCCTTATCCCAACAAAAGACTTAAGGGTATTGTAGACATTTGAGTACTATATTTAATGCTTTTCAATCATTATCTTAATTCTTGTGTCCACCTCTAAATCATCAAATAATTAGGGACAGAGAGAGTATATATATAAACATACTGCTATATATATATTATTATATTAATACACACATAATATGATATATGTATGCATGCATGTAATAAAACATTTTTGCCCAACTTTATTTTTGAAAACAAATAGGATCTCCTTACCTTAAATATCTATATGAATCAATTTATTGAACACTTGACATTTAAATCATCAAGGTCAATAAAAATTAATTCAAATAAAATCGAGAAAGTAGTTTAAAAATAAATAATTGCATATTTTTTAATTCTTGCATAATTGTTATCATCAAAATATATAAAATAAAATGAGACCTATCATTTCCATTTTGTTGTTGGAAAATAAAATTTTCTCGGTATTATATTTAAGAACAATTGTTGTTCTATATATAATAATAACGTTTTGTATAGAACTATAATATTACTTAATTGATTTTGTATACACGACTTACGTGAAAAATAATTTTTTATATTGAACAAATTAGTATAAGAAAAAGGAGATGATCATTCAAAGAGTTGAATGTGTGTATTTGTTGAAATACAAGTGTGAATTATTTGAATGGTTCAAAGAATTCAGAAGTGAAACAAATTGGCAAAGTATTAAGATTATTTGATCGGATTAAGGAAGGAATACTTATGCAATGAGTTTCTAAATCATCTCAAATGGTTTTTTCACAATGGACACCTCCTAATACATAATAATTGATTGATGTATTTGAAAGGAAAAATCGTACCTTATTGGATATCGTGTCGTCCATAATGATTTTACTGACATTCTAGTATCCTTCTGGGGTCATGCCCTAGAAATGGCTGCATATATACGGAAAAGGTAACCTCAAAATTCGGCCTCAAGGCCTCATAAGAGTTATGGACATGGAGGATTTCTAATCATAAGTATGTTAAGATAAGGGGTTTTTGAGCTTATGTGAAAAGGTTTCAAAGGATAAGCTTGGGATAAGATTTTACAAGTACAGATTTGTGGGACATCCTAAAGTAATCTTAGGGTATATGTTCTATAATCCTACTTAACAAAATATGTTTGTTGCGAAACACACTGACTACTAAGATAAAGGTTCTTATCATTGAAGGGGCTAGTGAGAGGATAATAGATCTTGAAGAATTCAAGAACCACAAAGCACTATAAGTCAAATAAGAGGAATCTGTAGATAGACCTATTGTACCACATTCGAATCGTAAATCTAGATTAGTATCAAAGATACCTGGGAGGTATGCATTCATAATAGATGATGATGATGGGGTATGTGACAACCCGGATTTTCAGAAATTATTCAAATAAGAAGTTAATAAATAATTTATCTTTTACAAGATGGAATTGCAAGTAAAGATCAGAGTAGTGCATATAAACAACACAATTTAATTACTTTAAACAAAATAATTTTATTGATAATTGAAACTATTTACAAACAAACTGATAATTAAAATGACTTACTATTTAGAACATTTAGAAGAAGAGAAGAGGGGTTAAGTAGGCTAAACAGCGGTAGAAACCAAAGATTCGTCTGAGAAGGAACTCAGAGTCTTTCTAAGTTTCGAAGTCTGCTTGGCTAACTGAGTCTGGTTTCCTTTTATAGAATAAGGAAAAGAACTATTACAAAGTTACTATTACAAAAGTAAATGATTACCAACAACTTTTACTATTGATGAACAGTGCTAACTTTTTTACTATTCATGGGCGCTTTCGTTAACTTTTGATGAAGAGGCCGACAACTTTTGACTCAGTAGATACTTTCGGTGGAAAAGAAAGAGCATCTTTGACTTTGAAGGTCACTTTGAAAAGGTCTTGGCGTGGATGGAGCCTTTTCGGTGAAAAGAAGCATTCCTTTAATCGATTAATTGCAGGGTCGGTGATCGAATTTTGAATGGTCACGGAGCGAGGTGCAAGTGATCGGATCAAAGCTAGCGAGGTGTCGAGCAAATGGGTCCTGAGCATCCTGAAGATCGATGGTGCCATATGCATCATACTGACCATCATCATCTTCAAACTGGCTGACTGAAGCATTTTGAGAAGAGGAAGAAGAATGAACAGAAGCTTCCTCATGTAACTCACCAATTCTTTTGTTAAGTGCTTGGGCAATTAGTTTCAATTCTTTACTGGAACAGTCTTTGAAATCAAAAATGGTACGGGAACAAGTTGAACCAGTAGGACTGACATTAGACTCTTTTGACTTAGGCTCTTTATCTTTTGAATGACTGGAAGGTTCTTTGGATGAGACTGGTAGAACCTTGAGAGGAACAGTGGGAAATTCTAATTGGACCTGACTAACAATCCTATTAACATCAAACTTATCCCACCATTTGATGAAAAATTGACGGGAGAGAAGAGGATAAGGATCGAAAGTGGGAGTGACTACAAACTGAGGATCTTTAACTTTAGCTGGGGTGTTAATGTCATATTGCCATTTAAGAATCCAAGGGACCTTATATTTACTGACAAATTGAAGAACAATGGGAACACCATCATACTTTGGATTGGGTTTACTGTGGTTACAGAAATAGTTAAGTTAAACTTTTAGAGGTTCAGGAAGGAGATCATAAGTGGAACCAAATCTGTGCCACCAATGAATGAACCAATAAGGGAACTGACTTTTGAATTTATGGTCGAACTGAATAAACCATGAATGACTATTTAACTCATTTTGATGAAGGAAAACCTTTTTCCATGCTTCAACGTAATCATAATAACAATAAGAGTTATCCTGAGTAGAAAGTTGCATAAGATCAGAGGGATGGTTTCCCCAATCAGATAATGAAATGAAATGTTTAATATATAGAGAATGATAAAGTGATTTAGATTTATCATTATTAACGTAAATAGGTTTAATGAAGATTGACTCGGTTTCAATAAGGATATCCTTATAATACACAAGGGATTTATAAGGAGCAAGGGGTTGGAAATGCCATCCCGGGGGAAAGAACTGGGAGGCCAAATTAACAGGATCATTTTTGTTTTTCATACTGGGTTCAATGTGAAATAAATGATTGGTCCATTTGAGCATATACTCAGCAGGGGGATGACTGGGGTTTGAACTGGAGGCCTTTGACTGGCTAGCAAAAGGGTTAATCGGGATTGGGTTACTAGCTAAGGCTGAACTGTACGACTTGGGCATTGTCCCAAGGACAATGAATTTGTTACTGGTTTGATGAACTGGGTTAACTAGGTGAGGAACCAAAGTTCCTTTTGGTTGATTACTCGGGCCTGTAGGGCGACCCGTGCCCCGAGAGGAAGATGCTCCTCTAGAACTCATGATGGATGAACAGTACCTGTGTTAATGAATTCCCGAGTGAGAAAATTAGGAATGGAATTGTTACTTCCTTTAATATATTCAATTTCAAAATCAAAAATGCTTAACAAGGCTTGCCATCTAGCAAAGGAATGTTTAGAAGCTATGTTTTCAACATCTTTTTCTAGAACATATTTTGCAGATTTGCAATCTATACTAACTAAAAACTTTTGGTTTAATAAGTCACTTTGGAATTTGTTAATACATAATACTAATGAAAGTATTTCTTTTTTAATGGTACTGTAATTTAATTGTGTACTATTCCATGCACCGGAATGAAAGTGAACAATTTGTTCTGAAGAATTGAGTGTTAACTTTTGCTTCAGAATACCTCCGAAACCAATGTCAGAGGCATCAGTCTCAACGATCTTTAAAGCAGAATCGTTGGAGATGCCAAGGCAAGGAAAAACCTTAACATATCTTTTAACTTTTTGGATGACAGAAGTATGAATGTCAGTCCATGCAGGGGGATTGTCCTGCAAACACTAAAAGAGAGGTTTGCAGATCTTCCTTAGATTTTTGTAGAACTTGCCAATATAATTGAGCGAGCCCAAAAATCTTTGCAGTTGGGTTTTATTGGTGATTTTATCTAGGAATCTGTCAGCAAATTGAATAGCTCGCTCAATAGGCTGTATGAGTCCGCGATAAATAATCAAACCAAGAAACCGAACTTTAGCTTGGAACAAGATGCATTTGGAAGGTGAAAGAACTAATCCATTATCTTTGACTATTTTGAAAAAAGATTTCTAGTGTTTAAGGTGTTCTTCAATGGAATTGGAAAAAATGAGAATATCATCGATGTAGACAATAATAAAATGACTGAAAGGGTTCAAAATATCATTGAGAATATTCTTAAATTCACTGGGGGCATTTTTAGGCCAAATTCCTGGACATTCCATTCGTAGTGACCAAATGGGGTAGTGAATGCTGTTTTTTACCTATCATCTGGGTGGATTGCAACTTGCTAGAAACCAGATTTAAGGTCAAACTTACTGAAAATGGTGGCGTTACTCAAACGGTTGATGAGGTTGTCTTTATTAGGTAAAGGGTACCTAATCCATTCTAAGACTTTGTTCAATGGCTTGTAATTGATTACTAAACGGGGAACACCTCTTTCCTTTTCTGCTTCGTTATTAACATAAAAGGCAGGACATGACCAAGGGGATTTACTGGGTTTAATTGAACCTTTACTAAGCAGATCATTAATCTTCTTTTTACATAACTCCATTTGTTCGTGTTTCATTTGTATTGGCCTGGCCTTAGTAGGAATCATGTGCTTTTTGAATTACTTATCATAAGGGAGCCTTACAACATGCTTCTTCCAATGCCAAAAGGCATTAGGAGAATCAGAACAAAGGTTGTCCTTTAAATAGATTTTTAATTCTTCAATTTTTTCTTGAACTTCTTTATTCTGCAGTTGTTCTTCAACTCGTTTGTACTTAATTTCTTCCTTTAAGAAATTCAAATGGATGGATTTACAATTTAATAGATTTAATGATTTGGAAATAGACTCTTCTTAAATAAATTTTAAATCTTTTTCTTTTGGTTTAATAAGAAATTTAAATGTTATTTTCTTTCCCAAATGTTTACAACTTAAACCTTCATTACTGGTAGTAAAAGGGTAAAGTAAATATATAAACGGTAACCCTAAGATGATCTTATCAGTAAGATTGCGAATTAAAATAAATGATGTTTTAAAACACATATTATCTTAATAGATATGAACTTTAGGCAGTTTATATTTTATTTCCATTTGACTACCATTGGCTGAGTTTAATTTTTCATTAGTTTTCTTATAATATTTAGTTGGGATTAGACCTTCTTGAATACAATTAAGATCTGCGCCAGTATCTACTAGAGCAGGAAGTTGTATAGAAAAGGTTTTATCAACAACTAAGTTAATGGAGATATACCATTTTTGAATGGTGATATCTTTAATTCTTTTAAGTGTAAGACCTTGAACAAAAAGATCTTGTTCTTCTTTTGTTCCTGATGATTCAGGCTCATCGTGATCTTCATCACTAGAGGAGGAATCATGTACTTGAAGATCAGATTTCTTGTCTTCAATTTCTTTCCTTAGGTTAGAAACATCTAATTTTAAATTAGAAATTTCTCGTTTTAGTTTGTTAACTTCTAGATTTAATTCTGGTAGAGTGATTTCTTTAACTTGAGTTTTGAATCTTTTTAAAGTTTTATTAAGACTAAATACTGGTTTTTCTTTAGCTTTAATAATTTTATCCTTAACTCTATTGTCTTTGGTTAATAAATCTTTTACCTGCTTAGTGTACTGAGATTTTAACTCAGGATCAGAAATTTTACTAATCAAATCAATTAACAAAGAACTTTCTTTATTCTCTTTATTGATTACATTAACTTGCTTATTGTAACATTTTTCATTGCAATTGTTAGCACAAATAGTGACTTCGTCATTGTCACTACCTGTTTCAGTGTTACTAGGACTACTACTAGAGGAATAAGGAACATCAGAACACTCATCATTATTGACGTCGTTCTCTATCCTCATTAATTCTAATAGTTGCTCGGTATCTTCACTTGAAATATTTAATTGAGATAATTTCTTTTTTATTTTACACTCATTTTTATAGTGCCCTTTCTGCCCGCAATTGTGGCAAATAATTTTACTTTTTTCAATTTTTTAGATGATTTTTTATTGTAATTTTTCTTTGTAGTTTTAGGTTTATTATAATATTCATCTTGATTTTTATCTTTTTTATGACTGCGTTTGTGACGTCTATGACTTCTATGATGCTCAATATGTTTATGCATATGCTTCCTTCTAGAGGGAGCAATAAGAGGTAAACCATATTGTTCACAGAATGTGCCTAACTCATATTTGGCTTTTTTCTTATCTTTACTAGCTTGTTTGGCTAACTTAAAATCAATACACATTTTTAATCCTATCTTTTGAATATAACTAATTATGTCACCGTAAGTTAGGTTATCATAATCGACATATCCTAAATTTTTGCTTAATTTTTCACGAACTTTATGTGCAAATAATGAAGGTAAACCATTGACGAATTTTTCTTTCTAGAATGGTTTATTGCTATCATTTCGCATCATAACTCTGGAAGTAAACACATCTTTATACCACCTAAAATCACTTAGAGTGGGACAAGTGAGATTACTTAACTGATCGTGAATTCTTTCAGTGATATTACTGGGAGTACCAACAAAATGTTTAATTATTGTAAAAATTAAAGTGTTAACTCCATCAAGCGGACCAATGCCAACATCTTCATCAAAGATGGGATTGCCGTCATCGTCTAACTGGACAACATGAATTATTGATAATCTAGAATCTTCAGTGAGATTCCTTTCCCACCATGATCTGAGAATACCAGTGAATCCACTAGCTAATAACTCAACAATATCTGGCTGAGATAGATTGTTGAATTTAGTTATATAGCTATTTGCTACCATAGACTTGTTCACTAAAACCATCAATATTCCATTCATAAATTTTATTGGATGACACAGAAAACTGTTTATCTAGATTTCTCTCTTCGAACTGTAGATTCGGAGGAGTAGGTCTAGAATACCAATTTCTGGTTATACTAATGTTTTTGACTGTTAGTTTATTTAACTGATCATTTAAATTTGGTGTCAAAATAGTATCAGAATGATCTGATTGGCTACTACTTTCAATATCAGTTTCAACTTGATCAATAGTAGCAATAGTGCCACTCGAACTGGGTTCAATTTTTAATTTTTTAAATAACTTATCAATCAAATGAACAAGTTCACTGTCGTTATTAGGTAGACCTAATTTAACTCTGTTCTCTGGTAATTTTATTAAAGGATGTTCACTTTTTGAATCGGGTTTTTTAATAGTGGTTTCTTCGAATTTTTCTTCAATCCTGTCTAGCTGTCTTCCTACGGTCGCTAGATATTGATTATTAAAATTTAATTGTTCAATAATTTTTTTATCATCTTTATTACTACCCGAAATCTTAAATGGGCTGGCAATAACAGATGTATTTTTGACTGGAAATAGGACTGTTTCTAGTGGGGGATGACTAGAAGCGACCTTGGATTTATCTTCTCTAATCCATTGAGTTTTAGTTATAACATTACATTTACCTTGATATTGATCATACAAATCATAAAAAGTAATGTTTACCTTTTCACTATTAATAAAACGCTTCAATCTATTATGAACTTTATCTCGTTCCTTTTCAGAAGGGTGATTGGAGCGAAATAAATGTCTTTTTTCCCTATTAGACTTGGAATTAAAATCCTTTACAAGATTGTCCCAATCTAATATGAACTCTTTTTTAATAACTCTTAATTGATTATGAATCGGAATTTCAAAATCTGACTGAGTTGCAAGTTAATAATTAAATTATTTTGTTTAAAGTAATTAAATTGTGTTGTTTATATGCACTACTCGATCATTACTTGCAATTCTTATATATATATATATATATATATATATATATATATATATATATATAGGAGAATGAGGTTTAGTAGTTAATTTAATTTAACTATTGAAAAAGGTAAATGAAATTGTTTGAAAAAGGAAATTAAGTTGAAAATTATATTATAGAATAATATAATTTGATTATTATGCCTTTTAGCAATGAATTTGTTATGAATTAAATCTCATAAATAATGTGAGTAATTCACTTACTTAAAATAGTGAATTAATTTAAATATATTTATTTTAATAAGATGATAAAGTATGTAAGACCCCAACTTTTATGAATAAAAATTAATTTTCTCGAAATATATTTTTTAATATTAAGGTGTGGTTTTGATATAATGTTATAGTTGTGAAAAATATTTATAAATTTTACAAAGTAAGTAAGTTGTTATAAAATATTCGATTAGGTTTGGGAATATTCGTAGATGACTGAGACAATCATTGGTGGATGTAACATACAAAATAATCCTATTACTATCTTCACACCCGGATTCCATACGTCACGATCCCATCTTCTTCCAAACATACATCATTATATAGCTAAATATAACAACATATACTCTCAAAATCCAGGTTCTAAAAACCTTATAACCTTTTTCATTACAAATAATGATAAATACATTATTCATTTCATCTTACAAGAGTGACTTTTATCCGCCACCAAGGATACATAACAGTTTCTTAAACTAGTCTATAGTTCAATTTCATATTTTATATTATAAGTCTTCACTTGATCTTCTCTCTCATCCACATTTTGAATGGCACTTCATCTAGATACCGTCAGCTTGATCTTTACGAGATCCTTAAGTTCTTCTAACATCGTTCGCTGAAAATGTTTTTCATTTAAAGCAAGTGTGAGCATTCAATTGCCCAGCAAGTCATCACAGTTGAACAAACATCTTCAAGAATTCAAACATTCTTTTAAGACTTCGATAACCGAACAAAGGTTATGAAGCAGCTTGAATAATAGGAATAATCTCAATTCCTATCATTTAAAAAAAATATTCACTTTCATTTTAAAATACTTTAGTTCTTCTACCTTTTTCATACTCATTCTGTCTGGCTAGAACCATTAGCACAGACTTAACAATAATGGATCATGTATGAATAGAGCATTCTCTTATTGAACAGTTAAATCACAGAACAATTCATCTCGTAAAAACATCAAAGTGTTCACATATGGAGATGTCTTACTTATACGTTCATCATCTTTCATGACATATGGAGATGTCTTACTTATATGTTCATCATCTTTGATGTTTTACATCTTATCTTCTTCTTATTACTTCTCTAAGACTCAGCACACATCGCTTCTCTGCTAGTAGTCCATATGGTACTCTGAGTGGTTTCCCACAAACAACCAACAAACAAGTTCCCGTCTCGTCTACACTGCCCATAACAGTGAGTTAGATCGGTTGCTAGTTTTTTATATACCTTTGTTCTCTGAAGGAATTGTTTAGCCTAGCTCCCATATGTCAACCATCAAAGGTTACGATTGCACCACAACCTAAACTTATCGTAACTTATCTTAACCATTAATTATAACGTTCGTTAAGTTAATTTCTCATTCCTTATGGCTTCTTGGCAACTAAATGCCACACCTCATGATTCACTCTTTATCGTCTAAGTCATACAGTCTTTTATATACTCAGAGCGATCATTCCCTTTAATCCTTAACTCGGCTTCGTTACGTTAAACGTTATTATCTTTAATTCAACTTCTATACCGTTCACGGTTTAATCATTGATCTTCATCATCTTACGGTCAAACCATATACGGGGTGTAGGTTCTATCCGTTTAATATTTCCGTACCCTCAACCTTCACGTCAGTTAAAGTGTTCAACGCATATATTTTATTCTAACGTTCTCATCTGACTCACATTCGGCTTCCCTTAATCTTATTACCGTTCATCACGTCTTTCTTAATACCATTCATATCTTACTTATTACTTTCGTTATCCATTACTTGAACCCCATGTTCATTAGTCATTCTTAATGTCTAAGCCATACCGTTCGTTGTATGCTAAGACCGCTCGTTAATTGCAACAACGTTGCATTTGCAACATTAATACGCTTTACACTTATCTCTCACTATCATGACATAACATCAAAATGTTATTCATTACCCTCGTCGCTCAACGTTTAAGGAATCACAACCATAGCAATCCTCCACGTTCGTTTATCGTAACTACGGTCCCCAGATATCGGTTCCGTAATCCGTATTTACATTCTTTTTCTTTTACTCTCATATAATCTTTTTGATTGACCTTCATTAAAGGTTTAATTCACTAAATTAAGTGTTACATTTGACGAATCTTATGTTCTTTATCTTCCCATACGTTTCCCCCAAGAGTTGAGCAGTTAAAAGCTCTTCTCTGGCTTTTTCCCTACACTGGTGCTGCGGCGCCAATCTCCCTTCTATATCTCGCACCGTGGTGCAAGTTTACAGTACCCAGCCCTCTAGTCTGGCGCTGCAGTGCCACCTTTCAAGGTATGGCTGGCGCCACGGCGCCAAGCCTTAATTCTTGATAATTTCTTCTAAGTGTTAACTTCATTTTGAGACGATACTTCCCGATCTCATAACTCATTCGTTATAACTCAGAACGAGGTCATTCCAAATCCATTCTCTTCCTAATCTTACGTACTTCAATACCCTCAGACAAAACTTAATTTTGAATCCGTTAACGTCCTATTCATTTGGCTTAATCTTCACCCTTTGTTTATTTTACTTTTTTAACGCTCTTTATTTATTCGTCCGTAATTCGGTCATCCGAACTCGGAATTCAATCATTCTTGAGTCCACAACTCACGTTTTCTATGTTCTTTTACATTCTTTTGAAACACTAAACGTTCAGGTTCATTTACTAACTTTCTAATTCTCGTTTGTCTTTTACGAAATTATTGCCATAACTTCATTATAGCTAAGTTTTAATCCGTTCTTCATGAGCGTTTCTACCATTTCTAACCAAACAATATGCATCTAACTTATACGTGATGATTTTAAACTTGTCCATCAACAACAATTATCCTACAATGGTTTTAAATTTGTTTATCAACAACGTTCTTCGTGTTCTTCACATTTCTTCGTGTTCTTCGTTCGTTCTTCATTTTAATAGATATTTTGGATTACGATTTCACTTTTTATTGGAATTTGATGTTATAGATCATCATTCCTTACTTATTACACCTACTTATTGATATAATCCACTCGGATCGTTCTAATTTATTACGAATCTTATACTTCCTTAAGAAATTTATAAACTAAACTTTAAATTCTTATTTCTTCATTTTCTTACGATTTCAACCATATGAAATCATTTCCAACATCATTTACTTCTTATTCTTATTAATCTTGTTTTGAACATAAAAACTTAAGAAAAGTTAACTTAGGAGTTAGGTTTTAATACCTTTCCTCTTTATTTTTCTTCCGCTAGACAAAACCGGCGATTTGCTAGCTTTTCTTTTTCAAGAACATTTTTGATCCGATCAATCATGCTCATGATCTTCCTTCTCCCTCTCCATCTGAATCCTCTTTCTCTCTCTAGTGTAGGATTTTTCAAAATCTCATTTAAATGAAATTTAGCTTCCTATTTATAGATTTTCCAAAGCTAGGGCAAAATAGTCATTTCACCCCCTAACCTCCTTACTATTCACACCTCCTTACTATTCATGACTTAAGTGTTAAGTTAACTTATCCCTTAAGTCTACTTAGCCTTTAAGTTACGTGATTTCGTCTTTCGGGTTTTCGTCCGACAAATTTAAAAACTACGATTCTCAGAATCCAAATATTTTTGGATATTTCATCTTTTCTTTACCGATTAACTTTTACGTATTGTTCGGATTCCCGAAAAACTGAAAAACACTTTTTTGCATTAAGCGTTTTCCTTAACGTTTTACCCTAACGTAGCTAAACGAGTGAAAAGTACATAATAGTATTTTTCGTTGTTTTTATTTCGTCCAATTTCTGCATGTTTTTTTAGAAAAACTTTTATCGGCTTACTTAACTTTTCAAGATATATTATCGTCAAATCTTTCGACGGAATGTCATTTCGACATACCGAACTCTCAGAATGGCTTAGGTTATTCAAACCCTATCCCTTAGGTTTCGTCAGGTGAATAGTGCTCGTCTTTTTCCCCAAAAATATTTTTGTTCCCGAAAAATTTTATTTTCGTCTTGAAAATTCTTACTCGTTCAATCTAGATCATAGCCAGAATCCTCCCAACTTATAATCATCCTTGGTTCTAAAACGATTAATAAACACATAGCACATAATATTATTAATAAAAATTCATTTTATTAATAACTAATTCTTTAAACTTAAATTCTGGAAAATCCAAATTTTTGGGGCGTTACAATGGACCCCACAACGAAATTACTGTCAGAGTTAGAAAAATGACAAAGATATCTTTTTATAAAAATAATGGCAAAAGTTTTACCGTTAATTGTTAAAATACCCAGTGATAAAAGTACAGTAATACGCGTGATTGCATAGTAGCACACAATATTGTATAATATCTTTGATTATTGATGCTTACATGAGAAATCACTCAGTTTTATTCAATTATTGCCAAATTAATTGCTGCATAGTATCTCAAGTTATTATCACAATATTTTATATTATTAAATCAATAATTGAGACGACAAAGTTATTCATATTATTATTTGTATTATTGATAATGTCTAGAAAGTTCTATCAAGGAAAGGAGTTTGGTCACCTAATTGCGCGCTAATAGGTAGAAATCCTTATCGGAATGCCCCCTCTTTCCTGGGAATGATCTGGTTGTTAATATTTCAAGTTATAATATTATTGATGAATAATTCTTATTAAAAATGTGTTTTGTGAAGCTAAGTGAATTGAGATAAATAGAGGGGATTTTTATGAAGTATTTGTTATAAATTTTGCTTATTATATGGACCCCTACTTACCCATATTTCAAAATAGTCGGGAGAAGTTATCTCAGTTATATATATATATATTATAATTTTTTTTATAAAAACTAGAATATATTATAATTTATTATACATAGTGTCTGTATAGTGTTTGCATAGTAAAAATTAGAAAATTTTCTGCAGAATTTTTGACGTCCGTGATTTTCCCACTGTGCGTCCGTTTCTAAATAGTATCTTTCCATTCTCCTATAAATAAGATGCTTAGTTTATAATTGAAAATCACACCAGAATCAAAGAATTCTTCGTCTATAATATTGAGCGTATTTTTTTAGAGTTAAAGGAAGCTTTGGCCTAGAAAATAGTATAAGTTTTCTTCAAGAATATCCCCGCCCTACTAGTCAGAAGTACACTCTTTTTAAGGTAAGGGATATTATTTTTGTTCAATATTCATAAGAAATAATATTTTCTTCCATACTCTGTAGTATGTAAGTAATATTATTTCATTTCAGATTCCAATTTTTACACTCATTTTGTTAAAGTATTGCTTCTATACTACTTGAAATTAGTAGAATTCCTTGAAATTTGTGTTTCATCTAGTATCTTTTCACGAAAATATTATTATGAACATTCTTGATAATTTTTAATATTTTCATGTAGGGGTACTATTCACGGGGTACTATTCATTCGAGTATTATTCACCCGAGGTACAATTCATGATAAAAAGTGATTTCTTTTCCATCCAAATCATTTTTGATACAATATTATTCTTGAATTTTACTCCACAAAGCAGTATCATGTTGACAATTTGGACATTATTGAATTCTGGATAAAATGAATAATAAATCTTTAAAATTTATCCTTTCTCTAATTTAATTGAATTCTTATATCATTATCATCATCCTTATGCTTATATTATGATGAAAGTCATCTTTGGCCCGTAGTGCATAGATGGACTGTTGATTGGTATGATTATGACTAGAGATTATTCAGTATAATCATGACTTGTAATGTTACAAATGATGTGGTAAAAGTCTTTATTGGCCCGTAGTACATTGATGGACAGTTGTTGGCATGATCATAACCATTGGTGATAACACGAATATCATTGGCCCGTAGTGCATTAATAATTTAGTGATGTGGATTATTTATTGAGGTGAGTCTCAATGATAAAATTGATGATAAACATTTTAAATCATAAAAGATAGTAGATATCATGCGCTACTTAACTCTTTTAATGGATTATTTGTTCCGCTGCAGTTAAACTTGTTGTCTATTTAATTCTATCAGTTTAACACTGTTGAAGGCTAACGATAATTTATTCTGCATTATCTTAGTCATAATATTCTTTACTAGTCTAGTTGAACTCAACCTTTATTTTCATTATTCTCTTCAGGAAATGAGAATATAGCTGGGACTAGTCGGGGAATGGAGTGATGGTCCAAGATGGTGGCTATAGTAGTCCTCACTATTCTATGAAATAGTGTGATAATATTTGTAAAGAGGACTCTATTTGAGTATGGATATTGTCTAAGAGACAATATTCGTGTTAAAACTCCCGACTATATTTTGTCGTATGTTACACGACAGTTGTATAATTAAGTTGTGTTTGAATTTTGTAACATGTATTTGGCGACCCAAGATGGGTGATGTATACCTATTTTGGGGGTGTCACAGTTGGTATCAAAGCTTGAGACTAGAACTAGGAGGAGAGATGTAGACACTCAAAATTTTTGCATTCCTGTTACTTTGTGACTGGTTGGTATCAAAGCTTAGAATCGTCTTTCAGAGATAACCCTATAAGACAAAGCAGTTCCAGTTCTGAAGACAACCCCGGAATTCCCAGTTTTCAATCTCGAAGACAACCCCGAGATACTCAGTCTAGTCCTAGAGACAACCCCGGGAATTTCAGTTCCAACCTCGGATCTAACCCCAAGGAATGTAGTTCCAGTTCCAAAGACAACCCCGGAAGTTTCAATTTTACCACCTCGGAGACAACTCCGAGATACTCTATCTCATCCCAGAGACAACCCCGGGATATTCAGTTCCAACCTCGGAGACAACCATGAGGAATGCAGTTCTAGAGAAAACCCCAGAATTATCAGTTTTTCCATCTCGGAGAGAACCCCGTGATACTCTGTCACATTCCGTAGATAACCCCGGGATATCCAGTTTCAACCTCAGAGACAACCCCAAGGACTGCAGTTGCAGTTCCGGAGATAACCCCGGAAAAGCTCATTTTAACCCCTTGCAGTCAGCTTCAACCATGGAGATAACCCCGAGGCACTCAGTTCCAATCCCGGATATAACCCCGGGAGGTTAAACACACCTCAGAGACAACCGTGATGACATTCAACACTCACAGCAGCCCAATCTCAGAGATAACCCTGAGCAATAATTGCTAAATATCAGCCCAAATCGGAAATAACCCTAGTAAGGGGCAAAATCGTCATTTTGTCACCCCGATCCCACATTTCTCCATCTCAACAACATTTCAATATACATTCTACACAGAAGTGTCCTATAAGAATGATAGCTCAAATCCCGAGTGACTACTAAACAAGATAACACACCAGATGGAATTTGAAGACCCAAAGATCTAGGCATGGTCCTATCTTCCCGACTTCGTACAACCTCCTATCCCATGTCATTGTGTAGCTCTCGAAAATAGCATTCTGAAATGGTATTATACATCTCAATCGGATGTCCGGATTTAAAGTTATGAAGGTTCGAGCGGACAACGCGTTGCGTGCACGTACTTCGAGACGGTAAGGCCTATGGAGCCCGAGGTACCCCGGGCAGCAGCAGGTACATATCCGGCTGCTACAGGTACACCTGCAACTTTCTGCGCTCCCCCGTATAAGTAGAGGGCTTGGGGTGGCCATTTTAAGAAGAGAAAAGGCGAGGAAGCCTTGTCCATTTTGCTTTGTACAAACTATAAACTTAGTGCTTTCTCTTTTCAAACACGAGCTTGTACTTTGTCATATTTTACCGGTGGAAACCGAGTGTTCATTCATGTAATGCCATTTGAAGTCTTCTTGGCAGTCCACTGTAAGACTTCTTACATTTCTTAAAGTCTTTCTCCACTTTTTTCACACACAATTATTCACGTTGAGAGTCGTGTTGTGTGCGTATGCCCGGACTTTGGTCCGTGGCTTTTTAATTCTTTTGTATATATATACTTATATATATACGTACTAACATCATCGAGTTATGCCTCGATTGAGCCTAGATTTATATCCAGAGCGTTTACTGCTTATATATATATATATATATATATATATATATATATATTACCATCAAACTCTGTTTGATTGAGCCTGGATTTATATCCGGAGCGTTTACTACTTATATATATATATATATATATTTTTCATTTTTGTTAGGCCTGGAATATACTTCGTGGCTATTTACCGCTTTATTTATATTTAGTCCCGCCTGTAGTTTACTTCATGGTGGTTGACCATTTTTATATATACATTTACAGCTCTTATATATTTACATTTCCAATCCCCTATGGAGTTTACTTCATGGCGGTTGACTATTTTTATATATATTTATAGCTTTTATATATTTACATTTCCAATCCCCCATGGAGTTTACTTCGTGGTGGTTGATCATATATATATATATATATATATATATATATATATATTTACAACTTTTATATATAACTGCTTATAGCTTTCATACCAACTGCAACATCATGTGAGCCTAGGGATCATGTGATCACAGATTCAGTCTTCTGAATCTAGATTCGATTTCCTTGATGGACACTTTCGGCTGTATCTAGCTTGTAAATTATTCACGGTGTTTGAATTTCCTTAGATGGCTCTCATTCCCACAAGGAATTTGGCACTGGTATATATCTTATTTTCTCGAAATGCCTCGCATCTCAAAAATAAAAGCAGTTAAGCCAAACACATAATAAAACGGAAGTATCAAAGGCCTCAACTACTATTGAGCATAAGGGTTTGAAAAACCTCTTTTACAAAACATCACAGCTATATCTTGTTAAAACTGAACTTTTATACAAAATTCAAACCCTTTGTATATAGGTACAAATGATGCATAACACTACTTCGAGATAATTGCACATTAACCCACACACACACACATTTATATAACAGTTTAAATTAAAAAGTGGCGGTCACCGTGGTAACACGGATGTCGGGGGGTGCCTAACACCTTCCCTCCGTATAATCAAGCCCCGGGACCCTAACGAATCTCGCTTTCACAGACTAGTTAAGCAGTGTTACATCACTAGGTCAATGTGAAAACCTTTTCTCAGTTGAGTTAGTGCAACCATGTAAACAATACTAATTGCCGACTCTTACAGTCCAATTTTGACATATACATGTCGGACCTTTTCACAACATGTTTTTTCAAACAAATCTCACCTAACATGAGAACACCAAAGGACAAGAATAGAAAAGGGACAAATAAAAATCTCAACGTCGACAGGTGGCGACTCTGCTGGGGAGTCCAGTAAGAGGGCTTAAGCCGCTATTGCAAGCTTTTCAAAACTGTTATATGCTTGTGTGTGGATGTTGTATTTACATTTGAATGAATGTGTACTAATGCATTTACTTACTGCACTTAGTGCTTCTCACATGTCATCATTTCCATACGGTGAGACACATTGTATGTGAATGTATGTTGTGTGGTTCCTCCACCAGGAGGCTATCATGTTGATGTTTGATTACTGGACTCGTAGGAAGACTAATTCCAAAGAGGCTCAGGAAAGGCACCAACCAGATTCGCTCCAGTTGAAAGACCAGATTAACTTCCCGTCGAGTAAATTGCAATGATCTGGGAACCTTCATGCAAAAAAAAACCGTGAGAGTAACCTAAGATAGTTCAGCCTCTGATTAACCAAACACGGAGGCAAGTCTCTTCATATTTTCCAATTTTAATTACTTGTAATATCAATTACTTGTAATATTATTTCCATGTCAAACTTAATGTAATGGAAAATATGAAGGAATATGTGTACATGCATTCCTTTTTATATTATAACATGACATGCTAACTTACGAACAACTAACATCCATTTTGTAGGATAATACTCCTAAAAACGGACACATCACATAGCATGTAACATTTATACATTCCCCAAGACTAAACTACATAAGTCTTTTTGTAGGGAAATAATTGGGCCTGTTACCCGTTCAAAATCTAAAGAGGCAACAACCTTACAGCCAAGCATGACTTCATCTGACCAGTCTAATCCTACTCTTGTCTCTTGCGAGGAGTTTGAAGGATTAAGCAAACAAATTATAGATTTGGCTGTTCTTCTAAAAGAACTACACCAGTCCACTATAGTTCCACGAATACCCATATATATACAGAGTCCTCTGCACATGGAGGAAATTATGGTCTAGACAAAGAAACTCCAGTACTAGAGTATCAGTTCGACAAAACCAACAAAACCCTTGAAATTACCCATCTCAAGGAAGATCCAAACACTAGTGATATCAGGAAGAAAGTCCTTCAAATGGAAGAGACCATTAGGTCTATTAAAGGGATTGGAGCACACGAGAGTGTTTTATATGCTGACCTTTATATATTAATTCCCTGATGTTCATTATCCAAAGAAGTTCAAAACTCCTGACTTTGAAAAGTATGATGGGTTGGGAGACCCTTACACATATTTGAAGGTATTCATTGGAGTACTCGGATCTTATGCCGAGGATGAGAAACCCAGAATGCAGCTGTTCCAGAAAAGTCTGACTGGAGAAGCCCGGTCGTGGTACACCAGATTAGACAATTCCAAGATTCATAGCTGGGAAGAGCTAGCTCATGCCTTCTTTAGTAAGTACAATTTTCAATCTCAGATGGCTCTTGACCAGTACCAAATTACCAAGGTCAAGAAACAAGCCAATGAGTCTTTCAGACAGTATACTCAAAGGAGGAGGCGCCTTGCTACTCAAGTTATTCCCTCTATGACCGAGTCTGAAATGGTGATGACCTTCATAGACATACAAGAAGCTCCCTTTTATGAGATGGTCTTAGCTGGCATAGGCAAGCCATTCTCTAAAATGATCAAACATGGAGAGATGGCTGAGATGGGATTGAAGTCAGGAAAGATTCAAGACCTTACTGCTCTAAAAGTTGCTGCTGAGCACATCTAGTCTGTAAGTTATGGAAACAACCCTAGGAGGGTCCACAAGAAGAAAGAGGAGGATGTTTCCTTGTTACCACAAGGACAGAAAGGTAGTCAGAACATGCTTATCCAGAGGAGAAACTACTCCCATTTTCATGTGTAGTCTTCAAACCCTCCATTGCCAAAGAGTGGAGAAGTCAGATGCACTCGAGTGTTCACACCCTTAGGGGTTTTACTCGAGAATATTCTCAATTTTCTGACAACTCAAAAGAAAATTACCCATCTTCTTCCACCAGCCAACCCGAATGGGAAGGGTTTCAATGCTAACAGGAAGTGTGCTTATCATGCTGGAACTTCAAGCCATGATACTCAGGATTGTTGGGCCTTGAAGCATAAGATCCAAGATTTGATTGATAATGGTGAGATCGTGGTGACTAAACCCGACCAACCCCACGTGCTAGACAACCCTCTTCCTCAACACAAAGAAGAAGAGGTTAATATGATTAATTAGAACAATGGACAGAGTTCCAATTACGATGGTGAATCCTTCCAAACCAGCAAGGATGATGCTAACAGATGGAGTTATGCACAGTTCCAGTTTATTATGGAACAGAAAATAAAATCTCTGTGTGAACAAGTTAACCAATTGGCAGAACTGGTGGTCCACCAACACCAAGTCACAAGCCAATTAGTCAGCTAGGAGAATGCTAGTCTCCTTCCTCTTGTTATGAATACTCCACCATTGACTCCAGAAAGTTAAACACTAGAGGATAAAATTATAAAAAGAGCAAATGCCAAAGCCCGTCAGGATTTTTCTAACAAAAGGGAATTTACCTATCTGGACTAACCGATTGAGGAAATATTTCAGATGCTGATCAATTAAGGAAGGATCACAGCTCTGTTTCCTCCAATCAATCCTCGTTCAAGATGGTTCAATTCTAATGGAGTATGTCAGTACCACTCCCACTCTCGCGGACATTTCAAAGAAGAATGCTGGGCACTCTGCCACCTTATTTAGAACCTCATTGACAGCGGTGTCCTGTTGTTGGCAGATAATGACACTGTATTACTCAAGAGTGGGAACACATTTCCCACAAAATGGAAGGAAGTTGTAGCAGTTATATCTGTTGAGGATGATTTGGCTGCCATACCACTCGCAATACAAGCAATTCAACTCAAAGGTGTTCACAATCCTTTGAAAGTGGCTGCACCAAAGCCAATCATCTTACCATACAGACCACAATATCCTGTTGTCAGTCTACAAAAAGTGCCATGGACTTATAGAAAGGCTAAAAGATCCACATCCAATATAATTATTATCATGTTGAAGGAGAATCCAATGTATCTTCCCCATCGGGTGATGAAGCCTACCATCAAATTAAAGGGGAAAGTTCCCCTTGAGAGAATTGAAGAATTCCTCCGTACTATGGGCCACAATGAAGTCAATGTGGTTTTAAGCTTGAAAGAAGCTCCAAAAAATATTTCCATACTGGACTTGGTTTTCCCTTCCGAAGAACACGAGAAGGTCCTGTTAAGGATTCTGGAAGAAGCCCACTAGCTGAAATCAGTGGATGTTAAAAAATTCTAGCATCTGGTTAATTAACATTTTAAACAATAATGTGATATATTTCACTGATAATGACATACCTCCCGAAGGGATTGGTCATCACAAACCGTTGCACAAAGCGGTTCTGTCCTTCAGATATATGGTGGGAGGAGTTTTGATAGATGGGGGATCATCTTTAAACAACAGCCCTTATGCTACCATGGAGAAGATGAACATAAATCTCAAAAGGATCCAAAACAGCCATACTGTTATCAATGCTTTTGATGGATCCTGACGAAATGTTATTATTGGAGAGATTGAACTGCCTGTGGAGATTGGTCCACATATATTCTGTGTATCCTTTCACGTGCTCAAAATAGCTACAGTATATAACCTAGTTTTGGGGAGACCGTGGATTCACATGGCGGGAGCCGTCCATCCCACTCTTCACCAACAAGTTAAATACATCATTAACAATATCCTAGTCACTGTTAATGCTGAGCCAGAATGTCCTGAACAAGGTGACATACCACTCATTAGCTTTAATTCAGAAGGTGAACCGATCAGTTTCCAGGCCCTAGAGGTGAGCGACACTCACTATCATCCCATTGGGGTGCCACCTCTCATACCCAGAATTTTTGTCGAGGTAATATCATTGGGTTATCAACCTGGACAAGGGTTGGGCAAAGATCATCAAGGAATTAAGTGCCCAATTCAAATTCCTAGTCAAACAGAAATAGTCGGACTAGGCTATTCTGTTAGCTCTAGTCATAGGAATCCTCACAAACACAAACAGGTTCCTTAAGCTTCAGCCACACGACAATTATCTCAACCTACAGATCCTAAGCCTGTACGGTCTCTAGTAAAGGTGCTTGCCCATGTAAATGGCTATGTTGTTTCCTAAGCCGATACTGGTCAAAGGAAAAGAGGTCTTGATTCCAGATCCTGAAGTGGAAGAAAAGGAACGAAGACGTAAATAGGACATTGTTAAGTGATTATCAAACATGCGCATCATTATTCATACTAAGGGTATGAATAGAGACATCCCTGACGATGATTGTCCAGATATCATGGGCATCATTCGGGAGAAAGAGGACGATAACAGCCCCTTCATCACTGCTATCCACCAGGACTTCACCCTTGGCAATTAGAGCAACATTCCATGCATTTGTCGATAAGGGTAAAAAGGGCAGAAACTCCCTCTGCCCTGTAGATAATAATAACTACTTACTTTTGTTGTACATTATTAGTAGTTATTTTGTCATTACATGCTAACACTTTGTATGATTGAACAGTTTCATATATTAAGTGAAAGCATTTTTGTTTCAGGACTCTAAATTTTGATGTGCCTAAACTTGCCGATTAGGTGCCTATTCTCCACAAGGGCAGTAACTTTGATGTAAAGTTTTATTCAGACTTGATGGAAGTACAAGAGGACTATGTGATACCTCATGAGATCAAAGAATGGGTCAAGGAAAAATCTAAACCAAATCTTGATCAAACCTCCTCTTTTAACCTCGGAACCTTAGAAAACCCCAAACTAATCTAGATTGGTACGGACCTTACTCCAAACCAAAGGAATGACATGGTTATTTTATTGACCCAATTCTAGGATGTGTTTGCATGGTATCATAAAGACATGGTCGGCTTGTCCACTGACATTGTCATTCATCGCCTCCCCATCAAAGAGGGATTCAAGCCAGTCAGGCAGAAGCTCAGGCGATTAAAACCTAAGTGAAGTTTAAAAGTCAAAGAAGAAATTGTGAAACAATTTCAAGAGAAATGTGAAACACTTAGAAGAGGAAGAGGTGAGGAATATGATGATCTTAGAAAGATCCTTAGAGAAAGAATTTGGTTATAGAACCTAATGAATGAATAAAGTATTAACATAAAATCTATTTTGATAGATTGAATGAATAAAGATTAATAGATAAAATTTCGAGGAAGAAATTCTTAGAAGAATAGGCGAATATAATATCCCGAGTGTTTAAGATAACGAACCTTAGCAAAGGAAATTAATGGGTTAAAGAGTATATAATACTCAAAATATAATTGAGTTCAAGTGAAAGTTATGAAATAAAACCTAGAATTTGTTAAAGTAATGAGTGTAGTAGAAAATATAAAATCTATATTAAGGTAATGTGTTGAAGATATTCAATGATAAATCTTTGAAAAGAGACTTGGTGAAAATCGAGTAAGGGAGGTTTCTTTGATTCCGAGGACAGAATCCTTATAAGGAAGGAATGATGTGACAACCCGAATTTTTTATTAGTTATTAAAATAAGAATTTAATAATTGAAATTCTTATTACGATGTGATTAATGTAACAAACCAGAATTTTAATTGTAATTATAAATATTTATTGAATTATTTAAATATTTAATGAATCTGTTTATTGTTGAAGAAATATTTGTTTATTGTTGAATAAATATTTGCTTAATTTGATTCGGTTAATTATTTATTTAATAAATAATTAATGGGTTAAGGAAATTAATTATTATGAGATATTATTCCAATTTAATTTAATAATTAAGTTAGAGAGTTTATAATGATTAAATGATTTATTCAATAAATTGTTATTAGAATTATTTAAATTAAGTGTGAAAACTTAATTAAATAAAGTGTGATAAATAACTATAGTATAAATGAGTTATTAAAATAAATTAAAGGAGTTTAATTTAGTTTTGCCAAACAAGGCTTAAATATATTAAGTCTTTAATTTTTTAAAGGGTTTTGCCAAACAAAGCCTTATGACTTTTGGGATTTCTAATTTTTGAATTTAAATAAAATAGATTAATTAAATTAAAATAATAAATATAATATATACGTTTATTTTTGTAACTGTCATAATAATTAGTATGCGTATTTAGATTTTAGCAGTTTTATGTTTATGCTTGGCCATATCAGTTTTCTTTACGTATACTTGGCTAAGTCTGAGAGTTCAGAGAATTGAGAATTGAGAGAAATTGAGAGAAAAGCTATGGATTACTAGCAGTTTCAGTGGTTTAGCAAGGATTTCAAAGCAACCAAAAAGGTATTTTCCCATAACCATAATATTGTATTTACATATATGTGTTAATATGTTTTACGACATAGTTTAAAATCTATGTGTTCCTGACGATAGTATAAAGTCTTTATAAAAATTGTCTAAAATCCATATTTTTATAATGGGTGATGAAATCGTGTGCATATGTGGTGGTAATAGGATAACTATCATATATTTATATATAGGTGATGAGAATATATATGTATGGGATTGTATGAATTATGTCAAAAGGACAGAATAGAGTTTTATAGTAAAAATATGTGCACGAACATGTTTTGTAGGATACCAAAATTAGTATTTGATTGTATGCTAAATTATAAAATTGAACTATGAATTGTTAATTGGGTATGAAATAAAGAGAATTTAGTTCAAAAGAATCAAATTGGTGTATCATTATGGTTACAGTGTTCACTATGTCAAGAAATATCAAAAATGGAGTTTTTGGTTTTAAAATATGCTATTCCAGTATTTAATTTTTCTAGAATTATGGTTTAAGTTGTGTTAATTTAGTATGTGTATGCTTGGTGAAGTTTATGTGTAATTTGCATAAGTTATACATGTTAACTGGTGTTAGAAATTAAGACATAGCTTTGTTATGTGTTTTGTTTTGAGGTGTTCTGTAATTCAGAGCCTCAGCGCCAAAAATAGCCCAAAACTTCGTGCCCCAAAAATTAATTTCATAGTAATTCGTGCCCCAACACTGGAATTCGCGCCCCAGCGCCACTATTTCGCGCCCCAGCGATGGAAAAGTGGTCTGTGTGGGACAGTTTTGACCTCCTGTAGTAAAATGGCCATAACGTTTTCATACGAACTCGGATTGAGGTGATCCAAGATGATCCAGAACAAGGACGAATAGACCTACAACTTTCGTTCTTAAAGTCTTTCGATTTGAGTTCGGTAACAGGGATCCAAATGGTCATTTGTGGGACTGATATGTATTAGGAGAAAATCGGAGGGCGTCGGGAATACACATATGCAAATGTAGTGCTCCTGGCGATAAAAGATGTTGTCCTAAGTTATAAAACATGAATATTAGTAAATATAATAATGCTTAACATTAATAAATGATGTATTAGATAAGTTGTATAAGCATACTAAGTACACACAAGAGAGATGAATCGGGCCTGTGTCGAATAAACGTCGAAACGCCGTGTCAAGTGTAAATGAACTTAAAAAGTGTTTCCATTCAAATGAAATGAATATTATAAGGTATGGAATCGATTTAAAACCAAAAACTAGTCCTAGCAAGACTTAAGCACTTGAATGAACTTCGAGTTTGACTAAGATGAAATATAGTGAGTTATAAGTCTAAAGTTAACACAATCAAATTGAACATTGTGTATTGATTAATAGGAAGAGTTATGGGATGTAGATTAAAGTTTACATTACACTACTATGCGTTGCTATGTGACTAATAGCTGATGTGAATGATTATATAACTGCGTAGGGCATGCGAAGTACAGATAACTGTAAGCTGTTAAATTGTTATTCGTAAACAACGATCAAGGCAAGTCTTTTAGTTCCTATTTTTTATGTGAACTTGATGATTAAATGTTTTAAATCTTTATTGCAAAGAGCATGATGTGTTATATATATGTTGAAAGTATGAAATGTTAAAGTCAATTTATGACTTTGTTGATTGATTAAAGCGTGCTGATTGAGTAAGGACTCAATCTTTATACTTGTTAAATGAATTGTAGCATGTATGTTATATATTGAGCATGGTATTATGTGCTATGTGATGCATGAAAACTGTTAGATTTTGTTGGTTTGTCGAGCTCAGCCTTGCAAATAACCACTTTTGCAGGTTAAAGAATTAAGGTAAGGATATGTGCTACGTGAATTATAGAGATCCATATTCACGAAGATTGCTTATGTTTAATATGAAATGTATTTAATATTTTGAATATAACATGTTGTTGAATTGTAAGTTGAGTTATCCGATGTATATGGATACCTATTTATGATGGAAGACTTTGTATAGTTATTTTGTTGTAACGATTCATGATATAAATTTGAATCGAGGAGATGTAATGTAAAGGTTTCGATTTAGGGCAATAAAGAAGGAAATGTATAAAAGTTTTAATTATTCTGCAAATTTCAGTGGCTGTATTATCGTTTAATGATGTAAAATTAGAGGTTGATTGTATTATTAACGACCGAAGTCGAGAATTGAATTGTATGAATTTTGGGGTCGTTATAGTTGGTATCAAAGCTGTAGGTTATAAACCTTAGGTAAGAGTACCCTAATCTATAACCTTAGAGAATAAAGGAGAAGATGATAAAGAATAAGTTCAGATAGAGTTTGAACAATAAGAAGTAATTTAAGAAATTTATAAAGAAGGGATTAAAACATGCGTGAGAGGATTCAAAGAAGAATCACGCAGAGTTATAAGGAATATGAAAGTTGGTTTACCCAACTCCAATAATATGGATGTAAGGTGAAAATAAATAGATAATGTTTATAAGAAGAAAATGATAAAGAAGTTAAGAATAAAAGTTATATTTAAGTATGGTACAATTATACTCTTTAATAGTTGATGTATGGTATCTGGGCTAAACGATTCCTTCATAGAGCGGAGGTATATAGGAACTAGCAACTTAAAACCTAGTTTGTTGGTTGTTTATGGGAAACCACTCAGCGTACCATATAAAAACTGTTAGAGACTCGATATGTACCAAGTATAAAAAGTGGATACGTATAATAAAAATGTGGAACTCAAATGAAATGTAGAGTAATGTAAATGAAGTTAGAAATTCTTAAAGGAAGAATTGTTATAAACAAGAAAAGTCAAAGAAGAATCTTGAAGAGATATAAAGATAAGAAATGGGAGTTACCCTAACTCCAATAGCCAAGATAACGAATAATAATGAATACACAAAGTCTGGAAGATTAAAAGCATAAATGTAATCGTAAATGATGAAAAGGGAAAGAAAGAGGATCGTAAAACAAAACGATCACGAGTTAAGAAAATAATTTGAAGGGAGATGATTATAGAATAAGATCACGACGTGCTATGTTTAAGTTATAAAGGAAGATGGTCTATAATGTATGAATAATTATAGCTTGATGCTATGAAGGTAATGTACTATGATATAGTACAAGATAGCTCATGAGGAGTTATAGATAATGTGATACGAGAAATTCGTATTGAGCAAGTTAAGGGTAAGTTGTTAAGTGTATGATAGAGTTAGGTGGGATTTCAATTGAGGACTCATGTGATGGCTAAGTTGTACAAATCTTTGTATGGGCGAGGGTTTTGTACTTGCACTCAGTTTATTACATTGATAATCATTGGAATGTCGGTGTCGCGCTATCAATGTATGTGTAGTGAAAAAGTGATTCTTTTCTCATGTGTATATTTGATAGTTAGAAACTATTAAGATTAGTCAGATATTATTAGGATTAGGTGCGGTTCTTAAAACTAATGCATATGGTATGTTCGTGACTCATAATAATATGGTATGTTTTGAACTCCTCAGCGAATGGACGCCTATGGTCTGACTAGGATAAGTTCTTAAACTCATATTATTATGGCAAGTTCCTGAACTTCCAATGTGCGGTAAGTTTGATAAACTATTTTGGGTAGAAAACGGTTATAGTATAGAGAGCATTGATGAAGTTGAAGATTAATAGAATGGATAAATAATGAAGTAATGAAGTATAAATTGAAGTTGATGGATGCCTGAATATTCTAAATCTACTAGCTATGCTAGACTTTTGAAATTTATTAACTTCGTGCTGATGTTTGCACTTCTATTTTCTTGAAAAACATTGGATCAAATGCTGAAACCAATGAATTTTAAAAATAATACCGTTATTCGTATGTTTATGTTAATTGCTTCGGCTAGACAAAAATAATTTAAAATACATCAAACTGTATTTTTTTTATATCATCAATGCATCATGTAACCTGGTGCAGAGATGATAAAAATGATGGAGTCATCAATGCAATATTACTTAGTGTTGGATGTGATCTAAGGATCGTCAGCCCACTATCGTATGATGTAGTATTATAAAATCACTAAATGACAGAATCCTCAAACGAACTATAAATACAGTGCAGTATCATGACGTCATACAAAGATATTTAAGATTTCTTTAAGATATGAGAATATATATATATATATATATATATATTTCGATTGATGTCTGAATTATTATAGAAGTCTATGTTATTTGATTTAGCTAGATGAATATTGAAAGATGTTTATGAAATTTAAGCGTTTATTAAAAAGTTATGCCAAACCAAATTATTTTGGTGCGGATTCAGATGTTTAATGTAACGCCCCCAAATCTGGGTATCTTCTAACCCGATAGATGGTGCTAAACAGTACTCATAACTGTACATTCATTCTATTGAAACAACATCAAAATGTGTGTATCAACGACATTCTTATTACATTAATAATATTACATCCCGTTCCTAGGTTCTAAAACCATTACATTCTTTGTTCATCATATCATGATATATACAACTTACTAGTCTATTACAAGGTAAACTAATCGTTCATCTTTGTCTTGCCTTTATCCTTGTCAAATTCTTCCATTCGTTCAGTCTTAGCTGCATTCATATGGCTCAAGCAAGAGTGAGCATAACAAGCTCAACAAGTACAACAATTTCTGTTAAACAACATGCTTGAAACATAGGAATCGTATATTTTCAATAACTGGATAATAGTTATGAAGTACTATCAATAATTCAAAATAACATTTTTTTCCTTCAAAACATTTTACAATAACAATATTCAATAAAACATCAATTCTGGCTCAAGACCATGAGCGTTTCATAATTTCTTTGAAAAGGACAACCCGACGCTAAGTCCGTAAGTCCGACATATCTTACAAATATTTCTGGGTGATCAGCCCATAGTACTCTATGTTGATCAACACTACATTCATTAAACGTATTTACGTTTAAGTTATGGCAACCTCACGTGCCCATCAAATAATCGATGAAAAATACATTTGTTTATTTATAATCAAGCTTACCTTGAATCCGTACCAAACAATTGGCGTAGGATAGCGTTATGTTTACAATAATGAAATTTATATGATTAGAAGATGAGTGAATAATGGTTAAAAGATTTAGACCTGTTAAGTCAAGTAAAGTAAAATCATAAGTAGTTTATACTTTTATAAGTTATAAACTCATGAAGAATAAGTAATAACTTATCATATAAATAAGTAATGTAATATGTATGTTAAGATGTTAATTTGATGGATTGAATCCATTTGAAATGATGAACAAATCATAAGTAACAAAGTTATGCCGAAATTTACACGATTAGACGATAATCGTCGAATTCGTGAAATTCTCGGAATAGAAGTCGAATTTTGATATTAAGCTTGGAAACATTTGTTTTCAATGGAGACAAGTCTTATTTGGTTTTATAGAGTTGCGGACTCGAGAATGAACAAATTCGGACTTAGAACGAAGAAACGAGCGTTGAACGTTCACAAACGTTTATCGTTTTCGTTAAAAATGGACTAATAGGTGAATTTTTAGCAAACAAATTCAAATAGATAAAATTCTTGCATGAACGCGTAGAGTATGTAATTTATGAACTTTAGGATTTTGAACGAGCCAATTCAGACTTATAACGAAGAAGTTATGCGTCCGGGAATTTCGCAAAGTTGAAAAATTGTCAAAATTTTCTGAGTACAGAGTCCGCGCCGCAGCGCGATTCCAGGCAAAAAGGTCTGCGCCGCAGTGCGAGGCCAAGGCATGACACACCGCTAATTGGCACCGCAAATACAATGATATTATCAAAGGAGACTCAGGCGCATATGCCGAAGTCCCGAACCTTGACCATCGATGTTTTACGCCAAACACGGCTTAGAGAGAAACAAGTCGGCCACATATTACCATTCCTAAAATAAAGATAGTCATACAAGCTTATAGGTATAAAATGAATGTAAATTGATTAATTCAATTTAATTTACTTTAAAGAAATTGAAGAAACATCATTATAAGATGTTAAAGACCTTAAGTATTATCATTGAAGGTCGACGAAAGATTAATTGGAGGTAAGAACAACGTAATGTGTTAAGCCGGCTATAGAAATTTGTTGACCAAGTTGATTATGAATCCAATGGTTTTCAATACAAGTATGGGTCATGTAATTACTTAATGAACATGATAAGACCTTTCCTAAATCACTGTTATAGTAATGACTTTAGGAATTTAATGTTGTGTAATGAGTAGTTAAACGACGAACATAAAGTATAAAGAACGTGAACCGTATTCAATAATGATAAGGCCTATAACGTTAAGAGTTACAACTAAAAGTTGTTAAGTAATACGTGAACGTAAACGGTATGCAATAAAGTGTACTTAACAAATGACGATCGAGTTTTGATTAATAACGTAAGGATGTTAGTAAACCGTGAGAAAGGATGATTAACTCGAAACGAGTTGGATTAATGAAGTAAATCTACGTAAGACATAGAAGAGAAAGAAGTTGGTAAAATAATGTAAAATATAATGGCAAGCCGGAACCAATAGTAACAAATCTAATATATGATTAGATTGAGAAGAAGGGTAAGATTCATTAGGAACCATGTATGTTCATTCATGACCTAATGTGGTATGTTATGTGGTTATGTATTGTAGAGACCGTAAAAACTTAAAGGAAAAGTTATTTTTACTGTAGCAGACGTTGAAGGCAAGTTTTTCTTAAACACTTGTCTAACATTCGTGTTAGCCAAGTTTTCTGTGATTCATGTTATGAGATGAATGAAGTGTTTTACTAAAGGGTCGATGCCAGTTTCATCTCGGCTAGGCTAATCTTGAAGAATTGATTCATTTATTTACAAGTCTTTCAATATAGAATTGGTAACGCTATCCTACGCCAATTGTTTGGTACAGATTCAAGGTAAGCCTGAGTATGAATAAACAAATATATTTTTCATCAATTATTCGATGGGCACGCGAGGCTGCCAAAACTTAAACGTACATACGTTTAACAGGATGTAGTGTTGATCAACATAGAGTACTATGGACTGATCACCCAAAAGTGCTCGTATGATATGCCGGACTTACGGACTTAGTGTCGGGTTGTCCTTTTCAAAGAAATTATGAAATGCTCATGATCTTGAGCCAGAATTGATGTTTTTCCGAATATTGTTATTGTAAAACATTTTGAAGGAAAAGAAATGTTATTTTGAATTATTGATAGTACTTTATAACTATTATCCAGCTATTGAAGATATACGATTCTTATGTTTCAAGCATGTTGTTTAAAAGAAATTGTTGTACTTGCTGAGCTTGTTATGCTCACTCTTGCTTGAACCATATGAATGCAGCTAAAACTTAACGGACCGAGAAATCTGACAAGGATAAAGGCAAGACGAAGAGGAACGATTAGTTTACCTTGTAATAAACTAGTAAGTTGTATATATTATAGTATGATGAACAAAGAATGTAATGGTTATAGAACCTGGGAACGTGATGTAATATTATTAGTGTAATAAGAATGTCATTGATACACACATTTTGATGTCATTTCAATAGAATGAATGTACAGTTATGAGTACCGTATAGCACCATATGTCGGGTTGGAAGATACCTGGATTTGGGGGCGTCACATGTATAATGGGGTTGAAGCTAGCCCAATCCATGGGCATCAAACTGTTAACTATCTTTGGAGATTTCGAGCTAGTGATCAAACAAACCACTTGCATCTATCACACCAAAGAATTGCATTTATTGCCTTACCATCGACAAGTTATCCTGATGGCTTCGGAGTTTGAAGAAATATCCTTCCTCCACATTCCTCGGAACAGGAATGACTTTTTTGACGCATTAGCAACTTTGGCCTCCTTGATCAACATATCTGACAAATGAGACATTCCAAATATCAAATTTTCTAGCCAAAAGGCCCCAACCTATACAAATTACATCAGAGAATTATCAGATGAACTGCCTCCCATCCAACACCCTTGGTACCATTCCATCAAGGAATATATGCGAGATGGATCTATGCCCATTGGGGTGAATCAAGCTGAAAGAAAGTTGATCCATAGAATGGCCATGAAATTTTATCTGAGTGGCGACGCACTCTATAAAAAAGATGCGGGACTAGGCCTTCTAAGATGCCTAGACAAAGACCAAGCTCAGACATTCATGGATGAAATCTTTGGTGGAGTATGCGGCCCACACATAAGTGGTCCTCTACTTAGCAAGAAGATCTTAAGAATATGGCATTACTGGCTCTCTCTCAAAGCTGACTGTGATGATCATGTCAAGAGATGTTATCAATGCTAAATTCGTGGAAACACTATCCACGCCCCTCTAAGGGAACTCCACAATATGAGTTCACCTTGGCCCTTCTCAATGTGGGGAATGGTCGTGATCGGGCCAATCGAGCTCAAAGCCATTAATGGTCATCGCATCGGTTTATCTTTACCATAATCGACTACTTCACCAAATGGGTAAAGGAAACCTCTTTCCCCTGAGTTAGCAAAGAGGTGATCATTGTATTAATAAAAAACAATGTCATTTGTTGATATGGACAACCAGAGGTGATTGTATCAAACAATGCCAAAAGCCTCAACAACCAAATGATGGAGGAATTATGCAGCAAATTCCACATCAAGCATCCCAACTCCGTCATCTATCATCCAAAGATGAATGGTGTTGTTGAAACGGCTAATAAGAATATCAAAAAGATCAATCAAAAGATGTTTGCCAATCACAAAGGATGGCATGACTTGTTTCCTCTGACTCTATTAGCCCATAGAATGTCAATGCGCACTTCTACTAGGGTAACCCCCTACTCATTAACCTATGACATGGAAGTAGTGCTCCCTATAAAGGTAGAAATTGAATCCCTGAGAGTGTTGATAGATGCTCAGATGGAATAAGACCAATGGTTACAAGATCGATACCCCCAATTGTCTTTGATAGATGAAAGGCAGGCTACAGCCATCTTCCATGGTCAATTAAACCAACAAAGGATCACTCAATCCTACAACAAGAAAGTCCGGCTATGACAGTTCAAAGGAAATGACTTGGTCTTGAAGAAGGTCCTTGATAACCAAGATCAATCTAAAGGAAAATTCACCCCAAATTGGGAAGGCCTATTTATTATCAAAGAGGTATTGACAGGAGGAGCCCTTAGATTGCAAGAAATGGATGGGGATAAATTTCCCTAAATCATCAACACAAACGCCGTGAAACGGGATTATGTCTGAAGTTACCTACAAACCAGCACCCTGGTTCTGGATCATCAATCCATCAGTCAATTCAGGTTTTCAAAACCTTTCTAACCACATCAGTTTATCCCACTAAGAACAAACTACGCAGACCTGATCTCCCCTATACACGGGGGTACATAGGCGTCCATTTATGGCCCGATCTAACCTTTACAAAAATAAAAACAAAAACCCTTTTCACCACATACAACTTTCAACCTTTGCACGCTAGGTTGGAACTACGCAGACCTGATCTCCTTATACACGGGAGTACGTAGGCAACCATTTACAGTGTGGTCTCACCCTTACAAAAACATAAAATCTTGTCAATTGTACTGGGATCATCTTCAAAAATTTAAACCCAAACCATAAGAGATGGAACTAACTGATCTCCCTAATACACGGGAATACATCGACGACCATCTATGGGGCGGTTAAATCACAATTCATCGGCTTAGACCATAGGGATGGAATTACCTGGTCTCCCCACATAAATGGGAGAAAAATTGGCGACCATCTATACCGCGGTTGAATCTCCAAAGAGAAACACCAATCCATAAGAGATGGAACTACCTGGTCTCCTCCATACACAGGAGAAATGGCGACCATCTATGGTATGGTCAACCTCAGAGAGGAAAGCCAAAACCCTCTCCATAATCACATTCAAAAACTAGTCCCAAGACACCAAAGATCTGGGGAATACAAAGATCAACGATCCAATTAGAAAGATCCTGAGACATATCAATGTCCATCCATCAAGAAGGAGTTCAGAAAACATCGAGATCACAAATCCTGGAGAGAAAACAACTATTAAGCAAGTAACAAGGCATATCTAAAAGGTAAGTGAATCAAAACATATTTCCTTGCCATATAATACTGTTTGATATATACTATGTGTCCTGTACATGACAAAAATGGCTAACATAGTCTATGTAGGAAAATCAAAGCTAATCTACAAACCCGTGGATAAGGGAGCCATCAAGTCCAACATGGCATCCATCTCAGTAGATGGAGGTTCACCTATGATCTCCTATCCTAGGGTGTCCACACGATCTAGGAGATTTATAGCCATCTGCATGGTGCTACCGTGCTCATCAATGAATGCACTCATCTCTGCAAAAATGTCAGCAATATGAGATCTCAATGTAGTACTATCTTTAGTGGCAGCATCTCAGGTAGCTAGAGCCTCATCCCGCTCAATAACAGTTGTATGCCTAGATGATCGAGCTTCATCCCACTGAACAACAGTTGTATCCCTATGAGCTAGAGCATCATCTCTCTCAACAAGAGCGACATCTCTATAAGAAAGATTTGTCAACATCAAGGCCCTAGCTTGATCCTCTCAAACGTCATCAGATGTAAACTCTGCTCTAAATACTCTACAAAATATGGAGCCACAACAGCAGGAATACTGGGGGAATCAACCAGAGCTACTGACGAACCAGTAAATAGCTCATCCTTGATGGGAAAATTAGGGTACTCAATAGGCTCCCTATCATCAGAATCAATACCCGGCTCTGAGGATGCATCCCTAGCCGATCCAATCTCTACCTCCAACCATGCAGAATACTCTAGAGAGCGACCTGGATGGCTAGTCTAAAAGTTAGCCCTCTCGCAATGAGTCCAATAGTCATAAACCCTAGACAAATCATCTTCTGACAAAAGCTAAGATGACACTCGCTGACCCACCGCCCCATCAAAGGGTTGAATATCCTGAAACTAGTCAAACTGTGCCATAACAGTTAGTGGATGATATGTGGTCACCCCGTCAAACCAGCCAGGGAAAGATAGTCCATGGCAGCTGTATGAGTGATAAAGCTATAGGGAGAGCCGAGCCCTGGACATGGAAAAATATCAAATGGGTCCTCAACCCCTGACAAGAAAGCCAACCATATATGATGCTGCGTTTGTACACTCAGCCAGCTGAAAGAAGTATGTCATGTCTATCTCATGGGAAAAACAATACCCAAGGCATTTTAAAGTGCTAATCATTCTCAGAAGTGTCATAAACCGCACGAACAACAAGACCGCACTACCTATGAAAACCCCCACTGAATAGGTGTGGCAAAATGCGGCCGACCTTAAGGTCTTTGGAAAAATCATCGGTAAGATGGTGTGACCCTCCCGGAGAGCATGAACGACCATAATCACACTGATATCCATGTAGTCCATGTACAACGACATGTACAGATAGGCCACTATACACATCAAGAGTATGTCTACACGAGCGATATGCCAATCACCCTCAGAAATGGTGAAGTCCCCGGAGTATCGCAGATAACTGTCCAACGACCCAAATCTGTCAATCAAAAAACTCATGGACACCACATGCCCCGAGGTAATCTTGTCCAGGGCAACTCTGTGCCTCAAGCCTGTCAAGGTCATAAACTGTTGGCTCATATCACCGACAGCCATCCGAGTGCAAGGCCTATCCAATGGCAAGTCTGTAAGACGTTCATACTCCTCCAAAGTAGGAGTCAACTCCTGGGTATCGAATTTGAATACCTGTCTATCTGGTACCCAATGCTCAAGCATGCCCTCTATGAAGCCCGGTGGAACCTGAAATATTAAGAGGGTCATAGAGTGTCTCAACAGCTGGTCAACTGTCACCTGGTCTAGGGAAGGTAAATTGTCATACCACGATCTTAAAGAAGATGGCACCAACATGGGTGGGTTATGCTCAATCCAGATAATAGTAGATGAAGATATCTGTAGAGCCGTGTCATAAGACCATTCAGGGGTCAATGCTAAACTCATCTCTGGAAATGCATATCTATGACATAATACATGCATGATAAATGATAGATGACAATATGATGTAGGGAATAGAAAACATTATACATACATTCCTAAGTACATCATCATCTCTGTGTACAACTAAAAAAATATAGGGAAATGGGGCACAGCCGCCCAACATCTAACAGAGGCTTATCAAAAGATATAATGAGAACTGGGGCACAGCCGCCTAATATCTAACAGAGGTCTATCAAAAGATATAGTGAGCAATGCATCAGAAGAAGTCAATAGTGTTGAAGTCCACATCATCTAATATGTTCATCTAATGTAACTCCTCCTGAGTCACTGAATCTCTGCCAGAAGGGATATCAGACTGATATAATGAAGGATATGTGCCGACAAAACCATCTGAACATTGGCCACCTAAAGGGCCAACCCCAGAGCTGGAAGGATCAAAAGTATCCGTCTCTGATGTATCTCTGCCCAAATGCCGGATAAAGAAATGTGCCCGGTCCAATTGCTGGGTCAAACTATCAATTAGCGTTAGATAAGTAGGCTCTCGGATGTAGGCAATCCAATATGTTATCATAATAGAGCCAGGAACCATATCCCATAAACTATGTAGCACGAACGGTGCGAGGGAACCACCAGCGGTAAAAAGCCTCCTGAGTGATTGGTCCCTCTGACAAAGTAAAGCCATCCACGCCCATCAATGGGATCTCAGTGATCGGCTACGACAAAGGACAATGTCACCTGGCAGGAGGAAAGATCAGAATATGTATCTCTCTTGTAGTGCTCCTAACAGCACGCTCTCTCAAATAGAGCTCCCAACCTCCGTTAGTAAGGAGAGGAATATGATGGGTGGACAATACATACTGAATACAAGTCAAGAAACCACCCTTAAAGCCAACTATCAAGTGGTCCTAAAAGTAAGGAACCCATGTAATGACCTCTGTGGTCAACAACTCTAACTATAGGCGAGAATGGGTGAAACTCTCAACTACAAGAACCTCTGCCAAAGTGGAGATGTGCCATCGTCGTCCCCATGGATAGGTGTAATAACCCAATATTTTCAATAAAAAATTTTGTGAATAAATTTTTTTATCCGCCAAAGTGAAGATGTGGTCTAGTAATGGCCTTTAATCAATAAAAATCAGGCCACATGATCAGCCATAAGCATTACACCATATTATATATAGATTGAGAGAGAGGAAAGTTCATAATTTAGCCCCATTTGTTCACAAACATACCACCAAGCCTCTTTGTCTCTAACCCACGAATTGTTTGAGCATTTTAGTCCCCGAAACCAGCCCCACTAACAACCACAACAAAATCAGTAGCCAAGAATCAGAATTTGATCATAGAAAGGTATAACCCTAAACAAAAATTTTAATCTTGTATGCTATGTTAGAGGTTATGTTTAAATGTTTAAATATGTTGTTTATAGTGTCTATAAGTGATCTGGGTTGATAGATGTTAAATCCATAACATCTAAAGGCTTAGATTTGATGTTTTATAAAATCTGGAAATTTTTATTTTTGGTGTCTGACAACAAATGCCAGGCCTTTTAGATCTCATCCTGTTTATGTTTTTGTATGTTTATATGTTTGTATTGCTAGTATGTAATGTAGGCTTGGATTTGAAACTTGATTCAAGGTCAGATTAAAAGCATATGGCATGTTATTGATGGTCAAATAACGTTAACCGGCCATGACTGGACATTTATGGGTAACCCAAAAACTGCCCAGGAAGGCCTGACAGGATATTTGTATGTCTTGATCTTGCAGATGGTTGTTTTGTTGTTCTTGTTGTTATAATAGAATTGTAGTATGTTATATGAACTTCAATATTATGCCTTTAGATCACTAAAACATCAAATAGATTTAACACAGTGGCTTGTCAAAGTAGGCCAGATGATCACGACTTGTGTTTTCTAGGTAACCCAAAAAACTAAAGACCGTGATCTCTGACATGGTTTGACCGGCATGGATCTTGATCCTGTATTGTTGTTATATGTATATTATGTAATAGATCTCTTCACTTACATGTTGGCTAAACACTAGAACCTTTAGATCACAGAAAGGATACAACAACAGTAAGTAGTGGAAGCCCAAAGTAGGCCTCACGAACTGTTTTTCATTTCTAGGTAACCCAGAAAATGAAGAATAGCTCTGACAACTACTTTGAAGGCTTTGATCACTTAATTGTGATGCAGTTTGTTCATGATTGTTGTTGGATCTTGTAGTATTACACTAGTACTACAAGATCAAGATATTAGCTTGCCCAGAAACACACTAAATCATTGTTTAATGTTTGGTCAAAGTGAGACCCTTGAACACTGACTGTTAATGTTCTTGGTGCTCAAGAACACTTTAGGCGACGATTTCTGTCGCTAAAAGCTATAGCGACAGACTTATTAAATTTAATTTTATGAAAATCTAAAAATCATTTAAAAATAGAAAATAAATTATAAAAATTATAAAATCAGTTTTAAAAATTATTTGAAGTTATAAAAATTAAATTTTAATAATTTGACATATTTTCCATAAATATTAGTAATTATTTGAATATTATTGATATTTAATTTATTTAGTAAATGCATTAAATAAATTGACTAAAAATGATTTTATTATATTAAAAATCATTTTAAATGATAATAAGGTATTTAATAATATTTTAAGTTATAAAATGTAACTTTCAATATTTTAATGTAAATTTCATTAATTATTTAATATTAATGATATTAGTGTTATTTAATAATTATATTAAATAAATTAGTTTAAAATGATTTTAATATTATAAAAATCATTTTAAATAAAAATAAAGAGTTTAAAGATATTCTAAGTTATAAAATATAACTTTTAATATTTTAAGATAAATTTCATTAATTATTTAATATTAATGATATTAGATTTATTTAATAATAATATTAAATAAATAATTTCAAAATGGTTTTATTCATTGAAAAATCATTTAAAAAGGATATAAATAGTTTTAAAATATTTTAAGTTATTATAAATGACTTTTAATATTTTAGTGAATAATACCTTAATATTTGAATATTAAATGGCAATTGTTTAAAAATAATTTTAATGTTTTAAAAATCATTTAAGGATAATATTATTACTTTAAAATATTTTGAGTTATTATAAATAACTTTAATATTTTAACAATGGTTTGATTAATATTTGGATATTATTTAAATATTAATAATAATAGAATTATTTAATATTTAAATCATTTAATAATGATTCGAGTTTGAAAAATTATGATCAATTATAATAATTAATTATAAATTATTATAAGTCATTTATAAATAATATGATTGATATTTAAATTATCCAAAATAATATTTAAGATACAGATTAGAGTTTATTACTCTATAATTACCCGATAAAGCCGTCGGTACACCAAAATGCTACCGAATTTGATCCAAACCTATATAGTTTGACTATATAAGTGTTTGTTTATGTCTTAATGACCTATATAACTATAGAACAATGAGATTTGGTTATGTGTTGACTATAAATAATAGTATGATGTGTTATGATATGTTATTCTAATCAATAGAACAATCTTATAAATGATAGGTCGTTGAATTAAAGATAGAACTATGTTTTGTAAGCAGAAGACGAGGAAAGTATCTAAATTATCTTTTACATTGTGCAAGTATCCTAAACTTTGCATTTCCTTTATGCAGTGGACATGAGTAAGAAAGTTTCAGAATTATATTATCATTATGCCTGATTATTAAACTCTATTATTGAGTATGTATCCAATCATTTATATTCATACAAGTTCCCAAACTTTATTCGTTCATTGTTTATCAGTACCGTATTACTATAAGATTCAGATATATATATATATATTCTGTTTGTTAAATTCTAAGTATGGTTATACAAGTGTCCTCACTTGGATAATTATTGTACATGTTGATACATACTTGTTGATTTCCAGTATATATACCTTAATTAAAAAAATTGTCTAAGTTATTTGACTCGGATAGACACATATTTACGAATATCGTTGAACATGATAGAACATTAGTGTTATCCAACCAAATTATTTTGGTTCGGATTCAGGCTAAGTATGAACATCCCGAATTTGGGAAACTTTTGGGCGCCCAAGGCGGTTGAGATGAACGAAAATATCGTTCTGGTATGTAGTATTGATTAATACAGGGCATAACGGGCTGATCACCCCCCATGCCCGTAAGTTATGATAATTTACAGATGAAGTTCTGTTTAACCTTTTTGAAAACTGAAAACTATGTTCATAGTCTGTCGACTGCTCTCCATTTATAGTACGTAGTTTCAAAATTTTGAAATAGAATTGATATGTTGATTAGAATTGTTTCAGTTACTTCACAACTATTACCAGCCTATTTATTGAAAGCTATTGATTAGAATTGATTAGAATTGGACTTCCTAAGTTATTGAAAGCTATTTCAACAAAGATTAGGTAGCCCTGATATTACCAGCCATTGGTGATAACTCCAGCAAAACATCAGAGGTGGTCCGATGATGCGAGCTATTGAAAGCTAATTCAACGAGGGTCAAGCATCCCTGATATGGCAAACCGTTGGCGATAACTCCGGCAAAGCATCAGAGAAACCTGATGATACAAACCACGGAAAGCCATCCTCATTGGGGAGGACCGATGATGGAATCTGTTATAAAGATCCCCATCTTTTAAATGTAATCCTCAAGAGTTGCTCACCCAACAGAAAAATATCTTAGGGATCTTGAAAAAATCTATTTGACTTGTCAGAAAATCAGGCTCAAATAGCAATAATGGATAGTTCAAACCACTAGTGATAACCCCTGCATGGCATCAGGAGATTCGTATGATGAAATATTTAGAAACTACCGATCGAGTAGACATCAAAACGGTTCAACATGGCCATTATTAACAACTCCATCCCCCAATAGAAGTGCGCGGGAACATGCAATTATCACATCCCGTTGGAAACCATTCCAACAAGCAACATTCAGCATAACATTGTATCATGCTACATTGCATTTGCATCATGCTTATCTTGTCATATTTCAAGTGTCTAGTGATCTTTATCCTATCCATGCCATTACATTGCATGAATATGATAAAGAGGGACATCTGTATACACTCAAAATTTTGCGTTCCTATTACTAACCCTGAATGAGGGCAGAATTATCTTCCAGAGATAACCCTAGAAGTCATATTAGTTTTCAACCTCGGAGATAACCCCAGGAGATCCAGTTATCAATCTCGAAGATAACCCTAAGAGATTCAGTTCCAACCTCAGAGATAACCCCGAGGAATCTAGTCAATGTTTCAAAGATAACCCTAGAAGAGTAAATTTTAACCCCGAAGATAACCCCGGGAGGTTAATATAACCTCAGAGATAACCTTGAGGATGTTCAGCATCAATAGCAACCCAATCTCGGAGATAAAACTAAGAAACGACTGCTACATCAGCGCCAAAGACGAAGATAACCCTGGTGGAAGAAAAATCATCAATTTTCCACCTCAACATGTCATTCACATCGTCTCACCTTAATTTAACTCAGATTACGTACAAGGATGTCCCACAAGAACCATAGCTCAAATCCCGAGTGACAACTACACAATACAGTACAACAGATAGAGTTTTGAAGACTTGGAGATCTTGTCATGGATCCATCTTCCCGAATTTGTACAAACTCTAATCCCATGTCATTGTGTAGCTCTCGATAACAGCATTTCGAAAAGGTACATCACTCCTTTATTGAATGCCCAGATTAAAAGTTATGAAGGTTCGAGCAGACAGTGTGTAGCCCAAGTGCACATACTTTGAGATGACAGAACCTGCTTGGCTCGGGGCATCCTGAGTAGCCGCGAGTCTTTAAATATGAGTTCTTGGCAGCTCATTTGAAAAAAAAAGGAAATAAGAGAAAAAACTCTGTCTATTTTAGCCTGTAACACGTGCTAGAGTGCTCTAATCTGAGTGATTCTTCTTTCTAAACACTTGTAAGGTTGTGTTTCGTAACATACTGAATGTTTAACCCATGGAAACCGTGTTTTCAGGCATTAAAAGCTATCTGAAGTGTTCTTGGCAGCCCACTGTAAGATATTTCAGATTTTTAAGCTTTTTATTACTTATATATATATATATATATATATATCATCGAACTCGAATTAGATTGAGCCTGGATAGAATATCTGGTGGATTTACAACTTTTATATATATATATATATATTTACATTTCAAAGTCTTGCTTGTAGTTTACTTCGTGGTAGTTGATCATCCATATATATGTACTTATATATATATATATATATACATATTTACCGCTTTTATATAAATATCTTCTTTAACTACTTTCATAGTGTAGATATTTAATCTTTCAGCCTGCAGGCTAAATTTGCCTAAATCTAGCTATTTCTAACTTTGAATGGTTCAAAAGTGACTAAAATGGAACCTTTGAAGCTAGAATGGTTTAGATTTACTGAAATCTAGTTATTTTTCTAGCTTTTATACATATTTCTTTTTCATGTGAGCCTAGAAATCATGAAATCACAAATTCAGCCTCTAAATCTAGATTCGGTTCCCATGATGGACATTTTGCAGCTGCAGCCAACTTGTAAATTATCTACAGTGTCTAGATATCCTTTGATGGCTCTCATGCCCACATCTCGAAAATAAAAGCAATCAAGTCGAACATATAATAAAATGGAAGTATTAAATGCTTCAATTACTATTGAGCATAAGGGTTTGAAAAATTGTTTTCCAAAACTTCACTGCTATTTCTTTTTAAAATTGAACTTTTATACAAAAGTCAAACCCTTTGTATATAGGTGCAAATGAGGCATAGCACTACTTCCAGACAACTGCACATAGACCCAACACACACACACATATGCAGATAACAGTTAATGAAAAGTGGCGTTAACAGTATTTTTACGGAAGTCGGGGGGTGCCTAAAACCATCCCTCCGCTTAATAAAGCCCTCGAACCCTAACGAACCTCGATTTCCAAGACTAGTTAAACGGTGTCAAACCATTGGGTCTTTGTGCAAAAATTTCTGGTTGAGTTGGTACAACAATTTTAAATCTACCAACTGGCGACTCTAAAAGTCAAATCGTCGACATATACATGTCGGACCTTTTCAAGCTTGTTTTTTCAAACAAAACTCATAAAATATGAGAACACCAAAAGACAAGAACAGAAAAGGACAAATAAAAATTCCGACGTCGATAATGAATCTTAGCTTGTTTGAAATTGATGTAACCGGATAGCACGATAGAGTAACCATTATGATTTAAATAGTTTACATAGGAAGTAAAGGTTAGGATAACACAAGAGCTTATGTTTGGGGGAGATATGGGATATATTATAAAAATAATATCCATATATATATATATATATATATCTATGTAACGACCAAGAAAATTGGATTATTTGTAAAATACTTTTATTTGATTAAATAATGAATAAAATTATTTTATAATGAGTAAGCAAGATGAATGTCATTCTATAACCTAATCGTGTTGGAATGTTGCAGTATTTTGGCTACGTGGTAGAATTAAAGTGTTTGAATTTCCAAGACGAAAATAAAAATTTTCTGAGAAATTTTTTGAAAAACACTATTCATCAAAATCTGCTCAGGAATTATTTTTGAACTTCCGAGAAATACGTAATGATAGAATAACAAGGAAGGATGAATTATGTAATAATAATTCAAGTATGACAAATGCAGTTTTTTGTCTGCGTACTAAATTCGAGAATGTTAGGGAAAGTAAAGCGTTAATGAGTAAATGATGATCGTATGATACGTAAGTATTGTACAAGGTAACGAATACGAGTATGATACGAGGTATTATAAGAAAATGTATGAATGCAGGTATGTCGTATATGATGAATGAGTATACGAGTTAGCATACGAGAGGAATACGTAGACAATACGTTATAAGCTTTAAGCTAAGTGTAATGGACTTGTAGGATTTGTGTAGAAGTTGTACAAGCCCAAGTGAATTAATGTTAAAGCCCAAATGTTAAGTTAAAGTTATTAAAACTTAAGCCTAAATTAAGAACCGAATCCGTGGATCGAACTGATGGATAAACGGGTAAGAAAAACCCATAGGGCATGTGACGCCCCCAAATCCGGGTATCTTCCAACCCGACAGATGGTGCTACATGGTACTACCATTCACACATACATTCAATTGAAAAGCCTCAAACGAACTAATATGTCTTCTATATATTCAATGTAATATTAACATTCCCCAGGTTCATTATAACCGTTACATTTGTTCTTGTCATCATATCAAACAGTATCATTAAAAACCTATACTATTACATAGGTATTCTACGGGTTCGTCTTCGCTTTTCCTTTATCCTTGTCGGATCCTTCGGTCCGTTCGGTCTTAGTTGCGTTTATATTGTTCAAGCAAGAGTGAACATGACTAGCTCATCAAGTACAACAATTATATTTAACAATATGTTTGAATCATACAAATCATATATATCTTCAATAACTGAACAATAGTTATGAAGTACTATTGATAATGTAAAATAGCACTTCCCTTTTCTTTAAAACGTTTTACAATAACAATATTCTGTAAAACACCAATTCCGGTCAAAGACCTTGAGCATTTCATACTTTCTTTGAAAAGGACATCCCGACACAAAGTCCGTAAGTCCGACATTTCTTATGAGCACGTCTAGGTGATCAGCATATAGTACTCTATGTTGATCAACACTACATTCATTAAACGTATGTACGTTTAAGTTGTGGAAACCTCACGTGCCTGTCATTTGATGACAAAACATTTTAGCATACTCAGTCTTCATTTGAAAACCACACCAATTTAACTTGGTAAAACATTGATCATACTTTGATAGATTATAAGAAATCCAAAACATCTTAAGTCTAGCCGAAAGAATTGGCTTTGATTTCATCATACATCAATTCATGCGTAAGAATACATGAATTACAAAGCTTGTTCAGATTGAACTGAAACAAGGGTTAGAATACTTGCCTTCAGCGTCTGTTAAGTCTTTAAGGTCTCTACAGTAGATGATCACATCACATAACACATTAGGTCATGAATAAACATGCGTGGTTCCTAATGAATCTTACTCTTCTTCTCAATCTGAACATGACATAGATTTGTTATTATTAATTCCGTCTTTTCGATATAGTTTACATTGTCATTACGTTCATGTAACGCCCCAAAATCTGATATATTTTCACATCCTGATTCCGTACGTCATGATCCCATCTTCTTCCAAACACACATCATTATATACTAAAATATAACAACATATACTCTCAAATCCCAGGTTCTAGAAACCTTATAACCTTTTTCATTACAAATAATTATAAATACATTATTCATTTCATCTTACAAGAGTGACTTTTATCCACCACCAAGGATATATAATAGTTCTTCAAACTAATCTAAAGTTCATTTAACTTAGTTTATATTACAAGTCTTCATTCGATCTTCTCGCTCATCCACATTCGAAATGGCACTTCATCTGGATACCGTCAGATTGATCTTTACGGGATCCTTAAGTTCTTCTAACATCGTTCGCTGAAAATGTTTTTCATTTAAAGCAAGTGTGAGCATTCAATTGCCCAGCAAGTCATAACAGTTTAACAAAAATCTTCAAGAATTCAAACATTCTTTTAAGACTTCAATAACCGAACAAAGGTTATGAAGAAGCTTGAATAATAGGAATAATCTCGATTCCTATCATTTTAAAATAATATTCACTTTAATTTAAAATACTTTCATTCTTCTACCTTTTTCATACACATTCTGTCTGGCTAGAATCATTAGCACATACTTAATAATAACAGATCATGTATGAATAGAGCATTCTCTTATTGAACAGTTAAATCACAGAACATTTCATCTCATAGAAACACCGAAGTGTTCACATTGTGGCACAAGGCCTCGTATGTTCTATCACTTTACACAAATATCGCACATTAGCACATAGACAAAACTTCTCAAGTTCAACATCTGAGAAGTTTAAGAAACTAGCATTCATTTGAAATATGAATAAAGTTAGGAAACTTGCCTTACGCCCAGCTACAGCTTACGCCGAACTGCTCATTTCAATTCCTATATAACATATAAGAAAACACCACATACATTAATTAGTCATACATCTTTGACTTATGCATTAGTTTACTTAACTTTACTTCTTAAGATTCGCGTTCTTGCAACCTAAGTTTACGCGACCACTTTCATTATCGTTCTACGGCTTCATGACATACGGAGATGTCTTACTTATACGTTCATCATCTTTGATGTTTTACATTCGTATCTTCTTCTTATAACTTCTTTACGACTCAGCAAACATAGCTTCTCTGCTAGTAGTCCATATGGTACTCTAGGTGGTTTCCCACAAACAACCAACAAACAAGTTCCCATCTCATCTACACTGCCCATAACAGTGAGTTAGATCGGTTGCCAGTTTTGTATATACCTTCGCTATCTGAAGGAATTGTTTAGCCCAGCTCCCATATGTCAACCATCAAAGGTTACGATTTTAACACAACCTAAACTTATCGTAACTTATTTTTAACCATAAATTATAACATTCGTTAAGTTAATTTCTTATTCCTTACGGCTTTCTGCAAACTAAATGTCATACCTCGGGATTCATTCTTATACGACTCACCTTTGGCTTTCATTAATCTTATTACTGTTCATTACGGCTTTCTTAATACCATTGGTATCTTACTTAATACTTTCGTTATCCCTTACTTGAACCCCATGTTCATTAGTCATTCTTATTGTCCAAGCTATACCGTTCGTTGTATGCTAAGACCGCTCTTTACTCGCAACAACATTGCGTACACAGCGTCTATACGCTTCACACTTATCTCTCATTATCATGACATAACATCAAAATTTTATTCATTACCCTCGTCATTCAACGTCTAAGGAATCATAACCCTAGCAATCCCTCATATTCATTCATCGTAACTACGGTCCCCGAATATCGGTTCCGTAATCCGCATTTACATTCTCTCTCTTTTACTCTTATTTAATCTTTTCGTTCGACCTTCATTAAAGGTTTAATTCACTTTTTAAAGTGTTATATTAGTTGAACGTTATGTTCTTTATCTTCTTATACATTTCCCCAAGAGTTGAGCAGTTAAAAGCTGTTCTCTGGCTTTTTTCCTACACTGGCGTTGCGGCGCCACTCTCTTCTTTATCTCTCGCGCCATGGCATGCAAGTTTGCGATGCAGACTCCCTCGGTCTGGGCAGAAAGCCCACTCTACATACATGGTCAGCCATGGCATTTCAGCCTTAACCCTAGAAAATTTCTCTAAGTGTTAAATTCAATTTGAGACGCTTACTTCCCGCTTTCATAACTTATTAGGTATAACTCGGAACGAGGTTATTCTGTAATGACCGAGAAATTCGGATGTTATTGTAAAATAATTTTATTGAATTAAATAATAAATAAAATTATATTCTATGTGTTATCAAGATGGTTGTCATTATATAACCTAATAATGTGGGAATGTCATTATATAACCAAATTGGCCCTAGGCCAATTTGTCACGCCGCAGCGCGAGACTGAAACCAAGCACACTACTAAATGGCACCGCAGCGCGACATGAAGAGTAAGGACTCATACTGCAGCGTGAAGTCCTGGCTGCATCATCTCTATCTTAACTCAGCTTGCAAATATGAAAGTTACAAAGCAAAAGGTGGAGCCAGCCACAACCTTTCCCTAGAACAATGATAGTAAAGATTGTTTATGAGTATAAAGAAAGGAGTGAGATTAATTCAAAGTGAATCTACCTTAAGGAACTTAAAGTAACATTGTTAAAACTTTGTTAAACCTTAAGGATAGTGCATAAAGGTTGATGATACTCTATTCGAATATGAATGCAAGTAGTATGACAAGCCGAAATTGTTAATAAACGAATCTAATATATGATTAGATTGAGATGAAGGGTAAGATATAGTCCTATACATACTTGTTTATATATGACCTAATGTGAGGCTTTATTTGATCGTGTATTGTAGAGACTTGAAAGATTCGAACATAAAGTATTTATACCGTAGCGGACGCTAAAGACAAGTATTCTAAACCTTTTCTCAGTTCAATCTGAACAAGCTTTGTAATTCATGTATCTTTATGCATGAACTGATGTACGATGAAGTTAAAGCCAATTCTTCGGCTAGACTTAAATGCATTTGGTGGATTATTGATAATCTATCCAACTGTTATTAAATGTTGTTATCTTTTGTCAACTACTTGATATGGTTTTCAAAAGAAGACTGAGTATGATAAATAAATGTTTTGTTTTATCCCATTTATAGATTTAGTGAATTGTGATAACACCACAAAACAATGAAGAAATCTTGATGGTACTTGTATATATAAATTTTATATGAATTCCCTTTCTCATAAAAAATTACTCCACAGCCAATTTCATAAATTTGGTCAGCCTTGGGTTTTGAAAGTTTTAAATAGATTGACATGTTCTGTTTTCTTTTGGAAAGTTTGAGCATTTTGTCCTGTTGCCATTTAAAATTTCTGGATAATGACACTTTTAAGTTTATCCTACATATAGCTTAGTGAATAAATACTGGCAATTATTGTGACTATAAAGATAGCTTGATGGTTGTCAACCTAATCTTAAGCATGCCCCATGTGAAATCTTTAGCTTTGGGCCTTTTAATTTTATCATGTTCACATATCAATTATAGATTTTATTTTAGCTCACTAGGCGCTTTTTGTCGGCGCTCTCTAGCAAATCTCGCTTTCCAAATGACGAAGCAATGGTCGCACATATGCAAAAACACGTAGCGCCAGTGCACAAGATTATAAAAGTAAGTTTTTCTATGGCATTGAATATGGATAATGGTATCCCCCCTCTGTTGTAGTAATATAAACTTCATGTTGTTCAGTTTTTAAAAGAGCAAGTCACTTATCTGCATCTGAATTAACGGTGACTCGGTAAGTGAATTTGCTTTGATTACAAGAGGATTGTGAGGTGGAAGAGGTTTAGATTATTCTAAAGGGAGCAAGGATTGTAAGTTCTTTGGAAGTGTGTGTGTGTGTGTGTGTTTATTAACAATAACAATTATTATTTACACAGTAGTTGTGGAGTTAATGAAAGGAATGGTATTTAGGGCAGCAGTTCTTTCAGTTGCACTTGCTAAGTGACAAATTGATTTTCATCGAGTTGTTGTCGTTTATACGCCATGTTCCAATAACTCGCACCTAACTTGGGGACCAAGATTACTAGGCAACAATAAAATAGTAATAAAATGTTAAGCAAACTTGAGACCCCACTCTTAAATGAGTCAATGACTAACGAGTCTCTAACTTTATTTAATTTCTCTGCGACCCTCGACCTTATACAAGCTATATGACACGTCCCTCATTGAGCTCTATGTAATCTCGATCTTTGCCACTATAGGTTGCTATTTGCTAGTGCATTGAGACATTTAATCTGCAATCATGAAGTAAATTCCAAGCTGTGCTACCGTGTCTAGAGGAACCAGTTGTTTTAGTGGCCCTTTCTTCATTGCAAACATGAGATTTTTGTAATGTTGTCGCTTCTATCCGATATGTTTACGTTTCATTCCTTTTAGAATGTATTATGAAATCAAATTTCAATTTGCTTCAAGTGCAACATATGTAATATATGGTATCATGAAGTCTATTTTTCTTCTAATTATTTGTCCTTCTCAAGTAAAGTTGAACTTGGTTTTGTGTCTTCATAAATAAGCTAAGATATTTTATCCATCTCATGCTCTTCATTTATTAACTCTTTCCTTTTTAATTTATGTTTTACCTTTGTTTCATTCTTCCCATGTTTCGGTGAAACAAATGTTAACACTTCGCAAATAAAAATGAAGAAAAAGGGGAGATGGAAAGTTTTTGAGTCATTCTCTTGATGAAGTTTACGGAATGATACCCAATCTATTTACGCATATGAATCTAAGGTAGATACACTTTCTTGCATTACTTGGTATCGAATTGCTAGTTATGGCAGGACCGCAAGATCATGCAACCGTCTTTACTTTCGGATATAGTTCTGAAAAAGTTGCTTGGGATGGTCACTTTGTAGTGTAATACCACCTCCTTTCAAAGATGCCCTCGAAAGTACAAAAAAAATTGTCCTCCAAAGGATGTCTTGAGTACACAAATCAAATAAAAATTATGTATAAAGACTAGTTTACATATCAATAATGTACTTAAGTGGGGTCCATTAGTTTTAAGAGAAAAATATTCATTACTATACTTAAAATTGAACTTATTTACTCACCTCTATTTTAATTCTCTTTATTTGTGTGGAAAGTGTACTTGAGCACATTTTTTGGGGACTATGGTTTGTAAATTTGGATGGAGCATGAATTTTACCAAATAAGTTTGGGCATTTTTATGGAATGTTTTTGTATAAAAATAATCCTATGTGCACAATTCATGCAAACACAATTGTGCACGGTCAGTACTACTCATATAATATATAGTAGAAAGAATGATGTTAAAAATTCATAAACCCTATCAGTAATTCAGATGGTAGGCCTCATGTACTATTTCCTTTCTTTCTTAATATTGTTTGTTGCACAACTATTATAGTTATGCACAGTTTGTGCAAATCAAAGTAGTCTTTGTTTAATGATACCTATTGAATATGCCAAGTAACTATGGCTACTAGCCACAAACACCGCGAGCCATGTTTGTCCTGAAACTTTGCATAGGTAATAGGTCTACTTTTGTGCATAAGCACTTTTTCAGCTTAGAACAGATACACATCTTTTGTATTACTTTTCTCCACTCTTATTTTTAAAGTTATAGAATTTAAAGTATGCTCATGCTAAGGAAGCGATTTATTCACAGTGCATACAACAGGGGGGAGTATGAGATCTCAAAAATTTTATGGTATATTTCAGTATTCTTTCCTCCGTGTGTGTGCCCACGGTGTGCATAGCTATATTGATATCAATTATTTCTATATTCCAAATCAAAATGATTTCCTCTTTGTTTCATTCTAATAGTCTGCAATGGCATTAAACTCTTTCTTTCAAGATGACTGGTTTACACTTGGTGCTGCTGCCTTAAAGGTATCATCTATACTTTTTGTGCCAAATTGAGCTCAATCCACTGCACTTACGTGTACAAGAAAAATCAATTGGTTGTTAAAGAGAACCTTTATGCCACAATACCTGTATCTAAAAGTCCATGCCATAAACCCTATATATTGGATCCAAAGCAGAGAAATAACAAATAATAGAGACGCCAACGTACAAAAAGGAAGTTACCTAAAAAGTTCATGACATACAATCTTAGGCTATAGTATATCTAATTTTTGTTAGAATCATAATAAAACTCAAAGGCAAATAGTGCTACTTCGTAGTTTTAACAACTCATCCTAGAAACTCCTCGGTTTCTCTCATTCCAAATGGACTGCATTGTACCAAGGGTGAAGCATCCAACCTCTTCCTATCACATTTACTGATGCCCCAAGCAATTGACGTTCTCCCACTTCATCCCACCACAATGGCTTTCTGCATTTCCTTCCATATAAAGCTTCATAAGGCGGCGTACCGATGCTCACGTGATAACTGTTATTGTACGCAAATTCTACCAACGGTAGGTGGTCATCCCAGCTCCCTTTGAAATCCATAATGCATGCTCTCAGCATGTCCTCTAACGTTTGAATAGTTCTCTCGCTCTACCCATCTGTTTAAGGATTATACGCCGTGCTCAACCTCAGTTGCGTTCCCATGCGTTCTTGAAAACTTCTCCAAAAATTTGTTGTGAACCGCAGATCGTGATCTATCACAATTGATACAGGTACCCCGTGCCTGGAAACAATCTCTTTGATGTAAAACTTTACCAACTGATCCTAGGTATATTTGATCTTGATTGGCAAGAAATGCGCTGACTTGGTTAATCGATCAACGATTACCCAAACTGCATCGTAACCCTTCTGCGTATTTGGAAGTCCTACCACGAAGTCCATCGTGATATGCTCCCACTTCCATTCTGGAATTTCTAAAGGTTGAAGTAACCCGCTCGGTTTCTGATGTTCCGCCTTAACTCGCTGGCATGTTAAACACTTGCTGACGCACTCTACGACTTCTCTTTTCATATTGGGCCACCAATAATGTTGGCGAAGATCCTAATACATCTTTGTGCTTCCCCGGTGAATTGAGTAACTTGAGCTATGAGCTTCCTGCAAGATTTCTTCCTTTAATTCAGACATCGCTGGCACCCAAATTCTCTTTTCAAATCTTAATAGTCCATCACCCCCCATACTGAATTTAAGCTCTTCTCCATCTGAAATTCTTTTCCTCACCTTCACACATTCCTCATCGCTGCCTTGTACTTCCTTTATTTTGTCCAATAGAGTCGGATGAGCCTCCATTGCGAATAATTTCCCCTCTGGCTCTGTTGGACTTTTTATCTCGAGTTCTAATCTAGCCATCTCCTTAATCAACTCCTCTTGAAATAAGTAGCATTGCCAATCTACCATCGCCTTTTTCTCGCTTAGCGCATCTGCTACCACATTCGCTTTTCCCGGATTATACAAGATGTCGCAATCGTAATCCTTTATAAGTTCCAACCATCTTCTTTGTCTCATATTCAACTCCTTCTGCGTGAAGATATATTTCAGACTTTTATGGTCCGTGTATATTTCACACCTTACACCATACAAATAGTGCCTCCATATCTTTAAGGCAAATACTACCGCCGCCAATTCCAGGTCACGGGTAGGATAACCCTTCTCGTAATCCTTCAATTGACGCGATGCGTACGCAATAAATTTACCATTTTGCATAAGCACACAACCAAGTCCTTTGTGTGACGCATCACTGAAAATCACGAAGTCACCAGATCGTCGAGTAAAGATAACATTGGTGCTTCACTCACCTTTTTCTCGAGTTCCTTAAAACTCTCTTCACACTTCTCTCGCCTGCATAAAATTTTACCGCTTTTCATTAAATTCGCCAACGTTCCTCGCTATCTTTGAAAAATCTTGAATAAACCGTCTCAGAATAGCCTCGCCAGTCCTAAGAAACTTCTTACTTTAGTCGGTGACTTTGGTTGTTCCCAATTCTAAACCGCTTCCTCCTTTGCTGGATCCATAGAAATTCCGCCGTTGTCGATCATGTGACCCAGAAATTAAACTTTCTCCAACCAGAATTCACACTTCGAGAATTTTCATGATAACTTATCCTTCCTCAACGCCTCCAACACTAACCTTAAATGTTCAAAGATGATCTTCCCGAGTCTTAGAATAGATCAAGATATCATCTATGAACACCACTACGAATTTATTTATGTATTGCTTGAATACCCGATTCATCATGTCCATAAATGTTTTTGGCGATTTGTTAACCCGAACGACATCACCAGAACTCGTAGTGGTACGTAACGTGTCCTCGAACGCCGCCTTAGGTACATCCTCCTTCCTTACCTTTAACTCGGTGATATCCCGCCCTCAAGTCGATCTTGGAAAAATATTTCGCTCCCTTCAATTGATCGAATAGATCATCTATCCTAGGTAACGGATACTTGTTCTTAATCGTCACCTTGTTCAACTCTCGATAATTGATACATAGTCTCATCGATCAATCCTTCTTTTTCACAAATAAAACTGGTGCTCCCCAAGGAGACACACTTGGTTGAATATACTTTCTATCCAATAACTCCTGCAACTGTACCATCAGCTCCTTCATTTCTGCCGGTGCCATTCTGTAAGGGGCTTTCAAAATCGGTGTCGTTCCCAATATTAAATCTATAACGAATTCGACCTCCCGATCCGGTGGAAGTCCTGGCAATTCCTCCGTAAATACATTTGAAAATTCATTCACTACTGGTATCTGTCCCATCTCTATCCCTACTTTCTGCGTATCGACGATATGGGCCAAATATCCTACACATCCCTTTCTTAGTAACTTCCTCGCTTGCATCATCGTCAGACAACTTGAGTGTCTCGGCGACCTACTTCCATAGAATGCTACCTTAGACTGATCTGGAGTCCTAAGGTTTATACACTTCTTTTGGCAATCTATCATCGCTCCATGGTTAAATAACCAATCCATTCCTAGAATTACATCAAATTCTCCTAATTTAATTAGAATTAAATCCACGGGTAACTTATATCCACTGATGTCTACAACACAATTTCTATAGACATGGTTAACGGGAATCATCTCCTGGTTAGCAACTTCTATGTTCATAGGATATTTTAATTCTTCCTGGGGTAAGTTTAATCATTGGGAGAATTCATGCGATACAAAGGAACAAGTAGCACCTGAATCAAATAATATGTAAGCAGAAAAATCATTGATCGGAATGATACCTGAAACAACGTCCCTAGATGCCACCGCACCCTGAACCGTCATGTTGAAAGTCCTTGCTATTGGTCGATTCTGATTTGGTGGTGCATTAATCGTGAGATTCCCACCGCTTGGTCCCCTTCCTCCATTTCCTCCTGTTGTGTTCTTCTTTGGGCAATTCCTTGCCTAATGATCTAATGCTCCACAAATAGCATCCATTTCTCTTTGGTGTAGCAATTGGGAGATGTGCCCTCCCCTCCTGCAGCTTTAAACAAACATTCTTTCCTTTTAGACATGGCCCCGAGTGATTCCTCCCACACTCCTTGCATACCTTAGTTCTCTTCTTTGCTTCCCCTAGTTTTCCCCCAGAGTTTCCCGATTTGAAATTATTGCTGCTACTATTGTTATTGTTCCACTTCCTCTTGTTTACACCACTCATCGCTACTACCTTCCCATGATTCCTCCTTCATTCTTCTTCTTTTTTCCTTATTAAATTTCATCGTATTCACTTCTTTCTCGATTATAGCTTTTTCCGTGAGAGTCGCGATGTTATTCGTCTCAGAACATCGAGAGTCTCTATATATAGCCATTGTTTGAGACCCTTCTCAAACCTCCTCATTTTCTCTCCTCGTCGACGACTGTGAGGCGCAAACCTCGCCACTCGTTGAATTTTAAGAAGATATTGAGGTACCGTCATGTCTTCTTGCTTAAGCTCTAGGAATTGCATCTCCATATGACTTTGCATACTAACCGGAAAATAGTTCTCAAAAAAGATTTTCTTAAACCCTTCCTAAGGTATCACACCTTCTCCAAACTTCGGTCCGGTTTGCCTCCCACCGTGGTTAGCTTCACCCTTCAAAGATGTAAGTGGCGAAGATTGTTTTCTCGATCATCACCTACTCGGCGATAGCGAACGCCTTTTCGATTTCCTCGACCCAAGTTTGAGCTTCATGGGTTCAAAGGTTCCTTTGAACTCGGGGGTCCCGCTCTTGAAGTCCTTGAAGTGTGCCACTTGGGCCACTGAGGGTTATTGGAATTTGGGGTTCGATTCAAGTGCCCCACTAACATGTCTACAACAAATCATCAGATAGATTCGGTGGATCCCAAAGATTACCGCTTCGAATTTCTGGGTGTTTGACGACGCCTTCCTCTAGCCATCTATCCGTTTAAAATGAACTTAATGTTATTATCTTATCACTTACTCTACAGAATATATCATTCATAAGAAGAGAACTTAATGATCACATCACATTCTTAAATAAAAACATATTTATTTACAAACATAACACCAAAGGTATTTCATCGTCTCATGGCGTTAAGCCATTTACATCACTTAAAACCAACATACTTGGTAAAAACCAAAACAAAGATTTTTATTCATAGATAAGCGTTATAAACGCTAATAGTAAAAGTTCATTATAATAAACTAAAAGCCCCACACTTAATGGCGCCCCTCATGCTCCTCATCCGCTATCTCTCCAAGACAGGTCCTCGGCTTATAACATGCCTGCACCGGTGCTCCTCACTTGGAAGTGATGCACCCTATGTTTGAACCTTCCATGTGTTTGACTTAAACGCGCATTTCATCTTGTCTATCTTAACCTTCTTATCTCTCACCTCTCCTTCTAACTCGCCATTAGCTTCTCACCAACACGGTCTCTCTCTCTCTCCCCTGTAATGTTGTGATGATCTCGCTTGTTTGGTTTGAAGACTCAGATCCTCGACTCTAACCCATTAATGGTATGTCCCAAGTGGGTCCTAATAGCTTCTTTTCTCATCCTTCACCCTTATCCGCCTTTCCTCGTCTCGATGCCCACGACTTGTCACCAGATCCCCTTACTAATTATCAGGTGGTGCACCAATGCCTCAAGCAATGCTGTAACTTGCTGCTCCCCCTGATACATCTCCTCCAACTCATGGACCTTGTCGTCCAACTCCGTAATCCTATCCATCAACTCATCCAATAAATTATCCTCAGGTGCTTCTTCCGAGTCCTCCTTAGGCTCCTCTTCTTCTTCAGATACTCTCTGGTCTCGAGTCACTATCTACCTCACTATAGGCTCAGTGCAATTTGTCACCAACTGCTCACTCACAACATGGATATCTCTAACCTCCTCTTCTCCTGAAATCCTTCAAACAAGAAAAATAACTCGGTTAGTATTTTAAAATAGATGTTTTTGTTTTAGAAAAATAGATTTGACACAACCCTTAAAACTCTACATGAGTTCATCTCCTTATTTCCTCCACTAACTTCCCTAAGGTTATAGTCTATGGTTTCCCCACCCAAAGTTTATAACCTATGGCTTTGATACTAACTCGCGACGCCCCCCCAAATCTGCGTAAACATCGATTACAGGACATGGTGCTCACGATACAACATACATCATCATCTACCTAAGTAACTCTAATATTAATAATAATAATATTAACTATTACATACTTATTAAAAATAAAGTCCCAAGTCTTTACAACCTTTAATAAATCGAAACTTAAACTTAGCGCTTATCGCTACATCACATCATATGCTAAAATATAATTATTACATAAATAACTCTCATCATTTCATCTTAGACATTCCTTTGTCCTCGCCTCGAGCCCTCAAATAATTATCACCTTTTAACTAAAAGGTTTAAGCAAGAATGAGCACAAATTGCCCAAAGAAGTATATAAAGTAGTTTGAGAACATACATCGTAACTAAAAGCATTAGTATGAATATTTCTCAACAAATGAAATAAATATCAAGAGATAAACCGGAATATCAAGATAAGAGTTCGAATTCTCAATAGCATACTAAGGGGTGTTAGATACCCTCAACATTACTTTGTTTCATCAAAACCATCGACGGTTTAACAATCAAATAGATTGTAAACGGTCCTCTGCAAGTACTCCAGTGATCACCTATATGTACCCTACATTGTGCACAAGTATAAAGTTTAAACGCATAAGCGTAAATGGGACTATATGCGTCATTATCGCTCACCTCGTTATCCCAAGTTGTTCATCTTAGTATTCATATACGGGACCTCACCAAAGCAATTTGATTGGTAAACATCAAATAGCTTCAAAGGATTTGAATTGTTTAAACAATATACTATGTTTGCATCAATAACATCTAGCTGGAACGAAAGCTAGAAAGCATGCTCGAATATAGTTCATTAAGGGAATACGAACTTTAAATTATAGCAGTTGCAATAGGAACTGAATAATCATCAATAACATTTCACATCACAATTGAAGTTATAGAACTTTACAATAAAGGAGCTTGCATGAATGATTAATTAATCACAAGCACAAACTTACTCTCGCTGCAATCAACTGAATAAGAGTTGAATAAATTCATAATAAAAATAGGGTAAGAAACTTGCCTGTTACGTCTTCTACAATTACTGCTATCTACTAGCCCTTCACGTAACCTATTCACATGTGTCACGTTAAGTAATTTGGTTCTCGAACACCACTTTAAAGTGTAATGGTTCCCTTTATTTTAATAAAAAGATTAAACTCACACGTATTCAAATACAACTCAATTACCTAACATGTTACTATGAGTAGGCCACGTGGTTAAATAAAAGAAACTGGGAAACATAAATTTGTGACATTTTTCGGACCAAAACTCTACCAAAAATCTGCATAAATATGCTTAAGGGTCTAAAGTCGGAAAATCTCATTTTTCCATAATTATGACATCACATATATAATTAAATTTATTTATCCATATAGCATCATTTATATAAAAAATACCAAATCAGTCCCAAAAATATTTCTTTTCTGGGATTTTTTAGAATATAGACCCACATTGAACATTTAATTTTCCCGGAATTTTTAAAATTCATCTACTAGTTTTAAATAGTCCATAATAGCCAAATATTCTCCAATTTTTCATAAATCGAGATTAGCTCCAAAATTTCTGAAATTTTCAGGGTTTACTCCTGTTATACACATGTACTTCCAGTAAAAATTTTGTAATTTTTGGACTTACACACAAAGAGTTATTCGAGTATCTTCTCAAAAAGTGTCCCTAACCGAAAATTCTTAACTCTCAAACCGTATGGCCAAAAATTCTCAAATTTTTACAGGACCTTCATATCTTCTTATATTAATACTAAAAAAATTTCCAGAATTTTTGAAGTACAACACAGTGGACGAAAATGCCCCCGAAACAGACTGATCCAAACAATTCCAAGAAAGACATCAAATTTTTGTTTCTTACAGCCACTTTTGCGATTTTATTCCCACTAATCTAAAGATGATATGACCATGATACTTGGACACAATAAACTTTATACAGCAAGGTATTTTACAAAAATATAACATTCATAAAAATAGCATGCTAAGACCACAAACCAACTACATAGAAAAGCGTGCCACTAGTTTTATACTTAGAAAAAAATCTGGAAATTCCAGATTTTCTGCAGTTTATATTATGAACATGCTTGCTTATGATTTTCATAACTTAATGATTACAACTCCGATTCAAACGAAATTTTGGCCAGATTAGACTTCATACTACATACTATTTTATAAAATTATTACATACGCTAAACGAGTTATATAAACCATGATTCCGAGGCTCCGAAAAACCCAAAAATCACAGATTTCACATTCAACCAACTTTGAAAAATTTTGTGATTTTGATTCTAGAATGCATGGGCTTGACTCCTACTGTCCAGATCACTTCTACCAACATATATGAACATGCTACAACAAACCAACTCACTAAATCATCATGCTTTGAACAAATTGACTACTAAAAGTCATGTTATCAAACATATCACATACATACATGAAATCTTTGATTCTCTATGTAATTGCAACATGTTTAAACCGTAATTTTTATTCCTTATCATCCTCATAACAAAAACCAATATTAGCATAGCCTTACGAAATCAACATAAACCATTTACCATGGCTATACATGTTTTTTCACTATTTTTCTTCAAGAACATTAAAAAGAGAGTTTCACGGCTTACCTTTTTCGATGAATTTCCCTTGTGTTAATTTGATTATCCCTCTTCCTTGTTTGTTAGTTGCTATGTAATCTCCAAGATACTACCACACTATCTATCACTCTCAACTTCTCTCCATGCTTACTCACTTGATGGAATTTTCTTAAAAGAAAAAAAAATGTTTGAGTGATATGTATATATGTATAACTTAATGGATATATGCTTGAGTCTTTTGATTCCCATAACCCCCAACTCCCATAACCCCCAACTCTAATTATTAGTTACACATAATACTTAATAATACAATAATTTAGTTAATTAATAGGAAGAAAGTGGGAGTTAGAGAAAATGAATGTGGGAGTTAGAAAAATAAAAGGATTTTGGTTTTAAGAAATAAAATAAAGTACTCCCACCTTAGTTATTATGTAATATACGTATACTCCCTCCCTTGTCCCAAATCGTGAGTCACAAGGGTTCCACCAGCTGCTGACTTGTTTAAATAAAATATTATAATAATCAATTAATCAATTAATAAATTATTTTGACCATTTTGCCCTTCGTAGCCGAACGTTGCGAACCTTATATCGATTCTTACTAAAGTCGACGTTTTCAGACGCCATGGGACTATCTGTTTAGTCAAATTCACATCTAAAATTCGTAGTTGACTTTGACCAAAAAGTCAACCGTGATACTTTTTTGTGATTACAGTTTATCTTGACTAATTTTGATGTTACGGACTCGAATACGCAGTCCGCGTCTCTAAATTCCGCTCCGAACTCCATCTCATGATTTAATACCATCCCACGTAATAAATAGAATAATTCTCTACTTAATCAATTTAAATAGTTAAATAAAACTAAACCAACCATTTAAATACATCTCATCACATATCTTGAAATAACACATATATGTACAACACATATACATCTAATAAATGAAATCACCCAAAAGTTTTATATAAATTTGTTTATTAATAATTCTTAAATTACATAAAAAAAATCTCGGATATTACATCGCCTCTACCTTCAACATAAATGTTGCAAAAGCAGTCTTGTAGTTATCCTCAACCTTAGCAACATCAAAAACCTTCTCGATTTCCATGATCCAGATCTGTGGTTCAACTAGATTCTTGGACCCACGGAATTCTAGTGGTTCAACCGCCTTGAAATCCTTAAACATAGTACCTTAATTTTGAGGGTGATTCTGCAAAGCACCTGTCAGTAACATCACTAGCTGCTGAACTGGGTTCACATCCACATTGTTGTTGTTGTTTTCCTCAGTGGTTCTTTGTCATGGTGGTTGACGTTTTGGAGGCATTTTCTATTAAAATACATCCATTAGCTTCTATTCAACCTTTTAATTATTATATACTTAAGTTGCACATTCTAAAAGTTTATCACACAACACTTAACACTTTGAATAAAACAATAACTTTTATTCATTCATCATCTTAAGAAAAAACATCAAAACAATAGCATCATTGCTATTTACATTACTTTTCTTGAACTATAACAGTTGCAGGATAACATCATCAACACCTATCCCATTAGTTATATCATAACCGGGATTTACATTTTGTTTATTTTCAAAGCACCTATCAATTACATTTTCTACAATGTCCTACTAAGATACTGCGTAGCTTTATGACGCTCTTCCTCCATGATTCGGAACATTGTTCGGCGATCCAATATGTATGATGGTAGCGTCTCGAACTAAATCGGATAACCCATGACTCGCTCTTGAGCTCGATTGATCACAGTGTTGAATACGTTGTTCATTTCTTCCATCTTCCTCCTTTTTGATTGTGTGTCTCTCTCTGCCATTCTGGCTTGTTGATAAGCTTCATTATATGCGTCTTCAGGTCTTGCCCTTTTTGTAGATTCTTCTTTCAACTTGTCCTTCAACTCTGCCATCTCTACCATCATTCGCTCGTTCTCTCCTTCAGTTTGGACCAGCTTCTCTTCAACGTTGTTTAGTCGTTCTTCTCGATCCTGGATCTCGTCGTCTTTCTGTGCCATCGAGGTTTGTTGTTCAGCTACTATCTCCTGTAACTCCTCGACGGTGTCTTGAAGTTCCACATTGCTATCATACACCTCGTCTTACATACGGGCAGCTACCGAACTAAGTGGAAGCTCTTCCTCCTCTTCCTCCTCATCCGACTGTGGTAGCTCCACGGGGTCCTCCTCGTCCGTCTCTATCTTATTCTCCTCATCAGGTACTCTCTCCTGCTCAACTACTGTGACCGACACAATTGTTTCCCGTGGCAGTAGCTGTTCCCAAATCACCTGAATATCTCGAGGCTCCTCCTCTCTAGCCTGACTAAATCCTCCTATATTAGTCATCCTATCAACCAAAGTTTAAGTTTTAATTACTAATCATTACTACTCGACACCCACGAGTACATAAGTTGTAATCACATAAGCATATAAGTGTTTTATTACTTTCTCTTTCCTAAAACTCGATGAGAGTTTATCATCAATATCTTCTCAAAGGTTACTTCCTAAGGCTTTTTCCCACCTAAGGTTCATAAGCTAAAGCTTTGATACCAACCTGTGACACCCCCAAATCTAGGTACTTCATTCCCACAAGATTTGGTGCTCACTAACAAAACATTCATACTATCTACCCAAATAAATAATATTTAAATCATAAATCCTTCCCTTAAATAGGGTTACATTCAAAATTAATCCCTGGTTATCTAACCTTTAAACATCTTTCAAGTGCAGAAATAAAATTTATTATATCACATCATTATTAAAAAGTCTGAGATCACCATAATAAATAAAAGTATAAATCAGCATCACTTGTACAATTTTCCCTTTCCTATGCTAGTTGAAGGTTCATCTACCTTCTCCACATTGGCTGCAATGAGTATATAAATATGCAAGAGTGAATAAAACAATTGCTCACTGAATTTAATAAAGAATCAACATGAGAATAACAATAATAATTGCCAACGAATAGGCTCATCAAAATTGAATAGTACTCTATCAATGATAATCAGGAACTGGAATCCAAAATATAGAATATATATAACTAAAGGTCATAAGACCATGAACTATGTCCACAGTTGCAAGTAATCTTTCAACTCCAACTTTAACAGTCATAAGACTATAAGGACTCCTCGTACTTAGGGGGATCAGCCCTTCGTACAATGTATTATGCACAAACATTTTAACGCTACGCGTAAATTATCCCCTAATAATAGTAGGGTTGTTCATCTCAGTATTTACAGTACAAGTCCGTGCCAAAGAAAGTTTGGTTTGGATAAGCTTTCAAGGTTAATTTGAAGTTTAACGAACATCAACTAGAGGACTAGTTGAATCAATAGTGTTTGATAATTACAACATAACATAGAACAATTGAGAATTATAAATGAACTGGTTATACATATTAAACTCATGATTGAAATAACTATAGAGCATAAGTACTCAACAAAATGAGTAAAGTGATAAACCTTTGCTTGAACAGAAAATAAGCTAAGGTTAGAGTCCTATAACATTAGAAATGAAATTACTGAACATACATTGACTGATAGCAAGCTAGAAACTAAAAACTTGCCCAACATGGTATTAATTCATGCAAGGATTAAAAATAGTTCAATAATAGAGACGTGAGTTCAAACTGTGTTCATTATACAAGAAATATAACTCAAGAACTTGCTTAACCAGAAACAAGTTAGAATGAATCAACAAAAATGAGAATTCAAATAACATTAGAATTAAAGTTTGCTCGAATGAACTCTAGGGACAATTGACTTATTCAATCAATAGTTGAAATAGAAAGCTTGCTCAAGTAAAGAATAAAGCTACATAATGTAATAATGGAACTAGCTCAACGAAATTAATGAATTAGGAAACTTTCTCAATGTAAAAGATAGAGTTTAGAAACTTTCCTTGAAGGTAAGCTATAAAATTAAACTCACGATCACCTACACATAATTTTAGAACCACAATACCTATTAGATATGCTAACATATCATAACAAGTTCATTTCTAGCTAAACTTATTATTTACACAAAAAGTCTTTCATTACCACTTACATTTCAGATATTCTAAGTGTTTTACTTCGCAACACTTGTCTAACGTTCATCACATAATGCGTTCTCGATTTACTAATCACTTTTAAAATTTTGAATTTATAATCCACAAAACATGACTCTAATTAACCTTGTTTTTACATGATTCTCACACTACCATAACCTTAAGCTAAGCTACAAGGAACGACCAAAGTCTGCAGAATAAGCAAACTTTAGTGTCTGAAAATGGGAACTCGAGCGGCCGCGCGACTTACAGAACTCAATTTGCAGAATAGAGCCACGACACTTTTCTTAAATCAACTAACACAAATTTTACCCATTAAACAGTGATAATAACACATAAAATAAATATACAGCTATCATAGACATGATTGCTAACATATACAACAACTTAGTACAATTTAACAAACACTAAAACCATTTTAATTTCTCAATTTTCATGTTTTCATGAAAAACACCATTTTCTGGACATTCATCCTAAAAATCATCATTGTGAATTCAATACATGACTAAATCATCTAATTCAAATTACGTTATGCTCGTATCTTAATGAACTAACATATACAGACTTCAATTTATAATTTCACATATGAATTAGCCAATAAAATTGCTACTTACTCAAACTATATGAAGAACATAAACACTAACATTATATTTTTCCTACTGTCGAACAATTTAGCATGCAATTTCCTTGTTTGAACATTACTCCAACATTACAAATATGTATAACCACAATTATCAACTATATATGTCCATAATTCAACAATTAATTTTACAGAACATAAGAAAATACTTGCCGTGAAATATATATACACATATACATTATCACAGTTATGAACATACCTTTTGTTGCTTGACAAAAATTCTTTTTAAGCACACTGGAATTGACGTGAAAATTCCTAGACTCCTCTCCAATTCTCTCTCAAGTTCTCAATTTTTCCCAGAACTCAGTACTCTCACACTTGGAAAAAAAAATGAATGCGTAATAACCAAAATACAAAACTAATAGCTAGCGTATGAAATAAACTGTTAGTCTTAATACGCCAACTTAAATAAAATGGCAGTTATAAAACTAACGTATATATATAATTATTATTCGAATTTATTTTATTTATTTTATTTGATTTAAAAAAACTAGAAATTTCAAAAGCCATAAGGCTTGTTTGGCAAACTCTTTAAGTTTAAAGGATTAAAAAACTTTTAAGCCTTGTTTGACAAAAACTAATTTAAATCCTTTTTAATTTATTTTAATAAACACTTTAGTTTATAAATTATAATCACCTATTATTTATTTGGATTCCATATCCAATATTAATCAATTAAATTAATCTCATTCTATATTTTGATTAAATATAGCATTTTAGCAAATACTACAAATTTATAATTCATGTTATAATTTTATTTGATAATTTAATATATCATACCATATTAAATTATTAATCACAATATAACACACTTACGTGTTATAATACACATCTCTAGATTATAAATTAATTTAATTTAGAAATTTATCTAATAAATTTAGATTTATAAATATTTATTAACGACCATCACATCAATAATTATTTATTCAACAATAAACACCTCAAAGAAATATTTATATATTTCAATAAATATTTAAAATTACAATTTGAAATTTCAGATCGTTACATTTCTTCTTCTTGAAAATCTAACAAGGAAAGTTTGACTTATAAGTGCTTATTCTCTCTAACACTTAAGTTGTTTGTGTAGGATGAAAATGAACAAGCAAATAATGAAATCCTAAGCTTGCTATTTATACGAAAACCAAAGTGAGGGCATTTTAGTCCTTAGGTCATCCCACCTCCTTTAGCACCTCCTTACTATTCATTACTTCTTAATTAAGTTAACTTGCTTCCCAAATTAAATACTTGGCCATCACACTAATATCTTGGTCATTACTCAAATGTCTTCATCACCAAGATTAACCACATTAACATGGGTTGCCTCATGGGTCACTATAACCCAATGGATCCTAACTTGGGCTTGGATTTAATTAACTTAACTTAAATTTGGACTTGTATTACCAATTTACTTGGACTCCTCGTTAACAACCATTTGGGCTCTAACATTATACACACTTGGCTTGCACATTGCATTACATTGGACTCAACAAATTGTTAACAATCCATAAGTCCATTCCATTTGGCTAAAAGCCTTATTACAAATTCTCTACATATTATTCTCATATTCTCTCTCGTATATTAATTCACAATATACAATATCTCATCCTTCATACATACTTGTATCATACTTCGTATTCAATACCTCGTACAATGCATATGTATCATACGATCATTTCATTAACTTTTAAAGCTTTATTTTCCTAACATTCTCGAATTACGTCCGCATACGAAAAATTACGTTTTCCATACTTGAATTCTTCCTATATAATCCAATTCACTCTGATATTCTATCGTTACGTATTTCTCAGAAGTTCAAAAATAATTTCTGAGCAGAAATCGATGATTAGTATTTTTCGAAAAATTTCTCAAACAACTTTTATTTTCATCTTGAAAATTCAAACACTTTAATTCATTCACGTAGTCAAAATACTACGACTTTCTGATGTTTCTAGATTATAGAACGATATTCATCTTACTAACAAATAATAATAACAAGGAATATAATTTTATTCATTATTTTATTAAATAAAATTATTTTACAAAGGATCCGAATTTCTCGGTCGTTACATGGCAACCCATTGTGGGCCCCATGGATCACATGGCAACCATCTTGGTGACCAAGTAAAGTGGATTTACTTGGTGACCAAGGATGAATAGTAAGGAGGTGATTAAGGAGGTGGAAGGGCCTAAATGACTCTTATACCCTAGCTTTGTAATTCCTATAAATAAGAGAGTTGCTAGTTCATTATTTGCTTGTTAAGTTTACATTAACATATATATTGAGAGAGAAAAGTGAGTAAAAGATAGACTCTACTATATCAAGAAGGAAGAAGGAGAATTAAGCTAAAGAACTTCAAGGGTAAGAATCTTAAACCATGACTCTTCATCTCTTCATTTGTTAGATAAGTGAGTAGTGGTAGAGCATGTTTGTTATGGATTGATAAGGATGGTTATTAATGGATGAAACCTTAATAAACCATTTAAAGTAAATGATAAGTATAAAAGTTATAAACCATTGAATGTTATTGAAAAATTGTAATATTATTGTTGATGGACAAGTTTAAAACCATCATTTGTAGGCTTAGATAATACATGTTGTAATAATGGAATTAATCCCTTTGGAACGGGTAAAAATCTTAAGTAACGAAGTTAAGGCGAAATTCACGAGATTAGACGATAATTGTCGAAATTGTGAAATTCTCGGAATGGAAGTCAAAAGTTAGCATTGAACTCAGAAACGTTGGTTTTCGATGGGGAATAGTCTAAGTTTGCATTTTAGAGTTGCGGACTCAAAAATTGTTAAATTCCGACTTAGAACGAAGAAACGAGCTATGAACGTTCACGAACATTTATCGTTTATGTAAAAACAGACTTAAACGGTGAATTATGTGTTAACGGAATCGAAAATATAAAATTCTTACATGAACACTTAATTCATGTTATTTGTGAACTAATTGTAATACCCGAAATAAATAAGAATAATAGTAAATAAATATTAAATGATAAAAATTTATTTTGTTTTAAAACATATTAATTGGATTTTGTCTTTTATTTGGGTCAAACTAGTCATTTAATTTATGTGGGCAAATAAATATTAATAAGTGTGGATAAATTAATTTTGTAAAATTAGACCATAAAAGTAATTGGGTCTATTTATATTTGTGTAATTTTAAAACCTATTAAAATTAGGAGAATTAGTAAGATAATTTAATAAACAAATAAATCAATCATAAATCAAACCCTACATTTATTCGTTAGAAAAAAAAGAGAGACAGAACGAGGAAGCGGCGGCAGAGAGAAGAAGAAGAGATAACAATGGTGATATATAATTGAATCACTTGTGGCATATTATATGTAAGTCTCTTGTTAATAAAACTATTGGGAAGTACTTCACCATTCATTGTAAAATATGTGCACACTTAATTGATAAAAGTATATCATCATATGTATATGTTTATCCTAGTACTTGCATGTCATATGTATTTATGGGAATAATTTGTTAGGTTTAAAACATTGAAATATGGGTCAGTTCCGAATATATCAAGAACAATTTAAGGAAAAAATTATAATTATTTTTTTATATTTTATTTTTTTGTAATTATAAGTTATGATTTACATACTAATTGAAAATAGTAAATTAGTATGTTTACGTTTAATATAAGAAGCAAATATATTTTATTGAGTTGTTTAACTAAGTTACATAATAGGTTATGTACTTTTCAAATTCTATATTATTAATACTATAAATCCTATATTAGATGAAATTTGGTACTGTTCAGGCCATGTTTTTAACATTGCAGTTATAATTTTTTTTTTAAAAAAATATAAAATCACGATATACTAATCTAATATAATAATATGTATAATTGTGTACGTATTTAATTAATATACATTATTTTGTGAATAGATCGGATTGACGGAGATTAACAAAACTATATATAAAATTTTCGATATTACATTGCTTACTCCAGGTACGGATTTCGTACTCTTTCAGCGAGACTCTTTTGTTTTTAATTTGTTCGTTTCATTATTTGTTTTGAAATTTAGCATTGCCTCTTCTAATTATTCCTTGTTAATTTATTTTGATAGTTCGTTTATGCGTTCATAGTTGGAACTCATATTTGTATTCTTTAGACTAGTACAACATGTCTAAATTTATTTTGATAGTTCCGTCTTGGTATTGATACTTAGAACTTGTAGTTGTACTTTTGATCTAGTGTATCATCTTTTGTATTTATTTTGATTCTCGTAGAAAGTACATGTTAATAGTTTTGGAGATTTTGAGTTAATGATTCATTACAGTTTAACATGTACATATTAGAAACCCTTTTGTTGGTATTATGTCGCATGTGTTGTGACATGGTATCCTTGTTAGAATATACCGTAGGGTATACCTGAGCTATAACCACTTATGGGGGTACCACAGGCATGTCCTCTTGGCACCGAGGCAAAACACCTTTCGTTGCGGTGTGATCAGTCCACGGCGTCTCCGTTTTGTGCTCCGGTGGGAGTTGGCCATTTGGTGTTTTGTTGTGGGAGGCTTATGGGTCGACCCTAGTTTACTGTTCTGTTATGCGGATTGGTGATGTTTGTGCCAAACACGCCTTCCGATTTTACATGCATTATATTCGCTGTCCAACATATGTGATTTGCCTGTGTGGCATTATTGTATTTGCCTGTGTGGCATTATTTGACTTGCCTGTGTGGCAAGATATATTTCTATTTTGTTCTGAGCTCGGTATGAAATAACACCCATCCATTTGATTCAGCCTATTATTTTGTTGTGTTAGTTTTGTTTGTCTCGTTTCAGTTCATTTCATCTCTTTTCATTTAATTGAGTTAGTTATTTCGGTTCATTATTTGTATTCAATATCCATACTGGGGCATTTGGCTCATGCTGTGCTTTTCTTCCGGCAGGTAATCAGGGGAATCAAGGGCAAGTGTGACGAGAGCTCCCTTTTATCCAAATGGTTTAGATATATTATGGTTAGGATGTGATATATTAATTTGTTCGGAATTGTAATAAATAATTTAGATTATGGTTTTTGCCAGTTTAATATTTATTATGGTTTGACTGGTGGTATTTATCAGAATTTTGGACTATTCTTTTGTGGTTTAGAGCCTTGTTATATATTCGTTAGTTCTGTTGTGTTTTGAGTAACCTCTCTTTCTATTTCGGAAAGGGGGTGTTACAGAGTTGGTATCAAAGCTTAGATTCTTTCTTGCAGAAAACCTATTTAGGTTTAACCTTTGAGTTATGGGTAGAATTCTTGGTTAGGTTTTTGTTCTAATTGATTTTCTGTTCAGCTATCATATCAGCTATATTCGAATCTGTCTCTAATCTACTTTGTTATCTATTTGTTGATCTCTTTGTTAGATAGCTTGTAGATCCGCCAAAGTTGCTGGGAGGCGAGGCAACAATAGGGGAAGAGGTGAGGGTCAGCCCAATGAGTAACCTAATGATCAGATAAATGCTTAATTGGCTACCTTGGTGAATCAGGCGGTGAATCAGGCGTTACCTTAGTTGGTGGCACAGGTTGTACAGGCAATGCAGTAGCCACCACCAGAAATTCCCGAACAGGAGAATCTGGGAAATAATAGTCCAAAAGAAAACGAATTGGAAGAGAATGTAGATGGTCATGATCAGCCGGTGATTCCGATGGATGTATGGTTGGAGAGATTTCAAAAGCAGAAACCACAATCATTTAGTTCAACTCCAACTCCAATTGGTGTAGAGAATTGGATTGCTCACTTAGAGAAGATTTTTGATGTGTTGGGGTGCTCGGATAATCAGAGAGTGTTACTTGCAGCTTACAAGTTAGAAGAGGATGCACAAAGGTGGTGGAAGGCGACGAAAACAACATAGGGTGCTGGTTATGTTGAGACACTTGGTTGGGTAGAGTTTTGTGAGGTCTTTTATCAGCAGTATTTTCCAGTTGTTGATAAAGAGGTCTATGCTAAAGACTATCTGTCTATTTAGCAGAAAGATGATGAGTCCATCACGGATTTCATGACGGGGTTCACCAAGTTGGCAGGATTTGCGGGAACCTCAGCATGGAGCGCAGCAGAACAGGTAGAGAAATTCAAGTGGAGGATCCATTACAGGTATCGACAACATCTCATAAACACCAAGTTTGCAGATGTGTCAGCTGTGGCAAATGCGGCCAAAAATATTGAGATGGAGTGTAGGACTTTCGGTCTTTTAAACCTGAGGGGAGTCGAAAGAGGGACAAAGATGACCATCAGGAATCGGTATCCATTGTCGGGGATTGATGACTTGTTTGACTAACTTTAAGGGGCAAAGTATTTTTCAAAGATAGACTTGAGGTCGGGTTATCATCAGTTGAGGGTGAGGGATGAGGATATCCCAAAGATGGCTTTTCATACTCGCTATAGGAATTACGAGTTTCTGGTGATGCCATTCGGGTTAACTAACGCTTAAGCAGTGTTTATGGATTTGATGAATCAGGTGTTCAGGGAGTACTTGGACCAATTTGTTATTGTCTTTATTGATGACATTTTTGTTTACTCCAAGTCTAAGGAAGAGCATAAGCAACATCTTCTAACAATGTTAAGGATTTTTCAGAAAGAGAAGTTGTATGTTAAATTTTCTAAATGCGAGTTTTGGTTAGAGCAGGTTGCATTTTTAGGCCACGTTGTTTCTGCTGAAGGCATTAAAGTGGATCCTGCGAAGGTTGTGGCTATCACTAAATGGCCAAGACCTACTACAGTGATAGAGATTAGGAGTTTATTTGGTTTCGCAGGGTATTATAGGTGGTTTGTCGAAGGGTTTTTCTTGCTTGCCTTACCATTGACTCAGTTGATGAGAAAGGGCATGAAGTTCGTGTGGAATGATGAGCATGAGAAAAGTTTTGGGGAGTTGAAGAAATGGCTTGTGATAGCTCCAATACTTGCATTACCGTCGGGGACAAGAGGCTACCAGATTTATAGTGATGCTTCTAAGAAGGGTTTGGGGTGTGTTTTAATGCAACATGGTAAGGTGATTGCTTATGCTTCTATAAAGCTTAAACCTTACGAGGTGAATTACCCCACACATGATTTGAAGTTGGTAGCGATGATCTTTGCCCTAAAGATTTGGAGGCATTATTTGTATGGAGAGACTTGTGATATCTTCATGGATCACAAAAGTCCAAAATACATTCTCACTCAAATGGAGCTCAATATGAGGCAGAGGCGTTGGTTGGAGCTTCTAAAAGACTACGATGCTACAACTCAGTATCACCCGGGGAAGGCAAATGTGGTTGCAGATGCTCTTAGCTGAAAGAGTTCAAGGAGTGTAGTAGCCCTTATTACACAACCTTAACTCATTTTGGATATGGAGCAGCTTGAGTTGGAGTTTTATGTATGAGGTTCAGATGGACATTTGGCCGGTATGAGAGTGGATCCCTCTCTTATCTCGCGGGTCAAAGAAGCTCAAAAAGAAGATGGGGAGTTGTGGAGTATGACTCATAATCTAGAGGAGGGCAAGCAGCCCGAGTTTTGTATTGATGACCATGGTGTGATTTAGTTGGGTGAGTGGTTGTGTGTACCATCCGATCTGATCATTCGGGTGGTGGTGTTGGCTGAAGCTCATAGTTTTCCATTTTCTATTCATCCAGGTTCTACGAAGATGTATAGGGATTTGAAGATGAATTTTTGCTGGAGTGGGATGAAACGAGATGTGGCTGAATATGTTTGGGAGTGCCTCACTTGTCAACAAGTGAAGATAGAACATCAACGAGCTAGTGGGTTATTGCAGCAGTTAGACATTGAAGTGTGGAAGTGGGAGGATATCACAACAGACTTTGTGACTGGTTTGGCAAAGACTTTCAAGAAGAATGATGCCATTTGGGTAGTGGTGGACCGGCTGACCAAATTGGCACACATTTTGGCTATCCACGAGGGTTACTCAATGGATATGTTGGCACATATCTTTCAGCAGGAGATTGTTAGACATCATGGTACTCCGGTGTCTATTGTTTCAGATCGGGACCCACATTTACCTCACGGTTTTGGAAAGGATTTCAATGAGCTTGGGGTACTCAGCTCAACTTCAGTACTTCTTTTCATCCGCAAACTGATGGGAAATCCGAAAGGAGTATTTAAACGTTGGAAGACATGTTGAGGTCTTGTGCACTTGAGTGGTCGGGTAATTGGGATGATTATTTGAGCCTAGTTGAGTTTGCTTACAACAACAGCTGGCATGTAAGTATTGGAATGGCTCCGTTTGAGGCATTGTAAGGTAGGAAGTGTTGGGCACCAACTTGTTGGGATGAGGTTGGTGAAAGGGCCATAGAAGGGCCTGAGTTGGTCCAAATCACTATGGAAATTGTAGCGGTGGCTAAGGAGAAATTGAAGTCGGCTCGATCACGGCAGAAGAGTTATGTTGATAAGCATATGAGAACTTTAGAGCTTGAATCTGGTGAGCATGTGTTTCTAAAAGTTTCTCCTTGGAAGAGGTTAGGTGATTTGGGTTGAAAGGGAAACTTAGTCCGCATTATATTGGCCCATTTGAGATTTTGTAGAAGATTGGTGAAGTTACGTATCGGTGTTAAGAAGTTATCATTATCATACGTTGCATGATGTGCAATATCCATTCGATAAGATTCGGGAGGATCTTACTTGTGAGGAACAAGCCGAAGCGATTTTGGATCGTCAAGAGCAGATTATGAGGAGGAACACTATTCCGTTTGTTAAGGTTTTATGGAGGAATCATTCGGAGCAAGAGGCTACATGGGAGATGGAGGAGTCTATTTGAGTGGAGTATCCGCATCTCTTTGAAAATTAGGTGTGTTCCATTCTTTTGATTCTGGGGATGGAATCCTTTTTAAGGGGTAGGTAATGTAATATCCGAAAAAAAAATAAGAATAATAGTAAATAAATATTAAATGATAAAAATTTATTTGGTTTTAAAACATATTAATTGTATTTTTTTTCTTTTATTTGGGTCAAACTAGTTATTTAATTTATGTTGGCTAAAAAATATTAATAAGTGTGGATAAATTAATTTGGTAAAATTAGACCATAAAAGTAATTGGGTCTATTTATATTTGTGTAATTTTAAAACCTATTAAATTTAGGAGAATTAGTAAGATAATTTAATAAACAAATAAATCAAACCCTACCTTTATTCGTTAAAAAAAAAGAGAGAGAGACAGATCGAGGAAGCGGCGGCAAAGAGAAGAAGAGAGAGCAGTGGTGATATAAAATTGAATTCCTTGTGGCATATTATATGTAAGTCTCTTGTTAATAAAACTATTGGGAAGTACTTCACCAATCATTGTAAAATATATGCACACTTAATTGATAACAGTATATCATCATATATATATATATATATATATATATATATATAAGATTATCCTAGTACCTGCATGGCATATGTATTTATGGGTATAATTTGTTAGTTTTAAAACATGGAAATATGGGTCACTTCCGAATATATCAGGAACAATTTAAGGAATAAATTATTATTATTTTTATGTTTTTATTTTTTTTTGTAATTATAAGTTATGATTTACATACTAATTGAAAGTAGTAAATTAGTAAGTTTATAGATTTAATATAAGTAAGCAAATATATTTTATTGAGTTGTTTAACTAAGTTCTGAGAATGGGTTATGTACTTTTCAAATTCTATATTATTAATACTATAAATCGTATATTAGATGAAATTTGATGCTTTATTCAAGCCATGTTTTTTAACATTAGCGATTTGTAAATTTTTTTAAAATAAATAAAATCATGATATACTAATCTAATATAATAATATGTATAATTGTGTACATAATTAATAAATATACATTATATTGTGAATACATAATTAATACATTACATTATATTGTACATTATATTAATAAATTTACATTATATTGACGGAGATTAACAAAACTATATATAAATTTTTGGATATTACATTGCTTACTCCAGGTACGGATTCCGTACTCTTTCAGCGAGACTCTTTTATTTTTGATTGGTTCGTTTCGTTATTCGTTTTGAAATTTAGCATTGCCTCTCAGAGTTATTCCTTGTCAATTTATTTTGATAGTTCTTTTGGCATTCATAGTTGGAACTCATATTTGTACTCTTTAGACTAGTACAACATGTCTAAATTTATTTTGATAGTTCCGCCTTGGTATTGATATTTAGAACTCGTAGTTGTACTCTTGATCTAGTGTATCATCTTTTGTATTTATTTTGATTCTCGTAGAAAGTATATGTTAATATTTTGGGAGATTTTGAGTTGATGATTCATTACAGTTTAACATGTACATATTAGAAACCCTTTTATTGGTATTATGTCGCATGTGTTGTGACATGGTATCCTTGTTAGAATATACCATAGGGTATAACTGAGCTATAACCACCTGTGGGGGTACCACAGGTATGTCCTCTTGGAACCGAGGCATGACACCTTACGTGGCAGTGTGATCAGTCCACGACGTCTCAGTTTTGTGCTCCGGTGGGACTTGGCCATTTGGTGTTTTGTTGTGGGAGGCGTATGGGTCGACCCTAGTTTTCTGTTCTATTCTACGAATTGGTGATGTTTATGCCAAACACGCCTTCTGATTTTACATGCATTGGATTCGTGGTCCAATGTATGTGATTTGCCTGTGTGGCATTATTTGATTTGCCTCTGTGGCATTATTTGACTTTCCTGTGTGGCAAGTTATATTTATGTTTTGTTCTGAGCTCGTATGAAATAACACCCAGCCATTTGATTCAACCTATTATTTCATTGTGTTAGTTTTGTTTGTTTCGTTTCAGTTCATTTCGCCTCTTTTCATTTAATTGAGTAAGTTATTTCGGTTCATTTTTTGTATTCTATATCCGTACTAGGCATTTGACTCATGATGTGCTTTTCTTCTGGCAGGTAATCAGGGGAATCAAGGGCAAGTGTGACGAGAGCTCCCTTTTTTCCAAATGGTTTAGATATATTATGGTTAGGTTGTGATACATTAATTTGTTCAGAATTGTAAGAAATAATTTAGATTATGGTTTAATTTTGCCACTTTAATATTTATTATGGTTTGACTGGTGGTATTTATCAGAATTTTGGACTATTCTTTTGTGGTTTAGAGCCTTGTTATATATTCGTTAGTTCTGTTGTGTTTTGTGTAACCTCTCTTTCTATTTCAGAAAGGGGGTGTTACACTAATGGTTTTTGAACGAGCCAATTTGGGCTTAAAATGAGAAAATTATGAGTCTGGGAAGTTCACTAAGTAAACAAACTGTCAAGACTATCTGGTGCACGTGAGTGGCGGCGAGCGCCACCAAGAAACTAAATGGTGGTATTTGCAGTACCGGCCGTGCTGTAATACCTCTTTGGAGATTGGCCCTGCAAACACGACCAATGATTACATCGAGGATGGCGCCAGTAGCGCCCGTGTCCGAAATAAAAAGTTCTTTGAGATTCACATGCGCCGCAGTAGAGAAATATAAGGAAAGGCGGCAGCAGCAGCGACGCTAGCACTAAGGAAGAGATAGAAATGAATGCTCATGAATAGAAAAGAAGCTAAAGGTTAATTAATGATGAAGTAAAACAATAATAAATCCAAAGTAAGCATCCTCAATGATCATTATAACATTGAGAATTATAACTAAAGGTTAAAGAATGATTACTTGAACATGAATGTAAAACAATACGATAAACTGTAACCAATGTTAACAAATCTAATGAACGATTAGATTGAGAAGAAGGGTAATATAAGTTAGATATCATACATGTCTGACTATGACCTAATGTGCTACACTACATGGTTATGTATTGTAGAGACCTTAAAGACTCAAAAGGAAAAGTATTTAATCTGTAGAAGACGCTGAAGGTAAGTGTTCTAACCATTGTCTATGTTCATTCTGGACAAGCTTTGCAATTCATGTATCTTGCACATGAATTAATGTATGATGAGGTCGAAGCCAGTTCTTTCAACTAGACTTAATGTATTTACTTGATTTCTTATAATCTATTGAAATGTTATCAAAGTGGCTATCTTTTGCCAAACTATTTTGGTATGGAATTCAAAGAAAGATTGAGTATGAATAAACAAACGTTCTGTCGTCGAACGACAGGCACGTGAGGTTGCCAAAACATAAACGTAAATACGTTTATAGAAGAAGTGTTGTACAACATAGAGTACTATAGATTGATCACCTAGACGTGCTCGTAAATAATACCAGACTTACAGACTTAGAGCCAGGTTGTCCTTTTCAAAGAAAGAACGAATGCTCAAGGTCTTGGACCAAAATATATGTTTAATGAATGTGGTTCATTGTGAAATGTTTTAAAGGAAAAGAAGTTCTATTTTGAATTATCGATAGTACTTCATAACTATTGTTTAGTTATTGAAGATATACGATTCCTATGTTTCAAGCATGTTGTTTAAATGAAATTGTCGTACTTGCTGAGCTAATTATGCTCACTCTTGCTTGAACCATATGAATGCAGCTAAGATTGAGCGACCCGAAGGATCGAATAAAGACAAAAAAAAGGCTAAGGCAGACCACTAAGCTGTCTATGTAATAGTATAGGTTTAATATTGTAATTATTTGATATTATGACAAGAAATAGATGTATTGGTTATAAAGAACTTGGGAAGGGATTATTGTTTTGGAATATATAGAAGACATATTCACTCTTTTGAGTTATTTCAATTGAATGTATGTGTGAATGGTAGTACCGTGCAGCACCATCTGTCGGGTTGGAAGATACCCAAATTTTGGGACGTCATAGGTTGGTATCAAAGCAATAGGTTATAAAACTTAAGGGGGGAAATAGAACCTTAAGTCATAACCTTAAGAAGAGTTAAAGAAGTAAAAGATGAAAATAACCCTAAAAATACATTAAATGTTGTAAGACCCCAACTTATTATTCATTGTTGTCGGGGAATATTCGTTTGGTCGTGGAATATTCTTCTTTGTCGGGGAATATTAAATGCGACGACGCGCGATCTTTTTGTGGGCCCCATAACGAAAAAGCGATTGGATGAAGAAAACGACAAATATAAGTTGTTAAAAAATAACAGACGTAGTTATTCTACAGATTAATCTTGTTAAAATACTTGGTGGTTAAAACACGGTAGCACCAGGTATTACACCAATTATTGATTCTTACGTGAAGGCACTACTCAATAATGGTTACAGAATAATTCTTTATTGATATTTTATTGATTTAATATTCTTTGCGTTGATATTTTATATTGCCATTGTTTGAATAATTGTCATTACACAATTATTTTTCATTATCGAAGCAATAATTCATATTATCCTAATAATATTATTAGATAACATTATTGGCAATGTCTAGAAAGTTACATCTAAGGAGAGGTTTGGTCACCTAATTACGCCACCAATGAGGAGAAATTCTTATTGAAAGCCCCTCTTTCTGAGGAACTGCTGGTTGTCGATATTGTGATTACTGTAATATTATTTGTGAATAATTAATTATTGATTCATATGATGAGAAAATATTGATTTTATGTGGATATAGATGGAGAAAATTTTAATGTGACAATTGTTGAAAATTGAAATTTTATCTTTTTCGATAAAATAATTCATTTAAATATATTATTATATTTTAATAATATAATAATGGTGATATTTTTACAACGAATGTGGGATATATGAGTATACGAGGAGGAAAAGTATTTTGTTGCAATAAATGTTTAAAACATGTTAAACATGTCGGTGGACCCCATTTATTGGTGAAATTTGATTATAGCATGTAAAATCGTCTGTTTGTGGATTTGGTCAATTTACTGTTTGGAATTCGGAAGAACTTTCTTCTGCAAAGTTGTAGAGAATTGAATTTCCTATAAAAAGTTGCGAGTTTCGAATTTTCTGACAAAAGGGCTATTTATTGTGAATTATTGAAGTTTCAAAGCTTCGAAATAATTGATTTTTGGAAGTATAAAATATTTAAAATGACAAAAACGTTTTTTTGTCATTATTGTGGGTCTTACATGTGTTAGAAGTGACTGAATTCAGATCTCTAAATGTGGGCGTAGGAATAAAAATTAATAAATTAATATTTTAATAAATTTTACCTTTGGTGTTACAAGCATTTTCCTATAAATAGGGTGCTTAGGTTAGAATTGAAAATCACACCGAAACTGAAGTTTTCTCTCTATATTATCGGCGTATTCTTGTGAGTATTTTGAGTATTGCTATCTGGTGCAAGTTCAAGTCATAGCCTATATCCATGTTTCAAATTAAATCTTGATCTTTCGAGGTAAGGGATATTATTATTTTTAAGTAATGATATTATTTCTTCAATATCATTATCTTTGAAATATTGATCCGAAGTTTTTATCAAATTTGGAACTTTTGGTGTCTGAGTTACTATTCACGTATACGGCATTATTCACGTATCTGGTCTTATTCACTTAATCTGGCACTATTCATTGAAAAATGAAAATTTTCCTTTTAAATCTAAAATATCTATTGTGGATACTAGCTTTGATTGTATCCATGTTTTGATCATTCTTGAATTTTACACCACTATGATTATTTTTGAGGTATTTTGGACATGGATAAAACAAAGTACGAATCCTTAATCCTTAATCCTTGTCATTTTGTTTCACCGGATTCGTTTCTTTAAAAATATTTTCATCATCCTCGACTTTTAAATGATGATATTATTGAATATCTTTGGCTTTGTAGTGCAAAGATGAATGATTTCTGAAGAATATCTTTGGCCCGTAGTGCAAAGATGAACAGGTGTTTAGATGAACATGACCAACTGATGAATATCTTTGGCCTGTAGTGCAAAGATAAATATTTGATTCTAGATATATATTGATTAATGTTACAGGGATAAAAGATAGACAATGAACTTTTAAATTCATACATAGAAGATAGTAGTTTGCATTCTCTACTTAACTCTTCTAATGAATTATTATTTCCGCTGCAAATATTGATTTAAAAACTTGTTGTCTATTGTATTCTATTAGATTTTTCCCTGTTGAAGACTAATGATAATTTGATGTATATTATCTTAGTCATAATATTCTTTACTGGGTTAGTTGAGCTCACCCTTTTCCTTTTTGTTCCATTTTTCTTCTCAGGAGGCGAGAATATAGCGAGTACGAGTCGGGGTATGGAATGAAGGTGAAAGTAGTATGCACACAAGCCAATCATGTTTGATGATAAAGCATATACTTTGTAACAATCTTATTCATTTATTAATAAAAAGTATTAATTTATTAAAGGCTTTTAATTATCTACATGATGCTGTTTTATAATATGTGATAAACCCATAGTTTTAAGCAATGCTTTTAGAATAATGATGATGATCATTCTAATGAGATCTAAATTCTTAGAAAGCTTAAAACTAAAATAGTTCCCAATCATTGGATTACTAAATTGGGGATTAGTGAATCCGGATAGATTGGTACATCGTTGCTTGCTCATTGGATGAGGATGATTGATCTCATGATCATTTGTGTGGAGACACTAAAGCAAGTATGTAGGTGCTTATTAGAGAATAAGTTCAATTTGAGCATTGGCTCGCTAAGGAATACCTAATGGAGTTTTACTTGCTGTCAATAGGAATTCTGTAGTGATAGTAGTCTGAGTGATCCTTGGACTTGAGATCATCATAGTATCTTGTGTATGATGAGTTATACTTTGACTTATTCCTTAAGACCCTTAGGGTATATCAAAGGGTATGCTTGGGTATAATAAGTTGTACATGGAGATAATGTATGATCGATAAAGAATCTACCACTTCATTAAAAGAAGAGAAATGGCTATGTGATTCAATAAATGATAACCTAGTAGTCCTTGGCGAAAGCGAGAATGAAATTAGAAAGGAGTTTCTAATTTGCATTATTTGGAGTTGTGCATTTAAGGATCGAAATACATATAATTAAATAAAATAAGACTTGACAATAATTCCATGTCTTATATTTAATTGGGACATTGTATGGTGGAAGGATTGAATTATGCGGTAACTATTTACTCAAAGGTTCTTTAATGATTAATGTTGAAATCTATATTATCTGAAAAGTCGTTGATCATTAGGGAGGCTTATCCTATTGTAGAATAAATATTATTTATTTAAATAAATTAATTGTTTAATTTATTTATTTAAATAAGATTAGAATTATTCTAATTGATTTATTCACAACCTAGGTTTAATATGGAGAACCTAAAGGGTCACACCATAAAAGGAAGAATAATTATTTAAGAAGTTAATGGCATAATCGTAATAATATATTATGTATATTTAATTTAATCTATGGTGATAGAATAAATTAAATAGCTTAATATTATTATTTAATATTTTAGAAATATTAAATATAAATTAATAAGAGGAGTCTTATTAATATTATTACAATTATTATTATTTTAATTTCTAAAAGAGTTTAGGAATTAATTTAATATAAGTACTCTCATTTATTCCTAATTGGATTAGGAAGAAAAATTAGTTAAAGGAGTTTAATTAATTATCCCTAATAAGATTAGGGAGCTTAATTAATTAAAAGAATTTAATTAATTAAATAAATCTCAATTCCTTAATTGTTAAGGTGGGTTGCCCACATCTATAAATAAGAGGAGTCTTATTATGGGTGATGTGGTTGTTGACTTTTACAACATACGTAATTCCAATAGTTGGGAGAGTACTCCTTTTTCTATACAGATAGGAAAAACTAGGGTTTGAGCCAATACCCCTTCTTCTTGAAAAATTCTTCTTCCTTGGTGGATCACCTCTAGAGGCCAAACACTTAGGTGGCTAACGTTAATCAAAGGAATGAACCAAACCCGGTGAATTCAAGTTGAACGCGAAAGGATTTGGAGGTGAACTTGTACCTGAGGAAGCTCGATCTTCAAGGGTATGATTTTATTCTTTATCTTTTCGTTTAATTAATAATTGTGCATAAAGGGTGATCCGGGTATATGGTTTGTAAAATTTTAAAACTCTGATTTATCTCGCTTCCGCTTAATTTTTGCAATTTGATTGCGTTCATGAATATTACAAACCTAACAGAAGGTTCTAGAGAGAGTTGTTTAGTAGTCCTCACCATTTTTGTAAAATAATGTATCAATAAATGTGATGAGGATTTATTTGAGTATAGATATTGTCTAGAAGATAATATTTGTATTCAAACTCACAGTTTTACTGTTGTAATAATAAAGTTGTAGTTGTTTCTGTACCATGTATTGACAACTCAGAATGGGTAATGTATACCTATTTTGGGGGCGTCACAAATGTGATATATGTTTTTATTATGCTAATGATGTTTACTAATCAAACTAATTTGTTTTATTGTAGATTTTAGGAGATAGCTTTATGTATAGGGATATACATGTTGATAGTGAAGAGTTGGTGAATCAAGTAGAGATTATATCGAACCAGTAGCTGAAGAGCCAGAAGTGGTAGTTGTTGAGTTTGGAGACTCGGATAACTTAGACCTCATGTCAATGTTTTATGGCATCTCGGAAGAGGAGGTGGAGGTGGTGTCATTTAACACCATAGCACTTGGAGAAGTGATGACTCTGGGGGAGTTAATGAAAAAACTATTCATAACTGTATTAGATAGAAACATCCAATATGGGAAGGAGGTGAAGGAACTGAAGGAGGAGCTCCATGCTATCTTGGAGGATAAGAAGAGTATGGAGTCGATGTGGGAGGAGGAACATGATGAGAAGGACTTAGCCAAGGACAAAGTCCATGAGCTAAAACACGAGGTCTTTGACCTCAGGCAGGAGCTAAAGACCAAGAAGCAGAAGGTTAGCCGAATGTCCTATATACATAGGAGTTCACACGAGGTTTTTTAGTGGCAAGTGGCTGAGTATCCTGTGGAGGCAGGGTAGACTCGGCATACTATCAGCCGAGATGTGATAGCCAGTCTTGCCAATGCCGACAATGAGAATGCCATACGACAGATGTAATCTAGCTATTAGTTAGAGTAGAATAGATATGTAAATATGTTTTATCTTTGTAGTGACGTAAAACCCTCTTTTGTATAACAAAAAGTAGTCTTTTTTAAATCCAAATTTTTGGAAAGCAATAGCTAGAAAGTAATGTAATCAGCTTAGGCTATGTAATGTGAATGATGTAGTATTATACTACAAGGAAGAATGAAGCAATATAAGTTTTCTTTTATTAAAATGTGTTGTGTAATGAGTATGAGTTATTGTTTAATAATGAATAATAACTAATGAACAAGAAAGAAATAATAATAAAATGTTATTTATTGTAACAGAAAAATGCCGCCAAGAAGAAGACAAAGAAATCAACGAGCGAATGTAAATCAATAGGAAGGGGGACCGGTTAATCCGATGCTGGAGTTCGTTAATCTATTAGCGGCTGCCTTTAATCAGAATAGGGTAAATGTACCCATAAATCATGCGGTAGTATGGGCTACTACGTTTAAGGATTTTAAGAGTGTAGGTCCGCCAGAGTTCAAAGGAACTACGAACCCCATAGAAGCCCAGACGTGGGTGAAAGAGATAGAAAATGCATTTGTTATTGCCAATGTTGATGAGGGGTAAAAGGTTGCTTTTGCTACCTATATGATGAAGGGAGAGGCCAACTTCTGGTGGGAGGCAAACTAGGCTAGGGCCAAAATAGATAACTTAACGTGGACGCGGTTCAAGGAGATTTTCTTCGAGAACTACTTTCCCACGAGTATGCAGGGGAGGATGGAGATGAGGTTTCTGGAGTTGAAACAAGGGGAGATGATTGTTCCCCAATACGATGCCAAGTTCAATGAACTGGGAAGGTTTTCTCCACACCAAGTGGACATGGAGGTGAGGAAGGCTAGGAGATTCAAGTAGGGCTTGAAACCCTGGATCTATAGCCGGATATCAGTGTTCCAAAGTACTTCTTTTGGAACCATTCTAAAGTAGGCAATAATCGCCGAGGGTGGGAATGAGGCTTTAAGCCAATACCAGATGGAGAAGAAAAATAAGGGTAAAGTAGATGGGGGAGTGAAAATCGAGGGAGCCAAGGGTACTGGCAATGGCCAGAAGAGAAAGGGTTTTAACTCTGGGAATACTAGAGTGAAGCAAGGAGATCCTAAAAAGAGGATGGAGGCGTGCAAGAATTATGGGAAGACTCACTTAGGAGTCTGTCTCAAGGGAAAGTCGGTGTGTTACAACTTGGACAGGAGGGGCATATTTTGCCTAATTGTCCAAGTCCAAAGAAGAACAATGGATGCTTTGTATGTGGATCAACTGACCACATAGCAAAGAACTGCCCAAAGAAGGGGACGGATGGGAATAATGGCGCTAATCGTGGTAAGTTAGCTGTTAGTGGTCCAGCTCAGCCTAGTAGGCCGATGGCTCTCACCTTTAACATGACGGTTCAAGATGTAGTTGCATCAGGGGATGTAGTTACAAGTATTATCCCGATCAATAATATAAATGCTTATGTGCTCTTTGACTCGGGTGCTACTTGTTCATTTATAGTATGTGATTTTGCTAAACGATTAGAATTACTTCCTAAAAGATTTCATGTACCTTTGAATATCAAGGTAACAAACGAAGAAATAATTCCTGTTGAAGATATTTATAGGAGTTATTGTGAAGATATACAGGGTTGTAAATTATCAGTAGATTTCATACCGATAAAATTGGGAGAATTCGATGTAATTCTCGGGATGGATTGGTTGTTTAACCATGGTACAATTATAGATTACCAAAAGAAATGTGTAAATATTAGAACGTTGAGACAGCCTCATGTAGTGTTTTATGGTTATAAATTGTCGGGACGTTCGTGTTGTCTTACTATGACATAAATTAGGAAGTTATCAAGGAAGGGATGTGTAGGTTATTTGTGTCATATTGTTAATACCCAGAGAATGGGAGCAAAGATGGAACAAAAACCTATAGTCAAAGAATTTGTGGATGTATTTCCAAGAGAATTATCATGTCTTCTGCTAGATAGGGAGATCAAATTTGTAATAAATATTGTGCTAAGAGCGGGACCAGTTTCAAGGGCACCGTATCGTATGGCGCCGGTAGAGATGAAGGAGCTAATGGTTCAATTACAAGAACTGTTGGACAGAAAGTATATTCAACCGAGTGTACCGCCGTGGGGAGCACCGGTACTATTTGTAAAGAAGAAGGACGGATCGTTGAGACTGTGTATCGACTATCGAGAGTTGAACAAGTTAACGATAAAGAATAAATACCCATTGCCTAGGATCGATGATCTTTTTGATCAGTTGAAAGGGGCAAAATATTTTTCTTAGATAGATTTGCGGACGGGGTATCATCAGTTGAAGGTTAGGAAGGAGGATGTGCCTAAGACAACATTCAGGACTCGTTACGGCCATTACGAGTTTTTGGTGATGTCATTTGGGTTGACAAATGCACCAGCTGCATTTATGGATATGATGAACAGAGTGTTCAAATAATATTTTGACAAGTTCGTCATAGTGTTTATCGATGATATTCTAGTCTATTCTAAGACGCCAGAAGATCATGTTGAACACCTAAGAATGGTGTTGGAGACACTAAGGAATGAGAAGTTATACACAAAATTCACTAAGTGTGAATTTTGGCTAGAAAGGGTACAATTTTTAGGACATATTATCGATTGGGATGGGATTTCAGTAGATCCAGCGAAGGTGGAAGCCGTGATGAATTGGGAACAACCAAAAACGCCGACTGAGGTGCGAAGTTTCCTCGAGTTAGCGGGATATTATCGAAGTTTCATCCAAGATTTTTCTAAGATAGCTACTCCGTTGACTAACTTGACAAGGAAGACCGTGAAGTACGTATGGAATGAAAAGTGTGAGGACAATGTTCAAGAACTGAAGAAAAGATTGAGTGAAACACCTGTATTGTCATTACCCGATGATACAAGAAATTTCGTAGTTTATAGCGATGCTTCGCATAAAGGACTTGGTTGTGTACTCATGCAGCATGGCAAGGTCATTGTGTATGCATCCCGGCAGTTGAAGGATTATAAGAAAGTTTACCCTACTCATGATCTGGAACTGGCCGCGGTAGTATTTGCCTTAAAGATATGGAGACATTATCTTTACGGAGAGAAATGTGAGATATACACGGAGCATAGTAGTCTAAAATATATCTTCACACAAAAAGGATTTAAATATGAGACAAAGGAGATGGGTGGAGTTGATAAAGGATTATGACTGCGATATCTTGTATCACCCCAAAAAAGCTAATGTAGTGGTCGATGCCTTGAGTAGGAAGGGTCGAGAAAAGTTATCTATGTTAACGGCTCAAACTGAGTTAATAGCAAAGATGGCTAGAATTGAGTTGGAGGTGAAGTTACCGAGTGAATCGGGACAGAGATTGTTTACAACTGATATTCGATCTACCATTGTAGAAAGAGTCAAGGAGGTACAACTCAGAATAGATGAGTTTGACCAGATGAAGAAGCGGCTAGCAAAGGAAAAAGATATTAAGTATAGTCTTGATAACAAGGGGTTATTAAGATTTGAGGAAAGAATTTGGGTTCTGAATGAGACGGAATTAAAGGAAGAAGTGTTATAAGAAGCTAATAGTTTGAGGTACTTGATTCATCCTGGTAGTACTACGATGTATCAAGACCTTCGACAAAGTTTTATGTTGCCAAACATGAAGAGAGAGATAGCAGAATATGTGAGTAGGTGCTTAACTTGTCAGAAAGTTAAGGTCGAACATCAACGACTAAGTGGCTTGTTACAGTCATTAGAGATTCTGGACTGGAAGTGGGAGCATATCACGATGGACTTTTTGGTGGGACTTTCGATTACACAGAAAGGGTATGACGTTATTTGGGTAATAGTGGACCGATTGACGAAGTTGGCTCACTTTTTTCCAGTAAGGGTCAAGTATAACTTAGATAAGTTAGCTAAATTTTATGTTAAGGAAATTATTTCCAGACATGGAGTACCAGTTTCGATAGTGTCAGATCATGACCCACGATTCACATCAAACTTTTGGAGAAGTCTACAGGAATAGCTGGGAACGCAGCTGAAGCTAAGTACAACGTATCATCCACAAACCGATGGACAGAGCGAAAGGACAATTCATACGCTAAAAGATATGTTGAGATCTTGCGTCATGGATTTCAAGGGTACTTGGGATGATCACCTACCAATAGTAGAGTTTGCGTATAACAACAGTTATCATGCGAGCATAGGCATACCGCCTTACGAAGCTTTGTATGGAAGGAAGTACAGAAAACAATTGTGTTAGGATGAAGTGGGAGAACGTCGAATGCTAGGACCTAAATTGGTGCAATAAACAACGGATATTGTCAAGTCGACTGAATCGTCTAAGTAGCGACTCAAAGATGAATGAAAGAAGTTTACAGATTTGTATCGAGTAAATCGAGAGTTTCAAGTAGACTCGTATGTATTTCTAAAGTTATCTCCCTGTAAAGGAAAGATACACTTTGGAAAGAAGGGAAATTTAAGTCCAAGGTTTATAGGACCTTTTGAGGTATTAAAAAGGGTAGGAGAGGTAGCTTATAAAATTGCATTACCTCAAGACTTAGAACAAATATATAATGTATTTCATGTATCTGTGTTACGTCCTTATAAGCCAGATTATAAGCACGTAATAGAGTATGAGCCTATTCATATCGCGAATGACTTAACGTATGAAGAGATGCAAATTCAAATCATTGATAGAAAAGAGCAAGTTTTGTGGAACAAAGTTATACCTTCAGTAAATGTGTTATGGAAGAACCACAATGCTGAAAAAGCAACGTGGGAAGAAAAGATAACAAAGAATTATCCTTAGTTGTTTGTTTAATATTTTAAGTGAGATTCTGGGGATAGAATCCTTATAAGGAGGGGTAAATGTAACGACCGAGAAAATTGGATTATTTGTAAAATACTTTTATTTGATTAAATAATGAATAAAATTATTTTATAATGAGTAAGCAAGATGAATGTCATTCTATAACCTAATAGTGTTGGAATGTCGTAGTATTTTGGCTACGTGGTAGAACTAAAGTGTTTCAATTTTCAAGACGAAAATAAAAGTTTTCCGAGAAATTTTCCGAAAAACATTATTCATCAATATCTGCTCGGGAATTATTTTTGAACTTTCGATAAATACGTAATGATAGAATAACAAGGAAGGATGAATTATGTAATAATAATTCAAGTATGACAAATGCAGTTTTTCACTTACGTACTAAATTTGAGAACGTTAGGGAAAGTAAAGCATTAATGAGTAAATGATGATCGTATGATACGTAAGTATTGTACGAGGTAATGAATACGAGTATGATATGAGGTATTATACGAGTATGTATGAATGTTGGTATGTCATATATGATGAATGAGTATTCGAGTTAGCATACGAGAGGAACACGTTATAAGCTTTAAGCTAAGTGTATTGGACTTGTAGGATGTGATGCCCCCAAAATAGGTATACATCACTCATTTTGAGTCACCAAATACATGGTACAAAATACAAATACAAACTCAAATATATAACATGAGCTGTGAGTTTTAAAACAAATATTGTCTTGTAAACAGTATTCAAACTCAAAATAAGTCCTCAATACATTTATTATCACACTATTTCACAGAATAGTGAGGACTACTAATGCAAACAGCTGAACCATCACTCCGTTCCCCGACTAGTCCCAGCTATATTCTCATTTTCTGAAGAGAACAACGAAAGCAAAGGGTGAGCTCAACTAGCCCAGTAAGAAATATTATGATTAAGATAATGCAGAATAAATTATCGTTAGCCTTCAACAGTGTTAAACTGATAAAATACAATAGACATCAAGTTTAACTGTAGCGGAACAAGCAATCCATTAGAAGAGTCAAGTAAAGCATGAAATCTACTATATTCTATGATTTAAAAAGTTTATCATCAATTCTATCGCTGAGACTAAGCATAATAAATAATCCACATCATCAAATCACCCCTGCACTACGGCCAAGGATATTCATTAGTATCACGACCACAAATTATCCATGCACTACGGGCCAAAGGTATTCGTGTTTCCATCAATGGATATGATCATGCCAACAACTGTCCATCAATGCACTATGGGCTAATGAGGACTTTTAACACATCATTTGTAACATTATGGTCATGATTATACCGAATAATCCCTGGTCATAATCATACCAAGTCCATCTATGCACTACAGGCCACAAATGACTTTCAACATAATATAAGCATGAGGATGATGATAATGATATAAGAATTCAATTAAAAGAAAGCAAGGGATAAATTTTTAAAGATTTATAATTTAATTTATCAACATGATACTGCTTTGTGGAGTAAAATTCAAGAATAATATTGTACCAAAAATTATTTGGACCGAAAACGAATCAATTTTTATTATGAATAGTACCCCGGGTGAATAGTAGTTCGTGAATAGTAACCCGTGAATAGTACACCGGTATGAAAAAGTTAAAATTTATCAAGACTGCTCAGAATAATATTTTCATAAAAAGATACTAGATGAAGCACAAATATCAAGGATATTCTACTAATTTCATGGAGTATAAAATCCAAAACATTAACAAAATGAGTGTAGAATTCGAAATCTGAAACGAAATAATATTACTTACAAACTACATAGTTTAGAAGAAAATATTATTTCAAGCGAATATTGAACAAAAATAACATCCCTTACCTTGAAAAGAAGAGTATTCCAACTGGTATAGCGGGGATATTCTTGAACAACACTTTCACTATTTTTTAAACTCAAAGCTTTCTAAAACTCGAAAGAAAAACGCTCAATATTATAGAAGAAAAAATTCTCTGATTCTGGTGTGATTTTCAATTCTAACTAAGCATCTTATTTATAGGAAAATAGAAAGGATATTATTTAGAATTTTTTCTCACAGACTAACAGTTAAAGATTCACAGATGAATCATTCAAATTTTTCAGACGTTCTAATTTTTAATATAATAATATAATATTCAAGTAAAATAAATAACTTTATATATAATATAATATATTCTATTTTTCGTAAAAAACAAAAACTTATTATATATATATATAATACATTACCTTTCCTCTGGTAAAGTCCCTCCCCCCCCCATTTAAGTTTTTTTCCTCAACCCGTGGGCCCCACATGTGGCCCCCATATGTGGCCCCACCTTTATTATATGAATAACTTTCTACCGATTATTTTGAAAAATGGGTAAATGGAGATCCATAAAATAAGCAAAATTTACATCAAATACCTCATAAATATCCCCTCAATATTTTTAACAACATTTATCATCATTATTATAATTCACAATATTTAACAACTAGATCGTTCCCAGGAAAGAGGGGGCTTTCCGATAAGGATTTCTCCCTATTGGTGCGCAATTAGGTGACCAAACCTCTCCTCGACAGAACTTTCTAGACATCGTCAATATTACAAATAATAATATGAATAACTATATCGTCTCAATTATTGATTTAATAATATATAAAATTATTGACAATAATTGAATCAAATTATGTGAGATACTATGCAACAATTATTGTAGCAATAATTGAACAAAACTGAGTGACTTCTCACGTAAGCACCAATAATCAATACCGTGTGCTACTATGGAGCCACGCGTATTACTGTATTTTTATCATCGGGTATTTCAACAGTTAACAGTAAAACTTCCGTCGTTATTTTCATAAAGAGATATTTCTATCATTTTCTCATTCCGACAATAATTCCGTTGTTGGGTCCACAAATGATTATGTCGTCATACAAATATTCCCTGTTAAAATGAATATTTCCCGACCAATCGAATATTTTATGAAAACTTGCATACTTTACAAAATTTATAAATATTATCCACAACTATACCTTTATATCAAATCCACACCATAATACTTCAAAAAAAATATTTTGAGAAAATTAATCTTTATTCACAAATTTCGGGGTCTGAAAATCTTCCCTCCTTATGAAATTTCGCCCTCAAAATTTATGTACCTAATAGTTCGAAGAGATGATAATATCTTGATTTCATTTCAAATTCTAACTCTTGAGGTATAACCCTAGAGCGTAGAATATGTTCCTTCTTATTCAAGATTTTAACAGGTACCTCTTTATACGTTAAATCTTTCGCTATTTCATCCGGTTCTAACTTAATAATGTGGTTCGGGTCGTCCACATATTTACGTAACATCGATACGTGAAAAACTGTTAAGAACACGCAATATACTTGGAGGTAAGGCGAGTCTATAGGCCACAGTTCCTACTCGATCGATGATTTCAAGTAGACCAATAAAGTCTAGGGTTGAGATTCCTCTCTTCGTCGATTATTGCTTCTAGAATAACGCCCTCTTGAACCTTCTTCTTCACATTCATAAGTTCTGACTTTGTAGCTTGAGCGGCTTTAACTTTATCGATTAAAGTCGGTTCTAATCGTATATTCGCTATCTTCACGTAAGTTTTTGCAGTCTTTAACTCTATCTCCATCATTTGTAAGTCATACGAAATGGGTTTTTATGTTAACAACGTCGCACTCGTAACTACATACGATCTTCTACTCAATGCGTCAGCTACCACGTTCGTTCTTCTACGATGATATTAAATGGCATGGTCGTAATCTTCAACAGCTCGAGCCAACGTCTTTGGCGCATGTTACGTTCGTTTTGGGTGAAAAATATTTCAGCGTTTTAGAAATGGGTTTTGTACTGGGGTCAAAAAAAAATTCGATTTCACGCTCTGGGTAGGCCAGGAAGTTCTTCAGGGAATACGTCAGGAAATTCATTAGCAATAGAAATATCATTCAAATCTGATTGAAGATGATCAATCTAATTGAACGTCTTGGATAGCTTGAGTTCGTCACGGATGGAGAGTTGAGTCAAGATTTAGTCTTGCAGTCACTCCCGGACACCTTCATAATTTGTTGTGAATTTTCACATGAATAAGTTAAATGTCAGCTTGGCTGAATTACTTAACATGTTGAAAACTGGTGAAGGTCACTTCCCATCCAAGAAGGACCATGTCTTAATAGTGGATGATTTTTCTAAGAAAAGGAAGAGGCCCAAGGTATCTTCTCAAAAGAAGAAATCTAAGAAGGTTAAAGGTAAGGCGAAAGTGAAGGATCAAAAGAAACTTGATCCACCTAGCAAAGGAATTTGCTTCCATTGCAATAAGCCGGGTTATTAGAAGAGGAACTGCAAGGATTATCTTACAGAGCAAAAGTAGAAGAAGCTTGGAGAAGTTTCGAGTCCTAATCAAGGTGTGTTTATGATTGAAATTAATTTTTTTGAAAGTCAATCTTCTACTTGGGTATTGGATACCGGTTGTGGTTCTCACATATGTAATAATATGCAGGGAATAGATAGAAGTAGAAAGCTAAGCAAGGATTAGGTCATCCTACGAGTGGGAAATGGAGCAAAGGTTGCTACATTAGCTGTAGGGACTTATTGTTTAGCACTGCCTATGGGTAAGTCCATTAGTTTAGATAATTGTTATTTTGTTCTGTCACTTATTAGAAACATTATTTCAATATCTGTATTGGATATGGATGGTTTTGACATTATAATAAAGAACAATAGTTGTTCTATTTATAATAATAATGTTTTATATGGTGTTAGTAATTTATGAAATAGACTTTATATTCTTGACTTGCATGAAAATATACTTCAAATTGTACAATCTAAGAAAAGGAAAAGAGATGATGTAAATTATACCTTCATGTGGCACTGTAGACTCGGTCATATTAATCACACAAGATTATCTAAGTTGCATAAAGATGGGCTCTTAGAGCTATCTGATTATGAATCATATCCAACTTGTGAATCTTGTCTCATGGGCAAAATGACTAAATCTCCTTTTAGTGGAAAAGGAGAAAGAATTACAGAGTTATTAGCATTGGTTCACACAGTTGTATGTGGACCTATGACAACGAATGCACGAGGAGGGTATTCTTATTTTATTACATTCACTGATGATCACTCAAGATTTGGATATGTGTATTTAATAAAATACAAATCTGAATCATTTGAAAAGTTCAATGAGTTCAGAAGTGAAGTAGAGAAGAAAACTGGCAAGAGTATTAAGATTCTTTAATCAGATCGACGAGGTGAATACTTAACCAATGAATTTTTCAATTATCTCAAAGAAAATGGTATAATCTCACAATTGACTCCACAAGGGATGCCACAGCTGAATGGTGTATATGAAAGGAGAAATCGAACAATGTTGGACATGGTTCGTTCCATGAAGAATTTTACCGATCTTCCGATGTCATTCTGGGGATATGCCCTAGATGCAGCTACATATCTACTAAATAAGGTTCCCTCCAAATCCACCCCTAAGACTCCATATGAGATATGGATAGGGAGGAAACCTAGTATTAAGCATATTAAGATTAAGGGATGTCCAGCTTATGTTAAAAGGTTTTAGAATGATAAGCTTGGGACAAGATCTGATAAGTGTACTTTTGTGGGATATCCTAAAGAAAGTTTAGGATATTATTTCTATAATCCTACTGAACAAAAGGGGTTTGTTGCCAAACATGTTGCCTTCTTGGAAAAAGGAGTTTATACTTAAAGGGGCCAATGGGAGGAAAATAGATCTTAAAGAAATTCAAGAACCCAAACCACTACAGATCAAATGGATGAACCTGTCCAAGTAGAGATAACTTCTATACAACACCCTATTTATAAATCTAGAAGAGTACCGAAGATACCTGATAGGTATGGATTTGTCATAGAAGATGACAATGAGGTACACATCATAGATGATGATGATCCATTGAATTACGAACATGCTATGAGTAGTAAAGACTCAGAGAGGTGTCAAGAAGCCATGAAATTCGAGATGGACTCCATGTATAAAAACCAAGTATTGACTTTAATTTCACCACCTGAAGGCATTAAGCCTATTGGGTGTAAATGGGTCTTTAAAAGAAAGACTAGAGCAAACGGCAAGGTAGAAACCTAAAAGGCCTGATTAGTCGCAAAATGTTTCAAACAAAGACAAGGAGTTGACTATAACGAAACCTTCTCACCAGTAGTGATGCTAAGTCCCTTTTGATTTTGCTTGCGATTGCAGCTTACCACGACTACAAAATCTTTCAGATGGACTTGAAAATGGCCTTCCTCAATGAAAAACTTGAGGAGGATGTGTATATGACACAGCCAGAGGGATTTGTTTCAACGGTTGGAACAAATCAAGTCTGTAAGCTACAATGATCCATTTATGGACTAAACTAAGCTTCTCATAGGTGGAACATCCATTTTGATGAGACAATTAAAGAGTATGATTTTATCAAAAATTAGGATGAACCATGTGTGTATAAGAAGGTTAGTGAGAGCGCTATTTTATTCCTTGTATTATATGTTCATATATATTACTGATAGGGAATGATATTCCTATGCTTCAATCAATTAAAATCTGGTTATCTAAACCCTTCTCCATGAAAGACTTGGGTGAAAAATCCTATATTTTGGGGATAAAGATCAATAGAGATAGATCTAAAAGGATGCTTGGCTTGTCCCAAGGAACATACATTGACTCGATGCTAAAGAGGTTTAGCATGGAAGATTCCAAAAGAGGTCTCATGTCGATTAGCTATGGAATACATCTCTCCAAGAAACAGACCCCAAAGACACCTGAGGAGAGATATCATATGAGTAGGATTCCTTATGCTTCAGCAATAGGATCTATCATATACGCTATGATAAGTACTAGATCGGAAGTCGCTCATGCACTTAGTGTAACAAGCAGATATCATTTGAATCCAGGAGAAGAACACTTGCAGGCAATGAAAAATATCATAAAATACTTAAGAATAACTAAGGATGTGTTTCTTGTCTTCGTGGGTCTGAATTGAAACTAGAGGGCTTTACGGACTCAATGATATCTATTTGAGTCTGTAAAGCCCTCTAGTTTCAATTCAGACCCACGTAGATAAGAAACACATCCTTAGTTATTCTTAAGTATTTTAGGATATTTTTCATTGCCTGCAAGTGTTCTTCTCCTGGATTCGAATGATATCTGCTTGTTACACTAAGTGTATGAGCGACATCCGGTCTAGTACATATCATAGCGTACATGATAGATCCTATTGCTGAAGCATAAGGAATTTTTCTCATACGATATCTCTCCTCAGGTGTCTTTGGGGTCTATTTCTTGGAGAGATGTATTCCATGGCTCATTAACATGAGACTTCTTTTGGAATCTTCCATGCTAAACCTCTTTAGCATCGAGTTAATGAACATTCCTTGGGACAAGCCAAGCATCCTTTTAGATCTATCTCTATTGATCTTTATCCTCAAAATATAGGATGCTTCAACCAAGTCTTTCATGGAGAAGTGTTTAGATAACCAGATTTTAATTGATTGAAGCATAGGAATATCATTCCCTATCAGTAATATATATGAACATATAATACAAGGAATGAAATAGTGCTCCCATTAACCTTCTTGTACACACATGGTTCATCCTAATTTTTGATAAAATCAAACGCTTTGATTGACTCATCAAAATGGATGTTCCACCAACGAGAAGCTTGTTTTAATCCATAAATGGATTATTATAGCTTACAGACTTGATTTGTTCCAACCGTTGAAACAAATCCCTTTGGCTGTGTCATATACACATGCTCCTCAAGTTTCCCATTGAGGATAGCCGTTTTCACGTCCATCTGCCAGAATTTGTTCTCGTGGTAAGCTGCAATCGCAAGTAAAATCCAAATGGAGTTGAGCATCACTACTGGTGAGAAGGTTTTGTCATAGTCAACTCCTTGTCTTTGTTTGAAACATTTTGCGACCAATCAGGCATTATAGGTCTCTACCTTGCCATTAGCTTCAGTCTTTCTTTTAAAGACCCATTTACACCCAATAGGCTTAATGCCTTCAGGTGGTGAAACCAAAGTCAATACTTGGTTTTCATACATAAAGTCCATCTCCGATTTCATGGCTTCTTGCCACTTCTCTAAGTCTTTACTACTCATAGCCTATTCGTAATTCAATTGATCATCATCATCTATGATGCGTACCTTATTGTCATCTTCTATGACAAATCCATACTTATCAGGTATCTTCGGTACTCTTCCAAATTTATAAATAGGGTGTTGTACAGAAGGTATCTCTACTTGGACATGTTCATCCATTTGATCTGTAGTGGTTTGTGGTTCTTGAATTTCTTTAAGATCTAGTTTCCTCCCATTGGCCCCTTCAAGGATAAACTCCTTTTTCCAAGAAGGCAACATGTTTGGCAACAAACACCTTTTGTTCAGTAGGATTATAGAAATAATATCCTAAACTTTCTTTAGGATATCCCACAAAAGTACTTTTATCAGATCTTATCTCAAGCTTATCATTCTAAAACCTTTTCGCATAAGTTGGACATCCCCAAATCTTAATATGCTTAAGACTATGTGTCCTCCCTGTCCACATCTCATATGGAGTCTTAGGGATGGATTTCGAGGGAACCTTATTTAGTAGATATGTAGCCGTTTCTAGGGCATATCCCCAGAATGACACCGGAAGATCGGTAAATCTCTTCATGGAATGAACCATGTCCAACATTTTTCGATTTCTCCTTTCATATACACCATTCAGCTGTGGCATCCCTGGTGCAGTCAATTATGAGATTATACCATTTTCTTTGAGACAATTGAGAAACTCATTGCTTAAGTATTAACCTCCTCGATCTCATCGAAGAATCTAAATACTTTTGCCAGTTTTCTTCTCTACTTCACTTCTAAACTCATTGAACTTTTGAAATGATTAAGATTTGTATTCTATTAAATACACATATCCAAATCTTGAGTGATCATCAGTGAATGTAATAAAATAAGAATACCCTCCTCGTGCATTTGTTGTTATAGGTCCACATACATCGGTGTGAACCAACGCTAACAACTCTGTAACTCTTTCTCCTTTTCCACTAAAAGGAGATTTAGTAATTTTTCCCATGAGACAAGATTCACAAGTTAGATATGATTCATAATCAGATAGCTCTAAGAGCCCATCTTTATGCAACTTAGATAATCTTGTTTCATTAATATGACCTAGTCTACAGTGCCACATGAAGGTATAATTTACATAATCTCTTTTCCTTTTCTTAGATTGTACAATTTGAAGTATATTTTCATGCAAGTTAAGAATTTAAAGTCTATTTCATAAATTACTAACACCATATAAAACATTATTATTATAAATAGAACAAGTATTGTTCTTTATTATAATGTCAAAACCATCCATATCCAATATAGATATTGGAATAATGTTTCTAATAAGTGACAGAACAAAATAACAATTATCTAAACTAACGGACTTACCTATAGGCAGTGCTAAACAATAAGTCCCTATAGTTAATGCAGCAACCTTTGCTCCATTTCCCACTCATAGTATGACCTCATCCTTGCTTAGCTTTCTACTTCTATCTAGTCCATGCATATTATTACATATGAGAGAACCACAACCGGTATCCAATACCCAAGTAGAAGATTGACTTTCAAAAAAATTAATTTCAATCATAAACACAACTTGATTAGGATTCAAAACTTCTCCAAGCTTCTTCTACTTTTTCTCTGTAAAATAATCCTTGCAGTTCCTCTTCCAGTGACCCAGCTTGTTGCAATGGAAGCAAATTCCTTTGCTAGGTTGATCAAGTTTCTTTTGGTCCTTCACTTTCGCCTTACCGTTAGCCTTATTGGATTTCTTCTTTTGAGAGGATACCTTGGGCCTCTTCCTTTTTTTAGAAGAATCATCCACCATTAAGACATTGTCCTTCTTGGATGGGAAGTGACCTTCAACAGTTTTTAACATGTTAAGTAATTCAGCCAAGCTAATATTTAACTTATTCATGAGAAAATTCACCACAAATTGTGAAGGTATCCGGGAGTGACTGCAAGACTAAATCTTGACTCAACTCCCAATCCATGACGAACCCAAGCTGTCCAAGACGTTAAATTAGATTGATCATCTTTAAGACATGAGTCTGAACAGTAGTACCCTCGGTCATCCGAGATTGAAAGTGCTCCTTAGATATTTCTTATCTAACAGCCCTACTTTTCTCACCATAAAACTCTTTCAGGTATAGTAGCATAGTAGGAGCATCCATGGTTTCATGCTGACGCTAAAGCTCGTTACTCATGGATGCGAGCATGATGTATTGAGCCACCGATGAATCATTTTGCCACTGTTTAAAAGTAGCAATATCTTCCTTTGCGCCTATCTCTACAACTTTTGCAGGTACAGGCGAATTTAGAATATAAGAAATCTTTTTAGCAGTGAGAACAATTCTCAGATTCCTTAATCAGTCCGTGTAATTCGGTCCGGTCAGTTTGTTAGCATCAAGTATTCTACGCAGTGAAATTAGTGAATGTGACATTTTCAAAATTCTGCATGTAAAAAGATAATATTTTAGCAAACATTCATTTATTAATTTATTTTACCAAAATAAATTAGGTCTTATTTTATATTAGTATCTCCCACTATTTTCTTCAAACTATATTACCCTCATCAATATAGTTCGGCAATATCTAATTAAAGATTTGCTAGTGAGAATAAGGATCTCATTTCAAATGTATATAGCCTTGTGTGTGCACAACAAACTATATATAAATAATTAGGTAGACTACTCTTGTCAATTACATCATTATATAACTCCTTATATTTTTCCTTTTAAATCATAATAGTCACGTGTGTGCACGTCTGAACTAAGTTGATTTAATTTAAGTCATACCCAGCATTTCCATATAAGTGAAGAGAAAAATACAGCCCTTATGCGTGCACAACTAAGCGGTAATGTTCAATTCCTTATAAACATCATTTGTAATAAAAATAACATCTCAAATATTTAATACTCGTCTTGTGTGTGCACAACAAACTCATATTAAATATTCAATGCTCTATTGTTTTTATCATGCTAGAAGGCGACACTCGATATTCCAAATATCTTTGAACGTTGCAACTTAATATAATTTCATTGAGGGGTTTGTTATTATTAGTCTCATCTTGTTTAGCGTGCATACAAATATATATATAAAATACGCGTCATATTATTAAACATGCGAAGCATGTTTGCATAATATATAATATATATAATACTAGCATGCACATATAGAATACTATATTCTACCCGGATTGATTATGGACTTTTATTCTAGTTTGGTTCACTAGAGCCACCAAGTGAACCAAAAGGTCAAACCCTTGGGTGCATGAATAAACATTTAAATATAAATATTACATTTAAACCCGGGCTCCATTACAAACGGGTCTTTGACCGCTCCTTTCTCTTTGATCTCCAGTTCTTGAGAAATTCTAAATAATCCTATTACATAAACTATTTAATTTAAATAGAAACCTTGATCAACAGTCAATGAGAAGTACATAGGATAAACCTTGATCTATGATAACCCGGAAAATCGGATTGTCCAAAATTTAAGATTTAAAGAATTAGTTATTTATAAAATGAATTTTTTTAAATATTATTCCGTGTTATGTGTTTAATAATTGTTCTAGAACCTAGGATGATTATTAATCGGGAGGATTCTGGCTATGAGCTAGACTGAACGAGTAAGAATTTTCAAGACAAAAATAAAATATTTCCGGGAAACAAAAATATTTCTAGGGAAAAAGATGAAATAGGCACAATTCATCCGTTTCTGTTCGGAGATTTAGTTTGAATTTCTAAGAAACGCGTAATGATATAATCCTAAGATGTAATGGAATATTCAATAATATTTCAGTTATGGCAAAAACGAAGTTTTCGCCTGCAGACTTAAAACCTAAGGGTTAGGAATCGTGAGTTCCGAGAATTTAATGATTTCGTATAATAACTAGGGTTATTATGCGTGAGAAATACGAGTATGATATTAGTTATTATACGAGTATAGTATGAAGATTATTACGACGTAGAATACGAATATCGTACAAACTATATACGAAGAGAATACGAGAATGGGATGCGTAGAATGCGATTAGTCTTAATGGACTTTGAGTTCATGGACTTTGAAGAATCCAATTGGACTTGGATTATATCAAGCCCAATGTAATGTGTAATCAAGCCCAGGGTAGGCCCAGTAAGAATTAATGTAAGGCCCAATGTTAGATTTAATTAAACCCGATCCAAGAAATTAAACCGTGGATCGAATCGATGGGTCACCGGATGGATAAAATCCATGGGGCAACCCATGGGGGAGACCCATGGGCATGTGGGGCAGCCACTTGGCCACCAAGTAAAATGATTACTTGGTGGCTAAGTCGTGAATAGTAAGGAGGTGGGGTAAAATGACCAAAATGCCCCTAGCCTTGGTTTTCTATATAAACAAGCCTTAAAATCATTTGTTTGGTTTGAAATTTAAACCAACACTTGAGAGAGAGAGAGAGTTCCGATGAAGAGGGAGAGAATGAGGAAAAGCTAGCCCGAGTGCACGCTTTGTCCAACGGAGGAAGATTAAAGAAGATAGGTAATCCGAAACCTAGTCTCTTATATAGTTTTACGTTAAAATGCATAATTTAATGAGAATAAGAAGTAAAAGAAGTTAGGAATGATTTCATATGGTTGAAATCGTAAGAAAATGAAGAAACAAGAAATTAAAAAATTTGTTTATAAATTTCTTAAGGAAGTGTAAGATTCGTAAGGATTTTGAGCGATTCGAATGAATCTTATGAATGAGTAGGTCAAATAAGTAAGAAATGATGTTCTATAACATCAAATTCCAAGAAAAAGTAAAATCGTAATCAAGATATCGATTAAAAATGAAGAACGAACAAAGAACACGAAGAATACGCGAAGAACATTGTTGATGGACAAATTTAAAACCATCGTAAGATAATTGTTGTTGATGGACAAGTTCAAAACCATCACGTATAAGTTAGTTGCTTATTGCTTGGTTATGATCGTTAGAAACATTCATGAAGAAGGGATTAAAAATTCATAAGTTATGGTAAAAATTCATAAAATTCATAAGCTATAACGTACGAAGTTATGGTAAAAATTCATAAAAGATGAACGAGAAATAGAAAGTATGTAAATGAACCCGAACATGTATGGTTTCATAAGAATGTAAGAGAATGTAGAAAACGTGAGTCATGGACTCAAGAACGAACGAGTTCCGAGTTCGGATGACCAAATTACGGACGAACAAACGAAGAACGTTAAAAATGTAAAATGAGCGAAGAACGAAGATTAAGCAAATTGAATGGAATATTAATGGATTCAGAATGAAGTTCTGTCTGTGGGTAATCAAAGTACATAAATAAGGAAGAAAATGGCTTTGGAACGACCTCATTCCAAGTTATAACGAATAAGATATGAGATTTCAAAGTCAGCGTCTCAAGCTTGTAAAAGACTTAGAAAATTTTTCTAGGTTTCATGCTTGGCGCCATACATGAAGTCGTCGTGCTTGTGGGGGGTAGTGTGTGCAATGTTGAGAGTTCGACCATCGAAGAATCGAGTGAGTGAAAGCCGCATGTTGAAGGAAAGGGAAGGACATGAGTGCGGCTGTACGGTGGCAAGCAATGCCCATAAATGAGATTTTTACTACTCAATTACTAGGGGATGTGAAAGAAAGTAATATGAACATATAGTTCAACTAATGTAACACTTAATTAAGTGTATTAAACCTTTGATGAAGGTTGAACGAAAAGATTAAACGTGATTAAAGATAAAGAATATGAACGTGGGTTACTGGAACCTATATCCGGGGATCGTAGTCGTGATAAATGAACGTGAGGGATTGCTATGATGGTGATTCCTTAGACGTTGATAGTCGAGGGTAATGTATAACATTTCAATGTTATGACTTGGTAATGATAGATAAATGTAAAGCGTTTAGACGCTTTGAACGCAACGTAGTTGCGATGAGCGGTCGGTCTTAGCATACAACGAATCGTATGGCTTTGACATTATGAAAGAATATTGAACATGGGGTTCATGGGATGGATAACGATTGAAAGTGATTAAAACCTTGAGTAAAAGTTGAATGTGACATTAAGAGATGAACAACGTAAACGTTGAATACATAAACAATCCTCGTGAATCGTATTCACGTCGGGCAAACGTTCTAAGTATACATTAGTTGTATAACTTAGACGTTGACAAAGGTAGTAGGTAAGATATGAATTATTAAGAAAGCCATAGTGAATGGTAATAAGATTAATGAAAGTTGATTGTGAGTCAGAGGAGAATGTTAGAATGAAATGTAAGCGTTGAACACTTGAACCAACGTAAAAGTTAAGTGTACGCGAATATTAAACGGGTAAAACATACACCCTGTGTATGGTTTGATCGTAAGGTAATGAAGATCAATGATTAAACCTGTGAACGATGAAGAAGATGAATTAAAGACAAGAACGTATGTGACGCCGCCAAAATAGGTATACATCACCCATCTTGGGTCGCTAGATACATGGTACAGAATATAAATACAATCTTAAATATACAACAAGAGTTGTGAGTTTTAATACAAATATTGTAAGACCCCAACTTATTATTAATGAAATTTAATTTTCTCTATTTATTATTTTAAAATAGTAAGGGTTGATTTGATTAATACGGATAGTTATGGGTAAAATACGCAAATATTTCAAAATAAGCAAGTGGTTATAAAATATTCATTGTTGTCGGGGAATATTCGTTTGGTCGTGGAATATTCTTGCTGTCGGGGAATATTCGTACGACGGCGCAGTCTTTTGTGGGCCCCATAACGGAAAGCGATTGGATGAAGAAAACGACAAATATAAGTTGTTTAAAAATAACAGCGTAGTTGTTACCGTTAATACTATTAAAATACTCGGTGGTTAAAACACAGTAGCACACGGTATTGCACCAATTATTGATTCTTACGTAAGAAGGCACTACTCAATAATGGTTACAGTAATTACTGTTCAGTATTTTATTAATTTAATAATTGTTGCGTTGATATTTTATATTGCTGTTGTTTCAATAATTGTCATTACACAGTATTTTTCATTATCGAAGCAATAATTCATATTATCTGAATAATATTATTAGATAACATTATTGGCAATGTCTAGAAAGTTCTGTCTAAGGAGAGGTTTGGTCACCTAATTGCGCGCCAGTAAGGAGAAATTCTTATTGGAAAGCCCCTCTTTCTTGGGAACTGCCTGGTTGTCAATATTGTGATTCTGTAATATTATTTGTGAATAATTAATTATTGATTCATATGATGAGAAAAATATTGATTTTATGTGGATATAGATGGAGAAAATTTTTAATGTGACAATTGTTGAAAATTGAAATTTTAACTTTTTCTGATAAAATAATTCATTTAAATATATTATTATATTTTAATAATATAATAATGGTGATATTTTTACAAATTTGGGATATATGAGTATATACGAGAGGAAAAGTATTTTTGTTGCAATAAATGTTTAAAACATGTTAAACATGTCATGGACCCCATTTATTGATCTGAAATTTGATTATAAACAGTAAAATCGTCTCGCTTTGTGGATTTCATTAATTTCTCTTTGGAATTCGAAACACTTTCTTCTCGCAAAGTTGTAGAGAATTGAATTTCCTATAAAAAGTTACGTGTTTTCGAATTTTCTGACAAAAGGGCTATTTATTGTGAATTATTGAAGTTTCAAGTTCAAATAATTGATTTTTGGAAGTATAAAATATTTAAAATGACAAAAACGTTTTTTGTCATTATTATGGGTCTTGCATGTGTTAGAAGTGGCTGAATTCAGATCTCTAAATGTGGGCGTAGGAATAAAAATTAATAAATTAATATTTTAATAAATTTTCTGCTTTGGTGTTCTAAGCATTTTCCTATAAATAGGGTGCTTAGGTTAGAATTGAAAATCACACCAGAAACTGAAGTTTTCTCTCTCTATATTATCGAGCGTATTCTTGTGAGTATTTTGAGTATATTTTGAGTATTGCTATATGGTGCAAGTTCAAGTCATAGCCTATATCCGGTGTTTCAGCTAGAAGTACTGATCTTTCGAGGTAAGGGATATTATTATTTTTTCGTAATGATATTATTTCTTCAATATCATTATGCTGAAATATTGATCTGAAGTTTTATCAAATTTGGAACTTTTGGTGTCGGAGTTACTATTCACGATACTCACGATTATTCACGATACTATAATTATCTATTCACTTAATACGGCACTATTCATCGAAAAATGAAAATTTTCCTTTTCGCTCTAAAATATCTATTGTGGATACTAGCTTTGATTGTATCCATGTTTTGATCATTCTTGAATTTTACACCACTATGATTTTTTTTGAGGTATTTTTGACATAGATAAAACAAAGTACTAATCCTTAATCCTTAATCCTTGTCATTTTTGTTTCACCGGATTCGCTTTCTTTAAAAATATTTTCATCATCCTAAGCCTTAAATGATGATATTATTGAATATCTTTGGCTCAGAAGCAAAAAGATGAATGATTTCAAGAATATCCTTGGCCCAGAGTGTAAAAGATGAACAGTGTTTAGATGAACATGACCAATCGATGAATATCTTTGGCTCAGTAGTGAAAAAAGATGAATATTTGATTCTAGATATATATTGATTGATGTTACAAGGATAAAAGATAGATTTATGAACTTTTATATTCATACATAGAAGATAGTAGTTTGCATTCTCTACTTAACTCTTCTAATGAATTATTATTTTCACGCCGCGAATATTGATTTAAAAACTTGTTGTCTATTGTATTCTATTAGATTTTTCCCTGTTGAAGGCTAATGATAATTTGTTGTATATTATCTTAGTCATAATATTCTTTATCGCCCTAGTTGAGCTCACCCTTTCCTTTTTGTTCCATTTTCTTCTCGTGGAGGCGAGAATATAGCGAGCAATTACGAGCCTGGGTATGGAATGAAGGTTCTAGAGAGAGTTGTTTAGTAGTCCTCGCCATTTTTGTAAAATGATGTATCAATAAATGTGATGAGGATTTATTTGAGTATAGATATTGTCTAGAAGATAATATTTGTATTCAAACTCACGCTTTTTGTTGTAATAATAAAAAGTTGTAGTTGTTTTGTACCATGTATTAACAACTCGTAATGGGTGATGTATACCTATTTTGGGGGCGCCACAAATTGTATATCGAGCTTAGGATATGATCTCCATGAGATCGGGAATAGGACTAGGAGGGAGAGACGAGTAAATCCTTCGCTAGTGTGTCCTACCTAAGCTTATTTGTTAGTTAGTCAAGATATAGGGATATTATGTGATATATTGATTTCCTTAATTAACCCTTGTTTTATGACAAAGATTTGAGAATGTCGACCGAGAATATTAACAATGGAAATGAGACCGTGGAGACGCTCACTCACCAACGAGGAGAACGTGCAATAAATTCGGCAATGTTCCTCCCGTGAAACAACACCACCGAAAGCGTATGATGAACGAGGGGATGTTTAGAAGCTTTTTGTAGTTCATGCAAAATCGCACGAGGGAGACTCGTGTTCAAAATATAGGAGGAAATGATAGCAATTCACGGGTTGTCACAGCCAAGCGCTTCAAAGAGTCAGACCACCGAATTTAAGGGAAAGCCGATCCGATCACGGCGGAAACATGGGTCAAGAAAATTACCAAGATATTCGATGTCTTGGGATGCACGGAGGAACGAAGGTTCCATTCGCCACCTTTATATTCCGTGGGCGCAAGGCATCACCGGTGGGAGTCTGTGAAGCATACCCATCCAAATTCAACTCAAAGATGTCTCGGGAGACGCGTTTGAAATTATTTAATGACAAACACTTTCCGAAAGTGTTCATTATATATGAGGAAGTGGAGTTCATCGATTAGAACAAAACAACATGACGGTGTCTCAAAGACGAGGCAAAGTTTGCAGAGTTATCCAGTTTGTACCTCATTTGGTGGAGAATGAGGAACGATGACGCTGGATGTTTCGAGAGGTTTGAAACCCGATATACGCACAATATCTCATTTCTCATAAATTTTCTCTCTATTCAGATGTTGTTAACAGGGCTCAATTGTTAGAGCGAGATAACGAGTATGTTCAACCGAGGGACCATAACCACGATCGTACCAGAGATAGCAGTCAACAGAATAATGATAACCAGCGGAGAAAGAAACAGACGGACAAAAAAGGTAACCACTGTGGTGGTAATCATGGCCATGAAAATAGAAGAAGCGAGTCAAGAGGAGATTTTAAAAAGAGGAGATTTAACAACGACCATGTGAAGACGACAGTGCTGGCAACAACTGGTTCTAAGGGAGGAGAACGACCACCGGTCATATGCTATAAATGCGAGAAAGAGGGACATATCACCAAACCATCCCACAACAGCTTCAAGGTATGCTATAATTGTGGAAAGGAAGGACATATCGCTTTCGAGATTGTACTTGTGCGAAACCTAGTTCAATGGGATCGGTGACTCAAAAGACTCGTCCCGAAAAAAGTCAAAGTCAACGATTCCGGAAGAGCGTTTGTTGTGGATCGGTCAAAATGTGAAGAACCCAAACGAGGTGATCACGGGTAAGCTATTTATAAATTCTTGCGAAGATTATACCTTACTTGATACCGGTGCTACCCATTCATTTATCTCTCCCGCATGTGCTCAACGCTTAAACTCGACTCGAGAGAAATTAGACTTTGACCTATCTCGTGGAAACTCCGCTACGAGAAACTTTCATCACATCCACCGCTTATAAATCTTGTTTGATTCAAGTTGGCACCATCACCTTACCCGCCGACCTTTATCTCTTTAAAGATACTTGCTTTTGATGTGATTTTAGGGATTGATTGGTTAACTACTCATCATGCCAAAATTGATTGTTTTCGTAAGGTTGTTAGTTTTCATATTCCTAACCAACCCGTTGTATTTAATTCAAGCAACTAAACAATTAAAATCAATCACCGTCATATCTAATCATAAAGCTATTTGTTTATTGAAAAACGGATGTCAAGCTTTCTTAGCCCATGTTATGGATTTGAATAAAGACACGCCAAATTTGAATAATATTCTGTTGTTATTGACTTTCCCGACGATTTCAAGAACTTCCGGCCTACCCCTTAACGTGAAGTTGAATTCTTTATTGATCTTGAACCCGGTACAAAGCCCATTTCTAAAACCCCATATCGAATGGCTCCTATTGAACTTCGAGGAGTTAAAGGTCCAACTACAGAATTGTTGGACATCGGTTTCATTCGCCCCAAGACATCTCCTCGGGTGCTCCTCTGCTTTATTCGTAAAGAAGAAAGACGGAGTATGCCACTTTGTATTGACTATCGGAATTGAACCATGTCACCATCAAGAATAGGTATCCTCTACCTCGTATTGATGACTTGTTTGACCAATTGCAAGGGGCACAATTCTTTTCAAAAATCGATCTTCGCTCTAGATATCATCACCAAGATTAGAACCGAGGATATTCCAAAGACCGCCTTCGAACTCCCAGATGGGCATTATGAATTCTTAGTCATGTCTTTCTGACTAACTAATTCTCCCAAGCGGCTTTCATGGATATGATGAACCCATATTCAAGGAATATTTGGATCATTCGTTGTTGTTTTTATTGATGACATCCTCATATATTCCAAAAGTCGTGAAGATCATGAGCACCATTTGAAGTCGGTACTCCAAAGGCTTCGTGAAAACAAACTATATGCCAAATTGAAGAAATGCGAGTTCGCTTGAGGAAGTAGCATTCCTTGGGCATGTGGCGTCAAAACATGGAGTATCCGTGGACCCGGCGAAGATTGAAGCAAATACAAAGTTGGGAGAAACCGAAGTCGCGGTGACCAAGTACGTAGCTTTCGGGTCTAGTGGTTATTATCGAGATTCGTGGAAGGGTTTTCTCGAATCGCTACTCCATTAACTCAAATAACCTTAAGGATACAAAATTCGCTTTGGGAGCGAAGAAGAATGCGAGAAAAGTTTCCAAGAGCTTAAGAGGAGACTTATTTCGGACTGTTCTAACAATACCATCCGGTTCTTGATGGATTTGTTATCTACAAGATGATGCTTCGTGCAAAGGGTTAGGATGTTTTCTCATGCAACGTGGGAAAGTCATAGCCTATGCGTCGCGACAACTTAAAGAGTATAAGAGGAATTATCCTACTCATGATCTAGAGTCAAGCGTGATGCGTTTCGCTAAAGATATGGGGGCACTATCTATATGGGGAGAAAGTGGAGATATATTCGCACCATAAAAAGCCTTAAATATTTCTTCACTCAAAAGAACTCAACATGCGGCAATGACGTTGGCTCGAGCTATTGAAAGACTACGACCACACTATTCAATACCATCCCGGTAAAGCTTAACGTGGTAGCGACGCGAGTGAGAAAGATCATATGCGGGAATGAGTGTGATGATGTCAAGTATACGACAGAGCCAACTTTAATAGAAAAGTTAAGGTTGCTTTCAAGCCACCCAATCTTGAGCCGGTGATGCGTATGAAGAAGAAAGTTCAAGAAGGAGCTATTCCTAAGCGAGAATTGATGAAGAAGGAATACTTGAGTCCACTCTAGACTTTGTGTTCCTAACGACTGATTTGAAGTACAAGATTATGATGGAGGCACACAATACACCATTTGCAATCCATCTCGAAGTTCCAAAATGTATCGTGATCTTCGACATACATTTTGGTGGAACAATATGAAGAGAGAGATTGCAAACTTTATCTCAATGTGTTTAACTTGTCAACGTGTAAAGGTGGAGCATCTAGTACCTAAGGGTCCGTTCAAACCACTTGAGATTTCAAAATGGAAGTGGGAACACATTACCATGGATTTCATTCATGGTCTTCCTACGGTTTCTCAAGGCATCAATGCTATTTGGGTTATTGTTGATAGATTAACCAAGTCTCGCTTATTTCTTGCCGACACGGAGACTTATTCCTTGAACGCCTTGCTAGTATGTGACGTGAATGAGATTGTGAGGTTGCATGGCATGCCCAGATCCATAGTTTCGGATCGTGACCCAAGATTCACTTCAAGATTTTGGGTTAGCTTGCAAAAAGCTATGGGCACGGATTTACGATTTATTGGCTAAGCATACCATCCTCAAACCAGACGGACAATCGAAAAGGACTATTCAAACTCTTGAAGATTTATTAAGACTCGTGTCCTGTACTTCAAGGGCGGCTTGGGATAAGTATTTACCATTGGTGGAATTCTCCTACAACAACAGTTATCAGGCAAGTATAGGTGTGGCTCCATCTGAACCATTATATGGACGAAAGTGTCGCTCTCCAGTATGTTGGGACGAGGTGGGTGAAGCAACATTGTTAGGACCCGAGTTGGTACGTATTTACTCACCGAAAAAGATCCAAATAATTCGACAACGATACAAACGGCACAAGATCGACAAAAAAGAGTTATGCGGATCTTTATCGAAAGGACGTGGAATTTAGTATAAGGGATCATGTATTGTCATGAAGTTGCTCCATGGAAGGGAGTTACAAGATTTTGGAAGAGAGGAAAGTTCAATCCACGATTTATCGGTTCATTTCAAATTCTTGACCGAGTAGGAAATGTAGCCTATAGACTCGCGTTACCTCCGAGTATGTCTCGTGTTCATAATGTGTTTCACATATCCGTATTTCAGAAATATGTGAAAGACCCGAACCACGTTATAGAGTTAGAACCTGGATGAGATAGCCAAAGACTTAATGTATGAGGAGGTACCACAAGATTTTGGATAGGAAGGAGCATGTCCCACGCCAAGAAAGGTCATACCACAAGTTAAAGTTTTGTGGAGGAATCATGCTATATGGAAAATGACCCGGGAATTGAAACGAAATGAAAGCGAGGTATCCTCACCTTTTCAAACACTGTGTACGTGACGTCAATTTCGAGGACGAAATTTCATAAGGAGGGAGGTTGTAAGACCCCAACTTATTATTAATGAAATTTATTTTCTCTATTTATTATTTTAAAATAGTAAGGGTTGATTTGATTAATGTGGATAGTTATGGGTAAAATACGCAAATATTTCAAAATAAGCAAATGGTTATAAAATATTCATTGTTGTTTGGGAATATTCGTTGGTCGTGGAATATTCTTCATTGTCAGTGTAATATTCGTGACGACGCCACAATCTTTTTGGGGCCCCATAACTAAAAGTGATTGGATGAAGAAAACAACAAATATAAGTTGTTTAAAAATAACAACGTAGTTATTACTGCTAATCTTGTTAAAATACTCGGTGGGTTAAAAACACAAGAAGATTCTCACGGTATTGCACCAATTATTGATTCTTACGTAAGAAGGCACTACTCAATAATGGTTACGTAATTCTTCGCTCAAAGATTTTATTGATTTAATAATTGTCATTGCTTGATATTTTATATTGTTGTTGTTTCAATAATTGTCATTACACAAGATTTTTCATTATCGAAGCAATAATTCATATTATCCTAATAATATTATTAGATAACATAATTGGCAATGTCTAGAAAGTTCTGCTCTAAGGAGAGGTTTGGTCACCTAATCATGCCGCCAAGAAGGAGAAATTCTTATCGAAAGCCCCTTTCGTAGGAACCGCTTAGTCATAATATCAGATTCTGTAATATTATTTGTGAATAATTAATTATTGATTCATATGATGAGAAAAATATTGATTTTATGTGGATATAGATGGAGAAAATTTTTAATGTGACAATTGTTGAAAATTGAAATTTTATCTTTTTGATAAAATAATTCATTTAAATATATTATTATATTTTAATAATATAATAATGGTGATATTTTTACAAATGAATGTGGGATATATGAGTATATGAGGAGCAAAAAGTATTTTTGTTGCAATAAATGTTTAAAACATGTTAAACATGTCAAATTGGACCCCATTTATCGATTCGAAATTTGATTATACCGTAAAATCGCCTGGTTTGTGGATTTCTTGGCCAATTTCGCTTGGAATTTGGAAAAACTTTCTTCTCGCAAAGTTGTAGAGAATTGAATTTCCTATAAAAATAGCGAGTTTCAATTTTCCGACAAAAGGGCTATTTATTGTGAATTATTGAAGTTTCAAAGTCAAAATAATTGATTTTTGAAGTATAAAATATTTAAAATGACAAAAACGTTTTTGTCATTATTGTGGGTCTTGCATGTGTTAGAAGTGGCTGAATTCAGATCTCTAAATGTTGGCGAGGAATAAAAATTAATAAATTAATATTTTAATAAATTTTCTACTTTGGTGTTCTAAGCATTTTCCTATAAATAGGGTGCTTAGGTTAGAATTGAAAATCACACCGTAAATCAAGTTTTCTCTCTATATTATCGAGCGTATTCTTGTGAGTATTTTGAGTATATATTGAGTATTGCTATACGGTTCAAGTTCAAGTCATAGCCTTTATATCCTGTTTCAAATGAAGTACCGATCTTTCGGAGGTAAGGGATATTATTATTTTTCGAATGATATCATTTCTTCACTATCATTATCTTTGAAATATTGATCCAAGTTTTTATCAAATTTGGAACTTTTGGTGTCGAGTTACTATTCACGATACTTAGATTATTCACGATACTAGTACTATTCACTTAATACTGGCACTATTCATCGAAAATGAAAAAATTTCCTTTTCGCCTAAAATATCTATTGTGGATACTAGCTTTGATTGTATCCATGTTTTGATCATTCTTGAATTTTACACCACTATGATTATTTTTGAGGTATTTTTGGACATGGATAAAACAAAGTACTAATCCTTAATCCTTAATCCTTGTCATTTTGTTTCACTAGATTCGCTTTTTAAAATATTTTCATCATCCTCACCTTAAAATGATGATATTATTGAATATCTTTGGCCTCAGAGAGTGCAAAGATGAATGATTTCAAAGAATATCTTTGGCCCGTAGTTCAAAGATGAACAGTGTTTAGATGAACATGACCATTAACGATGAATATCTTTGGCCCAGAGTGCAAAGATGAATATTTGATTCCGTATATATATTGATTGATGTTACAGGGATAAAAGATAGATGATAAACTTTTAAATTCATACATAGAAGATATTAGTTTGCATTCTCTACTTAACTCTTCTAATGAATTATTATTTCCGCTGCGAATATTGATTTAAAAACTTGTTGTCTATTGTATTATATTAGATTTTTCCTCATTGAAGACTAATGATAATTTGTTGTATATTATCTTAGTCATAATATTCTTTACCGGGCTAGTTGAGCTCACCCTTTTCCTTTTTGTTCCATTTTTCTTCTCGTGAGGCGAGAATATAAGCGAGTACGAGCCTGGGTATGGAATGAAGGTTCTAGAGAGAGTTGTTTAGTAGTCCTCACCATTTTTGTAAAATAATGTATCAATAAATGCGATGAGGATTTATTTGAGTATAGATATTGTCTAGAAGATAATATTTGTATTCAAACTCACAGTTTTACTGTTGTAATAATAAAGTTGTAGTTGTTTCTGTACCATGTATTGACAACTCAGAATGAGTGATGTATACCTATTTTGGGGGCGTCACAAATATTGTCTTCTAAACAATATCCACTCTCAGAATAAGTCCTCATTACAATTATTATCACACTATTTCATAGAATAGTGAGGACTAATAATGCTATCATATGGACCATCACTCCGTTCCCCGACTAGTCCCTGCTACGTTCTCATTTCCTGAAGAGAACAGTGAAAGAAAGGGTGAGCTCAACTAGCCCAGTAAGAAATATTATGACTAAGATAATACATGATAAATTATCATTAGCCTTTAACAATGTTAAACTGATAAAATATAATAGACATCAAGTTTAACTGCAACGGAATAAGCAATCCATTAAAATAGTCAAGTAGAGATTAAAATCTACTATCTTTTATGATTTAAAACGTTTTTTCATCACTTTTAACGCTGAGACTCAGCTTAATAAATAATCCACATCATCCATGCACTACGGCCAAGGATATTCATTAGGGTCACGACCACAAATTATCCATGCACTACGGGCCAAGGATATTCGTGTATTCATCAATGGTCATGATCATGCCAACAACTGTGCATCAATGCACTACGGGCCAATGAGGACTTTTACCACATCATTTGTAACATTACAGTCATGATTATACCGAATAATCCCTGGTCATAATCATACCAAGTCCATCTATGCACTACAGGCCACAGATGACTTTCAAAAATATAAACATGAGGATGATTACAATGATATAAGAATTCAATAAAACTAGTTCAAGAATTAGTTTATCCAGGAACTAATAACGTCCAATTTGTCAACATAATACTTCTTTATAGAGTAAAATTCAAGAATGCTCAGAAGAATATTTCCATGAAAAGATACTGGATGAAGCACAAATATCAAGGATATTCCACTAATTTCATGGAGTATAGAAGTCAAAACTTTAACTAACTGAGTATAATAAAGAATGGAATAACAAAAGAAATCGCATACGAGCAAAAGTTATTTAAATGAGAATAATAAATATTTAACCAGTCCCAAGTGAAAACGCGCATGCATGTGATATTCCAACAAAATAATAAAGACGAAACTAGGTCCCACAGAAAACGCATGATAGGATATATTCCAATGTAATAACAAAGACGAAACCAGGTCCGACGTAAAACGCACAGATAGGATATTCCAACAAAATAATAAAGAATGGAATAACAACAGAAATCACCATGCATGTGGTACTTCGCATAGACAGGTTATTCCAACAAAATAATAAATAAAACGAAACCAGTGTCCCACAGTAAAACGCATGCATGACGATATATTCCAACAGAATAATAAAGACGGAACCATATCCGGTGTAAAACGCATAGACGGGATATTCCAACAGAATAATAAAGAATGGAATAACAACAGATTTCACTATGTATGCGGTGCCCAGATATGAAACAAAGTATTCCAACGTAATAATAAATAACAGAACCGTGTCCCAAGAAAAACGCATGCATGTGATATATTTGCAATGTAATAATAAAGATTTTAACCGGTCCAGTAGAAAACGCACAAAACAGGATATTCCAATGTAATAATAAAGACCGGAATAACAACGAAATTTCACCATGTATGCGGTGCCGCGCATAGACAAGTTATTCCAATGAGAATAATAAATAATGGATTAATAGAAGAATTTCACCAAGTATAGGGTAAATCACATGATCTGAGTTATTCCAATGTAATAATAAATAATGGAATAACAGGAGTTCTCTTCATGAATACAAAAGAAATAATACCCCTTAAAAGTACAACAAATAATATCCCTTACCTTATAAAGAAGAAACTGGATATAGAAGCAGTGAAGTAGCATAAAACTCTTCTTCTTTCTCTTTATAATTTCTCTCTCTAGAGTTTCAGTGAGCTTCTATTTGTAGGAGAATGGATTGAATAGTAACTAATTCATGAACGGTCCAGATTGATTTTCTTTTTAACTGACGGTACATATTAAAACTTAAAGCAACGGTCCATACTGATTCTGTGACAACCCGAATTTTCATAAGTTATTAAAATAAGAATTTAATAATTAAAATTCTTATTATGAGGTGTATATATTTTGAATTATATGATTTGGTGTGAAGAGAATTATATATTCATATGTTGGAGAATGTGAGATTTAATACTTAATTAAACTATTAAAGAAATTAAATAATATTAGTTAATTTAATTAAGTTGAAATTATGTTATGAGATAATATAATTTTAATTATTATGCCTTGTGGGCAATGGAAATTATTATGAGTTAAGTTTCATAAATAGTGTGAATAATTCACTTAATTAAATAGTGAATTAATACAAGTATAATTGGTTTAATAAAGTGAGAAGGTAATATATTGCATGAAAATGTAAATATTAGTTTAATGCGAGTAAAATATTTATTAAGTGCATTAAATATTTTAGTTGGAAACTTTATGGAATAAAATGAATATTTATGATATTAAATAAATATTTGATGAAAATTGTTATGGGATAGTTTATTTAAGTGTGATAAAATAGATGAGATTTATACGTATTTTATTACGCTTAGTATAATTAGGATATTCTAATTTAATTAAATAATTAAATTAGAGGAGTGAGAATTTGTTAAATAATATTATGATTTTAATGGTTGAATAGAAATTATAATTTTGCTGATAAGGTTAATTTTATTTCTTAAGGAATTAAAGGTACATAATCTAGTTTATATTTCTAGTTTATGTGTTCTTGAGTTTCTTTTAAAATTGGAGTTTTGGTTAATGAATTTGTGGGTTACGATACTATATATGTTATTAGATATTTATAATTTGATAGTGGTCATCTAGAAACAAATTTTCAGAAATCAAATTCATGTATTTATACTAAAGAAGAGGAATTTGGGTTTTGATTGTAATGTATTTTTTGGTGTACTTTGGGACTAAAGTTGATGAGGAATTCATAATTGAAACTTTAAATTGATGGATGATTGTTGTTCTCCTCTATAAAACGAATTCGTGATGAATGAATACACTCAGCATGTTGAAAATAGGAAAAATTAGTATAAACAAATTAGAATTAGTATACTCCAAGTCCCACATCAACTAAATTGAGAACTTTACCCTTTGCTAAACCTATAAATAGAAGGGCTTGATCCTTTATTTCATTCACCAACAATAAGGCCTCCAATTTTGAGAAATGCTTTGTTGTGGGAGGACTTTTTATAAAGATCTTCTTAGTTAAATTTTGGTCGAGTACGTATTCAGTCTGTGGAATTCGTATTTTCGGATATGTTTCTTATTTAATTTTTTGTAATTTTATTATTTTAAATATTGTATTTAGTTTGTTAGTTAAAGTTTGTATTTTGGAAATTTAGTTAGTTTTGTTAGTAAACTAGTTAGTTTACTATGTTTATCCTGGCTTGTAATTGATTATGTAAATGAGTTCTAATGATTGTAATTAGAGATATGAAGCCTTAACATCATTCAAGTGTAACCAAAACTCGCAAAATAAAATATTTACAAAGAACCTTGTTGGGCAGTTTTTGGGACTGAGCTTGAGGACCATTTGTGCTTTTGATTTATGTCTAAAAGCTTAATTTGATGATTTTTTGTTATATCCCTCTAAGTTCTGAAGATTTCCTAACTTGAATGAACCAAAACTTAGTTAAAATGAATCCGTGGTGAAGATTTTAGTAAACCATGTCTAGAAATGAAAACTGAATGAACAGTGACTATAGTGTCAAATTCTGGAATAGCTATGTTACTTGAAAAATTCTGAGTTTCTGGGTAGTTGTAGTGCACTGAGTTAGGAAGCCATAGGCTTTGGAATGACCTCATTCCGACCTCGGATGAGGGAGTTACGGTGATTGGAAAGAAACGTGTCGAATTTGACAAACTCAAAGTCAGCAGCGGGATGTGCTATTCGGGACACTGTTTCGATTAGTAAATATTTCCACAAACTTCTTGGCTTTTCGTATGTTATAGTACACTAAATTAGCTTTCCATAGACTCCAGAACGGACTAATTCCGACTTCGGAGCAAAGAGTTATGATCATTCAAAGTAGTCATATCAAAACTGTCTAACCAACTAAGGGCAGGCACTTTGAACGAATTTTCCGGAATTCTGTGTTTTGAATTTGGAAATGGTCAAAGAATGAAAGTTCTAGCCTCGGAAGTTAGCTTTTCGTGGGCTCAAGAATCGCTCAAAAATGTTTTGAAATGAATTAGTTATGGCTGTTTTAGCGAGAGAGGGTAAAGCTGGGAAAAAATTGAAGACAGCTATGAACGTCAATTTTTGGCACGCTTTTTAGACTACTCAACAAACCCGAAATGAGAGGTTAGTATTCCTTAAAAATAGTCTTGTATGCTATGAAAAACATACTAAAAACGCCTTACGATTGGATGAGTAGATTGCAAGCTATTAAGCCGCGAAGTGGGTGTCAAAGGTGAGGGTCTTGCCTTGTGGCGGCAAAGCAAGAGATGGCAAAGCAACCATGGGTCATCAAATAAGTATGCGATTTTTCTCAGAACGCTTTTGGGTGGTTTTGTGGCTGTTTAACATGTAACAAAACACCGAGAAAGATGTATAGATATTATATAATGCTTATATATCGCGAAAACTCACTTTAAATGTAAAGAAAACGATAGAAATGTATTGTAAATGTAAGTTTTCATAACTATGCGAGCGTAATTTGGAAAATGATATGTAAAACGTATATATAACATAATGAAATGCGCAAATCCATTTGAAATTATATTGAACCTAGTAATGTAAAACGAAGGGGATATAAATGGTTTATGTTTTGATACGTAAAGTATTTACATACTAAATCCATGAGAGAACCTTTTTGGGCGTAAAAAGGTTATAACGGACAAAAGTTTCTAAAGAAACATGGAATGGTTTTAAGACAAGAACAAAATATGATAGTTAAATAAAATTAGTTTACATTGAGTACATGAATTTTGTATGTGAAACTAATATGTACATGTATGTATCCTCAATTTGTGTAGGATCATCACAGTGTAGATAAGTTATAAACATTAAACAACATCCAAGGCAAGTTTTTCAGTTCTATTATGTTTGTGGATTAAATGTGATTATGTGGTGAGTTGCATACCATGCTTTATGAATTGTTAAAGTCAAAATATGACTAAGTTAATTGGGTTATGGAACTCAATTTATATGTGATATGTGATAGCACATGCACGTTGTATAATGTAACTCGATAAATTAAAAATGTATAATGCATGAATTGTGTGTTATGTGAAACATGATAGACTGTTAAATTTGTTGGGCTGTCGAGCTCAACCTTGCAAATAACCACTTTTGCAAGTTCAAGATTCAAGGTAAAGTTATGTGTTACTTGAAAGACATGAATCAGATGTGATACTTGAAAATTTATATACTTTGGTTGTGTTATTATTATTTGAAACATGTTTAAGGTTTCGAATAATGTATTAATGTTGAATTGTAATATTGTTTTGCGAATGTAAACTATTGTAGTATTAAAATGATTCTGAGATATTTAGATGTAAAGGTTGAAGGTTTTGGGAACGAGGATAGTTTGTAATAGAAAATTTTAATTATTTCGCAAATTTCAATGGTTGTATTATCGTTTAATGTTGTAAAATTAGAGGTTGAATGTATTATTAACGATCGAAGTCGAGAATTAAATTGTATAAATTTTGGGGTCGTTACAGATTCACCGCTTAAAGTAACTCATGAATAGTAACTCGTGAATAGTACTATGACATAAAAAGTGTCTCGAGTACCTGATTGAATAATATAACCTCCAGGATTTAATTATCATCGGAAAAGATGTCTATTTCTACTAACACAAATAATCTCAACACAATGAAACTATCAAATTCTTCTTTAATCAACAAGAACTTATTCATCATTAATATTATAACTCACAATATTTAACAAACAGGTTGTTCCCAGGAAAGAGGGGGCTTTCCAATAAGGATTTCTCCCTATTGGCGCGCAATTAGGTGACCAAACCTCTCCTTGACAGAACTTCTAGACATTATAAATATTGCAATTTAATAATATGAATAACTTTGTCGTCTCAATTATTGATTTAATAATATAACATACAATGCAGATGATATTGTGACAATAATCGAATCAATAATATGAGAGATATGATGCAGCAATTACTGTAGTAATAATTAAGTATAACTGAGTGATTTCTCACGTAAGCATCAATAATCAATACCGTGTGCTACTATACAACCACGCGTATTACTGTACTTTTACTACCGAGTAGTTCAACACTATTAACGGTAAAACTTCCGCCGTTATTTTCATAAAAATATTTTTGTCGTTTTCTCAATCCGATAATAATTCTATTGTGGGGTCCACCAATGATTGCGTCGTTGTACGAATATTCCCTGCTAAAACGAATATTCCCCGACCAATCGAATATAATACAACAACTTGCATACTTTGTAAAATTTATAAATACTACCCATAATTATAACATTATCTCAAATCCACACCATAATATTCAAAAAAATATTTCGAGAAAATTAAATCTTTATTCATAAATTTTGGGATTTTACAATCTCCCCTCCTTATGAAAGTTCGCCCTCAAAATTTACGTATGCACCTGGTATGCCGAACAGATGAGTACACTTCATCAGATTCTAACTCTTGAGGTATAACCTTTAAGCGTAGAATTTATTCCAGGATTTTAACAAGTACATATTCATACGTTAAATTATCTGCTGTCTCGTCCGGTTCTAAATCAATAATGTGGTTCAGGTCGTCCACATATTTACGTAACATCGATATGTGAAAAACGTTATGAACATGCAACATATTTGGCGGTAAAACGAGTCTATAAGCCATAGTTCCTACTCGATCGAGGATTTCAAATGGGCCAATTAAATCGAGGATTGAGATTTCCTCTCTTCATCGATTCTTGCTTCTAGAATAACGCCCTCTTGAACCTTCTTTTTTGTGTTCATCAGCTCCGGGTCTGTAGCTTTAGCGGCTTTAACTTTATTGATTAAATTTGATTCTACTCGTATATTCGTTATCTTCACATAGGTTCGTATATTCGCACTTGTAAACGCATACAATCTTCTACTTAACGCGTCAGCTACCACATTCGCTCTTCCACGATGATATTGAATGGTACGATTGTAATCTTCAACAGCTCAACCTAACGTCTTTGGTGCATGTTATATTCGTTTTAGTTGAAGAAATATTTAAGGGTTTTAGAAATTGGTTTTGTACTAAGGTCAATACAAAATTCGATTTCATGCTCTAGCGTAGACTAAGAAATCTTCACGAATATGTCAGGAAATTTATTAACAATAGAAATATCATTCAAAACTGTGACTCTCATCCATAACTTGGATAGTACGTCAGATTGATACCTATCAACTTGCCATCGTCATTCACAACGTCGCCTACAAAAAGTTTGGCTTCGGTGCATTCCACACAAGAAAGTCAACAACGAAAGGATTGGGGCTCTTTACTTATGGCTTGATATGACAATGATTGACTTTAGTGGTTTGGTTACTTGAATTCGCATAACAGGTTGGTTAGGAATATGAAAGTTAACAACCTTACGAAAAGCATGATGAGTAGTAACGTGAAAGTGTCGATTTGAATCAAACAAGATTATTAAACAGTGGAGGTAACGAAGGTTTCTACTAACAAAGTTTCAACCAATAGGTAAAAGTCTAACTTCTCATGAGTTAAATTTAAACGTTGAGCACAAGCAAGGGAGATAAAAGAATGGGTAGAACATGTATCTAATAAGGTATAGACTTCGCAAGAATTTATAATTAACTAACCCCTGCTAACTTCGTTTTGGTTACTCTCTTTTTGAGAAGTTACGAAAAACGCTCTTCCTGAAACCACTGACTTTGTTTTGTCCATATTCGGCTTTGGTGCCACCGTCCCAACTAGACTTGATTTCGGTGCACGACAAAATCGAGCTAGGTAACCATCTCTTCCACAATTGTAACATGCTTTGGACGACATCACGCAGTTTGGACTGATGTGTCCCTCCCCTCCGCATTTGAAGCATATGATAGGTGGTCGTTCTCCTTCCTTAACAACGGGTGCTGGTGCTGATGTCTTTCCATCATTATTGAATCTCCTCTTCTTGAAATGTCCATTCTTATTGTTTTGGCCATGATTACCACCGAAGTGGTTACCATTTCTGGCATGCTGATTCCCTCCACGCTTATTGTCACCGCTCATGATCAAGTCATTGGTATTATCATTTTGTCGGCTGCTCTCTTTTGGTTGCGTTGACTCATTATCGCGCTCTAATAACTAAGCCCTATTACAACATCTGAATATAAATATAGTTTATGAGAAATGAGGTATTAACGTATCTCGGGTTTCAAACCTCTTAGAAACATTCGCGTCATTCTCTGCTTATTATCAACCAAATGGGACGCAAACCAGGATAACTCGGTGAACTTAGCTTCATACTGCGACACGATCATGTTATTTTGCTCCAACTTGATGAATTCTACCTCTTTCATGTGACGAATACTTTTGGGAAAGTAGTTGTCATTGAACAATTCTTGGAACTTCTCCCAAGTCATCTTTAGTGCGGCGTCGTTGAGTACGCTTTTGATTCCCACCAAAGAATCGCCTCTACACGCAACATGAAGGTGGCAAGGAACCTTTTTGCTCCTCGAGCATCCCAAGACATCAAATATCTTGCGATATATGCTTTATCCACATCTCCGCCTTTAAGTGGTTTTGGCTCTCCAAAAACTCCGGTGGTCCCAGCTCCTTGAAATGTTTCAAGTGATCATGTCCGAGATGCCGTTGTTTCCACCTGCATTTTGGACAGGATTCGCTCTCGCCTAATATTGCATGAATTACATGAATCCTCGGAACATTTCGTCGTTCATCATTTGGTCAGTGTTGTTATTTGCATGAGGATTGTCGCCTTCCTGATACACATTGTCCTAATTATTGATCTGTGGAGACTCAACGGTCTCCTATGCTCCATTGATGTTCTCAACATTCTCGGATGCCATTTTCAAATATTTCCACAAAACAAGGGTTAATTAACATATCATATATTATCCCAATACTCTGACCAACCAATTAAATAACAAATAAACATAGGTAGGTCATACTAGCTAAGGAATTCCTCGTCTCTCCCCTCCTAGTTCTTATCTCACATCTCAGCCAAGGATCATATCCCTAAGCTTTGATACCAACTGTGACGCCCCCAAAATAGGTATACATCACCCATTTTGGGTTGCCAGATACATGGTACAGAATATAAATATAATCTTAAATATACAACAAGAGCTGTGAGTTTTAATACAAATATTGTCTTCTAGACAATATGCACTCTCAGAATAAGTCCTCATTATAATTATTATCACACTATTTCATAGAATAGTAAAGATTACTAATGCTATCATCTGGACCATCACTCCGTTCCCCGACTAGTCCCTGCTACGTTCTCATTTCCTGAAGAGAACAGTGAAAGAAAGGGTGAGCTCAAATAGCCCAGTAAGAAATATTATGACTAAGATAATACAGGATAAATTATCATTAGCCTTCAACAATGTTAAACTGATAAAATACAATAGACATCAAGTTTAACTGCAGCGGAATAAACAATCCATTAAAAGATTCAAGTAGAGAATAAAATCTCATATCTTTTATGATTTAAAACGTTTTTTCATCACTTTTATCGCTGAGACTAAGCTTAATAAATAATCCACATCATCCCTACACTACGGCCAAGGATATTCATTAGGGTCACGACCACAAATTATCCATGCACTACGGGCCAAGGATATTCGTGTTTTCATCAATGGTCATGATCATGCCAACAACTATCCATCAAAGTACTACGGGCCAATAAGGACTTTTAGCACATCATTTGTAACATTACGGTCATGATTATACCGAATAATCCCTGGTCATAATCATACCAAGTCCATCTATGCACTACAGGCCACAGATGACTTTCAAAAATATAAACATGTGGATGATGACAATGATATAAGAATTCAATAAAACAAGTTCAAGAATTAGTTTATCCAGGAACTAATAACTTCCAAATTGTCAACATGATACTTCTTTGTAGAGTACAATTCAAGAATGCTCAGAAGAATATTTCCATGAAAAGATACTAGATGAAGCGCAAATATCAAGGATATTCCACTAATTTCATGGAGTATAGAAGTAAAAAGTTTAACCAACTAAGTATAATAAAGAATGAAATAACAAAAGAAACCACCAGGCATGTGATAGATCGAACATGTAGGTTATTCCAACAGAATAATAAATACGGAACAAGGTCCGGTCGTAAAATGCATAGACAAGATATTCCAATGTAAAAAATAAAGATGTAACTGTGTCCCAAAGAAAACGCGTGATGCATGTGATATATTCCAATGTAATAATAAAGATGGAACCAGTCCCAGGATAAAACGCATGTATACATGATATTCCAACAGTAATAATAAAGAATGGAATAACAACAAAAATCACCATGCATGCGGTACTTCACATGTATGTTATTCCAATGTAATAATAAATAATGGAACCAGTGTCCATGAAAAATGCACAGATCGGATATTCCAATGTAATAATAAAGACGGAACCGGATCCGACGTAAAACGCATTGCATGTGATATTCCAACAGAATAATAAAGAATGGAATAACAATGTAATTTCACCATGTATGCGGTACTTCAATGAGCAGGTGTTATTCCAACGTAATAATAAATAATAGAACCAGTCCCATGAAAAACGCATGCATGTGATATTCCAACAGAATAATAAAGAAGCGGAACCAGTGTCGGCATAAAAACGCATATACATGATATTCCAACAAAATAATAAAGACCGGAATAACAACAGAATTTCACCATGTATGTGGTATCAGATGTATAAAGTTATTCCAAAGAGAATAATAAATAATGGAATAATGTAAGAATTTCACCAAGTATAGAGTAGATCACAGATGATACAAAAGTTATTCTAATGTAATAATAATAAATAATGGAATAACAGGAGTTCTCTTCGTGAATACAAAAGAAATAATACCCCTTATGAGTACAACAAATAATATCCCTTACCTTATAAAGAATAAACTGGATATAGAAGTAGTGAAGTATCAGAAAACTCTTCTTCTTTCTCTCTATAATTTATCTCTCTAGAGTTTCAGTGAATTCGTAAGAAATAATGAAGGAATGAGCTTCTATTTATAGGAGAATGGATTAAATAGTAACTAATTCAGGAACGATCCAGATTGATTTACTTTTAAACGGACGGTCCATATTAAAACTTAAAGCAACGGTCCATATTGATTCACTATTAAAACTTTAAACCAGCGATCCATATTGATTTACTATTATAAATTCAACCAACGGTTTGAAAAATTAGCACATCTCCTCATGGAATAATATTGTACCAAAAAATAATTTGGACCGAAATGAAATATATTGTTCGGGTGAATAGTAACTCGTGAATAGTAACTCATGAATAGTACTCTGACACGAAAAGTGTCCCGAATACCCGATTGAATAATATAACCTCCAGAAATTAATTATCATCAGAAAAGATGTCGATTTCTACTAACACAAATAATCCCAACACAATGAAATTATCAAATTCATCTTTAATCAACACGATCTTATTCATCATTAATATTATAACTCACAATATTTAACAAATAGGTTGTTCACAGGAAAGAGGGGGCTTTCCGATAAGGATTTCTCCCTATTGGCGCGCAATTAGGTGACCTCTCTTTGACAGAACTTCTAGACATTGTAAATATTGCAATTTAATAATATGAATAACTTTGTCGTCTCAATTATTAATTTAATAATATAACATATAATGCAGATGATACTGTGACAATAATCGAATCAATAATATGAGAGATATGATGGAGCAATTAGTGTAGCAATAATTGAGTATAACTGAGTGATTTCTCACGTAAGCATCAATAATCGCATACCGCGTGCTACTACTTGCAAACCACGCCAGACATCGTACTTTTACTACCGAGTAGTTCAATAGTATTAACAATAAAACTTTCGTCATTATTTTCATAAAAATATTTTTGTCATTTTCTCAATCCGACAATAATTCTATTATGGGGTCCACCAATGATTGCATCGTTGTACGAATATTCCCTGCTAAAACGAATATTTCCCGACCATTCGAATATAATACAACAACTTGAATACTTTGCAAAATTTATAAATACTACCCACAATTATAACATTATCCCAAATCCACACCATAATATTCAAAAAAATATTTTGAGAAAATTAAATCTTTATTCGTAAATTTTGGGATTTTACAACGTATAACGTAAAAGAAGCCGAGTTAATGTTTATAACTTGGATGATGTTCCGAGTCAAATTAATCGGACGTTGTAAGATAAGAATAAGGTAACGTAAAATGGTTAACGCTATAAATGCGTAGAATGAATATTGAATGATCGTTCTGAGTATTCAAAAGATTGTATGACTTAGATGATAAAGAATAAATCATGAGGTATAACATTTATTTGTCAAAAAGCCATAAGGAATAAGAAATTGACTTAACGAACATTATAGTTTAATAGTTCAAATAAGTTAAGATAAGTTAGGTTGTAGTACAATCGTAACCTTTGATGGTTGACATATGGGAGCTGGGCTAAACAATTCCTTCAGAGAGCGAAGGTATATACAAAACTGGCAACCGATTTAACTCACTGTTATGGGCAGTGTAGATGAGACGGGAACTTGTTTGTTGGTTGTTTGTGGGAAACAACTCAGAGTACCATATGGACTACTAGTAGAGACACGATGTGTGCTAAGTCCATAGAGGGTTATAAGAAGAAGATAAGAATGTAAATCATCAAAGATGATGAACGTATTGAGTAAGACATCTTCGTATGTCATGAAGCCATTAACCGGTAAAGGAAGTTGGTCGCGTAAACTTAGTTTGTAAGAATGTGAACCTTAAGAAGTAAAGTTAAATATACCAATGAGTAAATTCAAATATATGACTAATTGGTGTATGTGTTATTTCCTTATGTGCTACATAGGAATTAGAATGAGTAGTTCAGCGTAAACTATAAGCTGTAGCTGTGCGTAAGGCAAGTTTCCTAACTTCATTCATATTTTAAATAAATGCTATTTTCTAAAACTTCTCAGATGTTGAACTTGAGAAGTTCTGTCTATGTGCAAATGTGTGATATTTGTACAAGGTGTTAGAATATATGAGGCCTTGTGCCACGATTTAAACACTTCGGTGTTTCTATGATATGAGTAGTTCAATGTGAGAATGTTATGTTTATACATGAACCGTTATGGTTAAGTCTGTGCTAATGATTCTAGCCAGACAGAATGTGTATGAAAAAGGTAGAAGAATTAAAGTATTTCAATGTGAATGTCACTAATGTTTTAAAATTATAAGAATCGAGATTATTCCTATTATTCAAGCTGCTTCATAACCTTTGTTCGGTTATTGAAGTCCTAAAAGAATGTTTGAATTCTTAAAGTTGTTTGTTCAACGGTTATGACTTATTGGGCAATTGAATGCTCACACTTGCTTTAAATAAAAATGTTTTAAGCGAACGATGTTAGAAGTACTTAAGGATTCCGTAAAGATCAAACCGATCGGTATCCAAAAGATATGTCATTCATTATATGAATGAGCGTGATGATCAAGCGAAGACTTATAATATAGAATGATAGAATTAAACTATAGAATAGTTTAATGAACAATTATGTATCCTTGGTGGCGGATAAAAGTCACTTGTACAAGATGTAAAGAATAATATAATTATCATTATTTGTAATGAAAGAAGTTTTAAGGTTTTAGAACCTGGAATTTGAGGATGTATGTTGTTATATTTAGGTATATAATGATGTATGTTTGGAAGAAGATGGGATCGTGACATACGGAATTCGGATGTGAAAATAGATCGGATTTCGGGGCGTTACATGATCAACAGTCAATGAGCATATCTTCAATTAGATATCGTCGAACTATATAAATTGAGGGTAATATAGTTTGAAGAAAATAGTGGGAGATACCAATTTAAAACAAGACCTAAATTATTTTGATAATAGATCTTGAAGAGTTCAAGAACCACAAAACACTATAAGTCAAATAAGAGGAACCTGTAGATAGAACTATGGTACCACAACCGAACGTAAATTTGGAATAATATCGAAGATACCTGGGAGGTATGGATTCATCATGGATGATGATGATGAGGTACGTATCATAGAAGATGATGATCTAGTTACATTCGATGAGGTAAGAGTTGTTGACACTCAGAGAAATGGATTGAAATAAGCCTCTCAAAAATGGAACATTCGTTTTAATGAAACAATCAAAAGAGTTTGATTTTATCAAAAATAAGAATGAACCTAGTGTGTACAAAAGGGTCAGTGGGAGCATCGTGTCATCCCTAGTATTATATTTTGATATACTATGGATAAAATATACTTTAAGGTAAAGCGTTACCTTGAACTGTGGTGCAGTAAATTGGAATGGTTTTAAACAGCAAAGAGTTGCTGGTTTAGTGATAAAGACAAAGTATATAGTTGTAAATGAAGCTGCAAGTTGATTGTTTGGATGAAAAGTTCATTATAGAACTAGGAATAGTTCCTAAGTCTCATCTTCGATCTAAACATGTGTTGTGGCACTTTCATTTGATTATAGGAATCATCGAAAGATGGAAAATCACTATAGAGATAGTGGAATCTCAAGAACAACATTATATATCCATTAACTAAAGTTTATCTAATAGCAGGATAATCATCACTTAGAGAAGAAGGGTATGAGATACCATGGCGATTGACTTTAGTGCAAGTGGGAGATTGAAAGTAGTATGCACATAAGCCAATCATGTTTGATGTAATGACCCCAAAATTCATAAAATTTGATTATCGACTTTGGTCGTTAATAACACATCTTAACTTTTGATTTTACATCATAATTCGATGTTAAGCTTAATAAAATGCTGAATAATTTAAACTTTTCTACCTTCTTCCTTTAATTCCCTGAATCAAAACCTTTATCAATTACATGTCTTTGAATCAGGTTATTTTAGGATTCGCTTCATCAAAGTTATTATATAGAATCTTACATTTTAATCTGATAATTCTTTACATAACAGATAACTCAAACTCGATAGTTTATCATTACATAATCATTGTAACTTATCAAGTACATTTCTTAAAACCTTTATCTTTACCTACCTTTAAACCATGCTTAGCTTATTACTCACCTTATTAGAGTTAATAAATAAAACTTACATCCAGGTTTAATACCCTTTCATACAACAAACAAAACTTAAACTTCACAACTCAACATCTATTAAACATCATACATTATTTGGAACCTTAAATATGGTTTAAATAATTATAACTCAGCTAAAGTGTATAAATCTTCAAGTATCACATCTGATTCATATCTTTCAAGTAGTACATAACTTTACCTTGAATCTTTAACCTGCAAAAGTGGTTATTTGCAAGGTTGAGCTCGACAGCCCAGCAAAATCTAACAGTTTTCATGCATCACGTAGCATATAATAACATGCTCAAAATATATCTCATAAACATTGGACTAACATAACATACATACTACAATTCATATAACAAGTATAAAGATTGAGTTCCTTACTCAATCAGCATGCTTTACTAAATCAGCATTGTGACGCCCCCAAAACAGGTATACATCACCCATCTTGAGTCGCTAAAAAATACATTATAAAAATCATTTACAACTTCATTTATACAACTTTCGTGCAAAAAATGACGACATGTATACTGTGAGTTTAAATACAAATACATATACCAACTCTGACTCATGTCATAATTGCACCTTACTTAAAGATATAGTCAAAAACTGTTTTAGAAATTATAATCTTTGGAAAGTGCTCAAGGAAACCTTCGTATATAGGAGGCCATGAATCTAAGTTATGATAGATATCATATGTCCAGAGAATTATCCTTGGTTGACCCAATAGACCCCAAAGAAAAATTAGAAGATTACTATCATGTTCCTTCCAATGGCGAGTCTTCTCTTGACATATAATTATCTCCACTGTCTCCAAGTGAAAACTATATTTCAAATAAACTCCAAGATCATATAGGTAGTGCTCGTAGATATACTCAGCAAGTGGATCTGCACAACCCTTTCTTATGATAACACGAGGTTGTATGTCATTAGACATATTGTATGATAGTGACAAAACACCCTTCCAAAGTTGGGTTCACCTCACCCTATTCGGTTCACCAAAATTAAATATCAAATGACGTATACAATACGACACACTTATCTAAAGTTCTCAATAAAAATTACTTCCATACTATTTAGGGAGAACCTCAACAGCTATAGACCACAGTTCTATTCCCCTGTTATCCCCGCTCGACCCAGCTAAACTCTTATTACCTGAAAGGAATTATGAAGCAAAAGGGTGAGCACAACTAGACCAGTAAAGAATATCATAACTAAAGATAATTAAATTATCAATAGCTTTTGTCAATAATAAATCAGAGATTTAGAACATATGGTAGATGATAAAAAATTTCAACCATAGTTGCAGCGGAACAAGCAATCCATTAAAAGAGCCAAATAGACCATCAGGTCTATTATCTTTTCCATGTTAAAAGTCCACCAATAATGTTTTATCCCTGTAACGTCAATCAACAATTCATGTCCACAATCATATAAATAACACATAATCATAATTGTGATTCTGAATTCCTTTTCGCACCCAGGACGAAGATAATTTTCATCACCTATCTTTACCTGAAACATCAAAAATCATGGTAATACTAAATCACAATTTCTGATCATAATCATACTAATTAAATCATCTTTGCACTATGGCCAAAGATATTCATTATTATCACATCTATGAATTAATATTTCATTGTTGAGACTCAGCTCAATAATTAATCCACCTCATTGAATCATCCCTACACTACAGGCCAAGGATATTCTTTAGTATCACGACCACGAATTATCCATGCACTACAAGCCAAAGAAAATCGTGTTTTCATCAACGGTCCCGATCATGCCATAAAACAATTCATCTTTGCACCCTCGTCAAGAGAATCCATAGCCATAATCATACCAAAAAACTCGTCCCATCAATGCACTACGGGCCAATGAGGACTTTTTTCACATCATTTGTAACATTACGGTCATGGGTTATACCAATAATCCCTGGTCATAATCATACCAAGTCCATCTATGCACTACAGGCCACATATGACTTTCAACATAATATATACATGAGAATGATGACAATGATATAAGTGTTAATCAACGAAAACAAGGATAAATATTAAAGACTTTAAATTTATCCAAATATTATCAACCACTCATAATCTAATATTATTAATATCATAACAATATTTTAATCACTTCTTAAACTTATAAATAATTTATTTTAATTGTTTACACTTTACCAAATAATGCATTTAATCATTCAAAAATGCCATACTCCTAAGATTTCATTACCAATGATTAAATCCCTCATCAAAAATATGTATATACCTTATAGGATTTCCAAGCCATAAAATCCTATTTTCCAACTTTTTTTTTACTTCACATAACATATTTAACTCATATGTTCAGAATTAAACTATTTTCATGAAAATACCAAATCAGATTCCAAAAATATCTCCTTTCTCGATTTAGCGTAATATAGTCCCATAATGAACATATATTTTTCTCTAATTTTTAAAATTCATTTACTATTTTCCAAAAATCAATTTCTAATTAATTTCTTAAGAAATTAGCTACCTCAAGTTTAACTCCTAAATTCCCAAATCTTGGCAGATCTTACACATGTTAACATGAGCTTCCGCTTTTAAATTTCATGGTCATCTGAGTTATAGAACTTCTTATAGCATTTTTGTTGAAAAACTAAATATTGAAATGGTCATAACTTGCTCATTTTAAGTCGGAATGAGCTCATTTTTGGACAGTAGGCACTTTATACCATATACTTTCATGTCCCAAAAGGCCGGAATTTTTCTCACAAATTAAGTGGACGAAAATGCCCTTTTAAAAATTATGGTAGTAGCCTTTTTGGAAATTTCAATTTTTGACTCCTTTGCTAAAATCAGTCCACACGAAAATCTACAACACCTTTTCCATTGATTCCACTTGGATAAGTTAGGAAACTCATAGATCTAACTCTAAAACTTGACCAAACTCAAAAATTTGAAATATAATTGGAGATATGGTCAATTTAATTTCATGTTCCATTTTTACAAAAATCTGATTTTTCAACCCTTTGTGATTTCTAAAAAACTTTCATGTTTTCACATAATAACCAACATAACTCATCATAACACTTACTAATACCACATATACCCATGATTTTCATCAGTCCAATGCTTTTATTATGACTTTCATCATAATCCCCGTAAACAGATCATTTCCACAATTTAATAAGGAATGAATATAAATGATCATTCACCATGCATGTGGTAATCCACATAGACAGGTTATTCCAACAGAATAATAAAGAATAGAATAATAGAAGAATTTACCATGCATGCGATAGACCGCACAGACAGATTATTCTCGATAGAATAATAAATAATGGAACCAGGTCCGGCGTAAACGCATAGACAGGATATTTCGACAGAATAATAAAGAATGGAATAACAACAGAAATCACCATGCATGCGATAGACCGCATGCATGTTTATTTCAACGTAATAATAATTAATGGAACCAAAGTTTAAAGTAAATACGCATGCGATAGGATATTCCAACGAGTAATAATAAAGAATGGAATAACAATGAAATCACCATGCATGCGGTATTGCGATAAACATGTTATTCCAATAGAATAATAAATAATGGAATAAGGTCATGCGTAAAACGCATTTATGAATAATATTTGGACGTAATAATAAAGAATGGAATAACAATGAATTTCACCATGTATGCGGTATTTCAGATAAACAAAAGTTATTCCAATGTAATAATAAAGAACGGAATAACAGAAGCTCTCTTCATGAATACAAAAGAAATAATACCCCTTACAGGTACAACAAATAATATCTCTTACCTTTGAAAGAAGAGTATTCTGACCGGTAGGGCGGGAATATACTTGAAGAAAACTTGTACTATCTTCTATACTCAAATCTTTCTTAAACTCTATAGAAATACACTCGAGATTACAGAAGAAGAATTCTCTCTATAGTTTCTCTCTCTAGAGTTTCAGTGAATTCGTAAGAAATAATGAAGGAATGAGCTTCTATTTATAGAAGAATGGACTGCATAGTAACTAATTCATGAACGGTCCAAATTGATTTACTTTTAATTGGACGATCCATATTTAAAGCAAAATCTTTTAAATAAAATATAATATATTCTATTTATAATCTAATAAAACGAATAACTTTATAAAAGTATTATATTTTATATAAAAAGATTTTACTATGTAAAATACTATCACAGCACTATATGCAACACTATGCATAATAAAATACAATTTATTCTATTTATAGAATAACTTTATAAAAGTATTATGTTTTATATAAAAAGATTTTACTATGCAAAACACTATGCATAATTGAATATAATATATTCTATTTATAGAATAACTTTATAAAAGTATTATGTTTTAAATAAAAAAAAAAATATGTTTTATTACATTAATAATGCTAATAAAACAAAACTGAGTGACTTCTCACGTAAGCATTAATAATCAATACCGTGTGTTACTATGCAACTACGCGTATTAGTGTACTTTTACTACCGAGTAGTTCAATAGTTTTAACGGTAAAACTTCCGTCGTTATTTTCATAAAAATATTTTTGTCGCTTTCTCAATCCGACAATAATTCTGTTGTGGGGTCCACCAATGATTGTACCGTCGTATGGATATTCCCTGACTAATCGAATATTTCCCGACACAACAAATATTTTATATCAACTTGCTTACTTTAAAAAAAATTCACATATTATCCTTAATTTTAAACATTTATCAATTTAACTATTTACCAGAATAGAAAAATTGAATACTTTTATTTCATAAAATTTGGGGTCTCACAAGCATAATCATAAATTGACTTTAACATTTCATACTTTCAACATATATATAACACATCATGCTCTTTGCAATAAAGATTTAAAATAGTTAATCATCAAGTTCACATAGCAAATAGGAACTAAAAGACTTGCCTTGATCGTTGTTTACCAATAACAGTTTAACAGCTTATAGTTATTTGCACTTCACGTGCCCTACACAATTATATAATCATACACATCAACTATTAGTCACATAGCAACGCATAGTAGTTGTAATGTAAACTTTAATCTACATCCTATAACCCTTCTTATTAATCAATACACAGTGTTCAATTTGATTGTATTAACTTTCGACTTATATCTCACTATATTTTATACTAGAAGTTCATTCATTTGACTTAAAACACTTTTTACGTTCATTAACAATTATCACGGCGTTTCGACGTTTATCCGTCACACGCCCGATTTGTCTCTCTTGTGTATGTTTACTATGCTTATACAACTTATCTAATACATTATTCATTAATGTTAAGCATCATTATGTTTACTAACATTCATGTTTTATAACTTAGAACAACTACTTTTATCGTCAAAAACACTACACATGCATACGTGCATGCCCGACGCCCTTCGATTGCCCCCGAAAACACAATAGTCCTAAAGATGACCATTTTGACCCCTGCTAACGAGCTCAAATTGAACAACTTCAAGAATAAACGTTATAGGCCTATTTGTCCTCATTTCGGATCATCTTGAATCACCTCAATCGGAGTTCGTATGAAAATGTTATGCTCATTTTAGTAAAACATGACCGGTTAATTTTTTTTTCTTCACAATTTGGTAAAACAGAACACCCCCCCCCCCTCCTGGGTGGGGGTTGTTACATTAGGGTAGCCTGTCGGGGCTAGGATCCCTTCTGCTAGTTCGTGAATTATAATCCTGAACACTATAGAAAGCCAAATTAGGCCTACAAACTCTTTTCTAACAACCATACCAACCTACCCAAGGTGTAATATATTTACAGAAACATAAACTAATATTTCTAACACATTTCTAATCACATAAACATCAAGATTACAACCTTTACAGTTCACTATTTCTATTATTTCTTCTTCTTTTGACATTCATAGAATAATTCTTCACTGTGAATTCATTTTACAACCAAAATAGTTAGTTTCAATTACGTTGATTTCGTTTCATCATATATTTTCAAAATCCATCACCAATTTTACAATTATAACATAAACTCCTAAAAAAATTTAGTCTCAAAATAGACCAACACTTATATATATAACAAAACTCAAATTCTTCATCATTCAACCTATTTTCATGAATATGATTATTCTAAAACTTGAATTTGTGTTACTCAAATTTCACATATGAATGAAAATATCATATTATTCAACACTTGACATAACCCTAATTGATTTCTTCATCAATTCATACTTCCATGATATCTAAAAAAACTCAAGAATCTAAAAATAAGAGGTTTACGCTAGATTATTACCTTTGATTTGCTATAAAGCTTGAATAATTTTCTTGTCTCTTCCTTCTTTCTTTTATTTCTTTCTTTCTCCTCTTTTCTCTTCTTTCTCTTCTTCTCTCTTTTCCAACTTACGTAACTTAGAAAATATAACGTATAATATAATTCATATTAATATATAATATAATTATATGTGTAACTAATGTCAGTTATATCTTTTTTTAAAATCAAAAGCCATAAGGCTTGTTTGGCTAAACCAATTTAAAAATTAATAACTTAGAATCCTTATGCCTTATTTGGTAAAACCTATTTAAATAAAAGACTTAACATTCATTAAGCCTTATTTGGCAAAACTAAATTAAACTCCTTTAATTTATTTTAATAACTCATTTATAGTATAGTTTATGGGCACACTTTATTTAATCAAATTCTAATATTCAATTTAATTAAATCTAATAACAATAACCATCAAATATATTTATATTCATTCACCATTTTAATTAAGTGAATTACTCTCATTATTTATGAAATTTTAATGCATACCAATTTCATTGCCATAAAACATAATAATCGAATTATATTATTTCATAATATAATTTTTAACTTAATTACATTAACTAATATTATTTAGTTAATTACCTTCCTGTAATAATCTCATTTAATTTCTTTAATAGTTAAATTAACTATTAAACCTTATTTTCCAAACATATACATCTCTTTTATATTCACACTTAATCTCTTCACACTAAATCACATATTTCAAGATAAATTTCAAATATATATACTTACCCACACTCAAAACACATAATTCAAAATATATACATTTCATAATAAGACTTTTAATTATTAAATTCTTATTTTAATAACTTATAAAAATTCGGGTTGTCACATTTGATGATAAAGCATATACTTTGTAACAATCTTATTCATTTATTAATAAAAAGTATTAATTTATTAAAGGCTTTTATTTATCTACATGATGCAGTTTTATAATCTGTGATAAACCAATAGTTTTAAGCAATGCTTTTAGAATAATGATGATGATCATTCTAATGAGATCTAAATTCATAGAAAGCTTAAAACTAAAATAGTTCCCAATCATTGGATTACTAAATTGGGGATTAGTGAATACGGATAGATTGGTACATACGTTGCTTGATCATTGGATGAGGATGATTGATCTCATGATCATTTATGTGGAGACACTAAAGCAAGTATGTAGGTGCTTATTAAAGAATAATTTCACTAAACGTGGCTCGCTAAGGAATACCTAATGGAGTTTTACTTGCCTGTCAATAGGAATTCCTTTAGTAATAGTAGTACAAGTGATCATTGGACTTGAGATCATCATAGTATCTTATGTATGATGAGTTATATTTTGACTTATTCCTTAAGACCCTTAGGGTATATCAAAGGGTATGCTTGGGAATAACAAGTTGTACATGGAGATAATGTATGATCAATAAAGAATCCACCACTTCTAGTAAAAGAAGAGAAATGTCCTATGTGATTCGATAAATGACAACCCAGTAGTCCTTGGCTATATAAGGCAGAATGAAATTAGAAAGGAGTTTCTAATTTGCATTATTTGGAGTTGTGTAATTAAGAGTCAAAATACATATAATTAAATAAAAAAAACTTGAAAGTAATTCCATGTCTTATATTTAATTGGGACATTGTATGGTGGAAGGATTGAATTGTACGATAACTATTTACTCAAAGGTTCTTTTATGATTAATGTTGAAATCTATATTATCTGAAAAGTCGTTAATCGCTAGGGAGGCTTATCCCTATTGTAGAATAAATATTATTTATTTAAATAAATTAATGGTTTAATTTATTTATTTAAATAAGATTAGAATTGTTCTAATTGATTTATTCACAACCAGCTTTAATATGAAGAACCTAAAGGGTCACACCATAAAAAAAAAGAAGAATAATTATTTAAGAAGTTAATGGCATAATCGTAATAATAAGTTAAGTATATTTAATTTAATCTATGGTGATAGAATAAATTAAATAGCTTAATATTTATTATTTAATATTTTGGAAATATAAAATATAAATTAATAAGAGGAGTCTTATTATTATTATTACTATTATTATTATTTAATTCCTAAAGGAGTTTAGAAATTTATTAATAAAAGTACTCTCATTTATTCCTAATAAGATTAGGAGGCAAATTAATTAAAAGATTTTAATTAATTATTCCTAATAAGATTGGGAACATAATTAATTAAAGAAATTTAATTAGTTAAAATAAAACCCAATTCCTTAATTGTTAAGGAGAGTTGCCCACATCTATAAATAAGAGGAGTCTTATTATGGGTTTGGGTGGTTGACGTTTTCACAGAGTACGTAATTCCAATAGTTGGGAGAGTACACTCTTTTCTATGAGAGATAGAAAAACTAGGGTTTTGCTAAACATCCATCTTCTTGAATCTTCCTTTTTCCTTGGTGGATCACCTCTAGAGGCCAAACATTTGGGTGGCTAACGTTGATCAAACGAAGGAACAAAACCTGGTGGATTCAAGTTGAACATGAAAGGATTTGGAGGTGAACTTGTGCCTGAGGAAGCTCGAATCTTCAAGGGTATGATTCTTGTTCTTTATCTTTTCATTTAAATAATAATTGTGCTTAAAGGATGATCCGGGTATATGGTTTGTAAAATTTTAAAACTCTATTTTAACATGTTTTTGCTTATTTTGTGCAATTTGATTGCGTTCATGAATATTACAAACCTAATATATATATATATATATATATATATATATATATATATATATATATATATATATATATATATATGAACTATCAACTACCACGAACTGTTTATTTAGCGTGCGGGTAAGATTTGCCTAAATCTGGCTATTTCTCACTTTGACCAGTTCATGGTGACTAAGCTGGAACCATTGAAACTTTAATAGTTTAGATTTACTCAAATCTAATTCGTTTTCTAGCTTTAGCTATGGGATAGATTTGTCTCAATCAGCCTATTTCTCACTATAACTGATTCATGGTGACTAAACTAGAACAGATGTAGCTGAAATAGTTTAGATTTATTCAAATCTCGTTCTTGTTTTAGCTTTGGTACATATTGCTTGTTCATGTGAGCCTAGGAATCATGTGATCACAGATTCAGTTTGTAACAATCCAAAAATTTAAATTGTAATTGTAAATATTTATTGAATTATATAAATATTTAATCGATGTGTTTTTGTGACGCCCCCAAATTTAGGTACTTGAAACCCGAACTCGGTGCTTCACAATACCATTTCCATGAGCGGAATAATACTAATAATAATAACAATAATATAGATTATCAAATTTAATTTACATGTTATCAAAGTTTTTAATCCCAAGTACGAAACCTTTAAACATTCGTTACATTACATGATAATTAATATATATCATCAATATCCTAATAAAGTGTAGTTATTACAAAAGATAACATTATCATTCATTCAATGACCTTCCATTTCCCTTTGTTCTTGGCAGAGCCTTCAGGTTGTTCACACTTAGCTGAAAATATTTAAATTAAGTAAGGATGAGCATTTGAGTGCCCAGCAAGTAATAGCAACAATAACTGTTAGCTGAACAAATTAAATGTTTTCTTTGAATGATACTTCTATAACGAATCAACAGTTGTGAAGTAAGTTGAACCAATAATAAACAACATATCATTTTGATTTCAAATTTTTTTGGAACTACGTACTGACTATAAATGAGGATCACTTGATAGACTATGAACATTGTTTTCTATTTTTGAAAAGGTTAAACAAAACTTCATCTGTAAACCGTCATAACTTACGGGGACGGGGGTAATCAGCCCGTTATGCCCTGTATTGATCAATACTACATTCGAGGATGATATTTTCGTCCAGCATATCCGCCTTGGGTGCATAAAAGTTTCCCATATTTGGGATGTTCACACCAGTCTAGAATCCGAACCAAAACAAATTCGGTTGGATAATAATCACTTTTTATCTTGTTCAACAACAATTTTAAGTTTTTGTCTAGCCGGATCAAATAGCTTAGACGGCTTTCAATTCAACGTATACATATTGGACACCGATAAATATGTTTTAACAAGTGATAAAATATAATGATTATCCAAGTGAGGACACTTGTATAACCAAGTTTAGAAATTAACGAATAGAATATATTTCTTGATCTATAATAACAGAATAAAGGAACTTGTAAAACAATTATCATTTAATAGCTTACTTATACAGACTCATTGCATAAGTAGATACAAAGGTTGAAATATTTGGACAATTGAAAAAAATAGTTCAGAAATTTTTACTCATGTCCATTGCATAAAATAAATTCAAAGGGTTAGATACTTGCCTTGTCTGCTGTTTACACAACTTAGATTTATCTTTTATATCAAGCCCTATCATTAAATAGATCATTCGTTTAATTAGAATAATATATTATATCATATTGTACTGCTATTTGTAGTCAGCACATAACCTAATCACATTGTCATGTAAGTTTAACAACCATTGCATCACAAATAAACATTTATCAAGTCAACCTATCTAAGTCCAGATCAATTTCTAAAATATGTCAATGTACTGACAACTTTATCGGGTATTTATCGAGTCTAAGACTCTATACAGTAGTTCAATATCCATTTAGATAACTTAAACATAAGTCGCATTATTTTTCATGGCCTTATAATAATTTTTAAATAATTATTATAATTTATCATAATTTTTAAAATACCAGAATCATTATTAAAGGATTTAAATATTAAATAATTCCATTATCATTAATATTTAATTAATATTAAACTATTAATGAAACCATTGCCAAAATATTAAGTTATTTAAAATAACTTAAAATATTTTTAAAGCATTTAAATTACCTTTAGATGATTTTTAAAATAATAAAATCATTTTTAAATTATTTATTTAATATAACTATTAAATAAATTAATATCATTAATATTAAAATCATTAATATTAAAAATAACTTAAAATATTTTCTTATATCATAATATATTTTAAATAATTTTTCATGTATTAAAATCATTTTAAATAATTTATTTAATATTATAATTAAATAAATTAAATACATTTAATATTCCAAAAATAGTTAATATTTATGAAATATATTCAAAATTATTAAAATATAATTTTTGGACTTTAAAATAATTTTTGATAATTTATTTTGTATTTTTAAGAATTAAAAACTAATTTTTCTATAATTATTTAATAAAAATAATAAATTTATAAATAATGTGTTGTTTGAAGATCGCTTATAGCTGACGGCAGGCAAATGTCATATAGGTGTTCTTCATGTTCTTGATGAGACCCAGATCTTCAAAGACAGTGACCGAGGGACCCTGTTTGATCAGGTTTAATTTAGTGTGTAATGTGTTTCTAGGCAAGTTGTTGATCAGACCGTGTAGAGCTAATGCAAGACTACAAGATCCAATAACAAACATGATCATACAACACATAACCAAAGAGATCTAAGCCATCAAAGTAGCTGTCAGAGGCTGTTCTTCATTTTCTGGGTTACCTAGAAATGAAGAACAGTTCGACCAGCCACTTTTGGGCTTCCACAACTTACTAATCTCGCGTTCGTTTTGTGATCGAAGAGTTGCAGTGTCTAGCCAACAAGTCAAGGAAGAGATCCATCACAAAATATAAACAAAACAACAACGTAATCATTAAGATCCATCTTTGGTCAAACCCGCCGAGATCATGTTCTTGAGTTTTCTGGGTTACCATTAAACTCAGCTCGTGATCATCTGGCCTGCTTTGACCAGCCACTGACTTCCATCCATATGATGTTTAGGAGATTCTAAGGCATAAACATGTAGTAAAAATATCAAAATATAGAATAGATACAACAACAAACATAAATCAAATAACACAAGAAAGATCCAGAAGCTTGAATATATTGTCAGGCCCTTTCTGGGCAGTTTCTAGGTTACCTAGAAATGCCCAGTCATGGCCGATCAACGTGGTTTGACCATGATTATCTTACAACTTAGGTCAGATCTAAGCATGATTTCAACTCCAGATTAAAGACCATACTCCTAACTACAAGTACAAACTTTAAAAACACCAAAACATTACACAGAATGAAATCTATAGGGTCTGACATTCATTGTCAGACAACTTTTTAAAGATTTTCCAGATTATGAAAAACTTCAAATTTGAGCCTATAGATGTTATGGATCTAACATCTATCAACCCAGATCACCATTTTATACCATAAACAACAGGTTTTAACACTAAAACACAAGATCTAACATATAGATCAAGATCAGATTTGCAATTAGGGTTTATACCTTCTATGAACAAATCTTGATTCTATGCTTATGATCTGATAGAGGAGTGGGTGGGGCTTGATTCAAGGACTGATATGGTAAGAGAATTCGTGAGTTTAGAGAGAGATGGTCTTGGAGAAGTGTATGAGCACAAATGAGCAAATATTTGCACTTTTCTCTCTCCGAACCTATTTATAATTCTTAGATGCAATGAATCTAACTTTCAAGGTGTCAAAAAGGATAAGCTTGGATGAGTTATAGGGCATGTGCTATCATCTAGGGTTGTGACTTTGCAAGCTATTTCATTAAAATAAATCCAAAAAGGCTATTTTAGGAAACTAACAAAACATTTTAAGGGTATTCTTGTCCATGATGCTTGAATCTAGGTTAAAATCAATAGATCTTAAACCTTAAGGTTTCCCAAATAATTTCTAGGGTTTAAAATTTTAAGTTTAAAGTTTAATAAAATTTTAATTAGAACTTACTAATTAAAATTAGGGTTTTAAATATTTAGGGTTCCCTAATTAACAATTAGGGTTTACTAATTAACATTATAATTTACTAAAATAATAATTAAGATTACCATTTTAGCACTTAGGTTTTTAAATTGAAAATTAGGGTTTCAAATTTACAATTAGGGTTTCTAGACAATAATTAGGATTTACCTAATTAGCGTTTATATTTATAATATCATACATTGATCACATTATCACGATTACCTAACAATCTTGAACTCTAATTTGTATTTTAATTTAGGGTTTCACACAGTAATACTAGGGTTTGACATAATACACCATAATTGACCAACCATTATCGGTCCACATACATACAGTACATATTTATAGCACAAAAAAATCAAAATATAATTAATATTATATTATTATTATTATCATTCCCTGATAAAAATCCAAAATTAGGGTTTGGATTCCATATCTGATTTATCTTGTATAAACAGCATTATTAACTAAGTTAAAATACTTAACTTATTAATCTGAGCTAAAATTCATATAAATAAATAATAATTATAATAATTACAATAATCATTCCATATATTTTTTAAATAATATAATATCATATTTTATTTGAAAATAAATATTAAAAACATTTCTATAATAAAATTAATTATTATAAAATATAATTTATAATGATTAATAATTCTAAAATAAAATTATTTGTAATTATTAATGTAATAAATATATATTTATTTATCACATAAATACATGTACTTTACTTATACATGTTTCCCCATATTTATTTGAATAAAATAAAAAAAAAATATACGCAAAATTTATGATTTATTTATATTGAAAATATCGGGTTATTACATTCACCATCCCTTATAAAGATTTCGTCCCCGGAATCACCGTTTTAAAACCCATACATACTAGGGTACATAGCATACACAATCATTGCAAGTAGATCTCGATCAAATTTGATCGAACTGATCTTTACCTATTCACATAAAGCTTGTTTATCTGATTAAACAAAAATTTGATTTCTAAAAGAACTCAAATTCCTCCTTTAAATTTTCTTTATAAAATAATTTATTATTTATAGGAAAATCATGTATAAGAAAATAAAAGTTATACGAAAAATACATGGAGTTCCATTGCCAGCTGCCACCGAATCCTGGACTGTCATGTTGAAGACCCTTGCAGTAGATTTTGGCGGCTTGCTAGATGATGTTGGTCATGTGATCGCCAAAGTTCTGCCACTTTTCCCCATGTTCACACTTTCTGCCTCCGTTCTCCTTTTCGGACAGTCCTTCACCATATGCTCCTTCGATCCGCACAGAAAACACCCACAAATTGTTCTAGGATTGGGGTAGTTGGGAGAGATATGACCCTCCTGCCCACACTTAAAACATGCAAATTTACCTTTCAGACATCCTCCCAAATGGTTCTTCTCACAGTTCCCACATTGCACCACCTGCTTCTTTTTTACACCTTCCTGTTTCACCTGCACACTCCCAAAGTTGTTCCCCTTCATCTTTTCACCTCTATTCCCAGTATTTGTTTCCACCTTCCCAACTCCCTCAACCTTATCCTTCTTCCTTCTTTCCTTGTTGTAGAGGCTCATGGCCTCACTCCCCTCCTCAGCAATAATAGCTTTCTCATGAGTCTTTATGAATGTAGGATCTGCAACACTGCCACCTTGTTGTAGAGCCAGGGTTTTAATCCCAGCTCAAACCTTCTCGCTTTTCTAGCCTCCGTATCAACTTGATGCGGAGCGAACCTAGCCAACTCATTATATTTTATGGCATACTCCGCAACAGTCATATTCTCCTGTTTTAATTCTAGAAATTTTACCTCAATCCTAGCCTGCATACTAGATGAAAAATAGTTTTCAAAAAATAGAGTTTTAAACCTTTCCCAAGCAACTACATATGCTCCTGCCCTCGCCTGATTTGCTTTCCACCAAAAATTTGCCTTACCCTACATCATGTAGGTGGCAAAAGCGGTCTTTTTTCCCTCAACTACCCTAGCTATTACAAACGCCTTTTCGAGTTCCTTAACACAAGTTTGGGCTTCTACAAGGTCATTTGTACCTCTAAATTCGGGTGGTCCTATAGCCTTGAAGTCCTTGAAGTTTGCCAAGCGGTTGTCTGGCTGGTTCCCTACGGCTGGCATTCCTTGTTGCATTTCCTGAGCTACCATGTTTGTGAATTACTGTATTGGATCTGGTTGTTGTCCTTCAGCGTTGTTGACAGATTCTTCTGCCCTTTGATTTCGAGTTCGACATCTTGGCGGCATTATCTGATTAAATAGAATCATAAATTTAACTTACATTCTAAAACTTATTGTATAAGTTTAACATATCAAACTTATTTCATTACTCAAACATAAGTTCATTTTCATTAATTCATAGTAATTTACATAACATAGTCGATACTGCTATCCCTTTGTGACCACAAAAGTCGGGATTTACAACCTTAACTTATACAAAAGTTGAGAATATTACATTACACAGACATACATATCACAAATATTACATTAAACACACCTACACCACATAACATATACTACTTATTCACTACACCTTTTTCTTGATCTTGGACAACTTTTTTCCTGATAACCTCTTATCCCACAAATAAAACAGACACATTGTTTTGGATTGGGACAATGAAGAGAGAAATGTCCCTCATGTCCGCAATTGTAGCACACATTTTCCCCTTTCCTGCACACACATTCATGTTTCTTGTCACAATTTGCACACCTTTCTATTCAGTTAATTTTTCCTTGGTTATTATCAGGATTTCCTATATCACGGTCTTTCATCTTTCTTTTCCCCTTCTTGCTCGGAGCTGCGCACGCTTTGTTGCTTTTAGCTTCAATTTGGTCAATTTGGATTTTAAGCTTATCTTGTTCTTCTATTATTTCTATTAATGCTTTCCGCAGTTGACTATTTAGTATTTTTTCTATTTCCCACAACTTTTCCAAAGAGGAAACCTGGTCCCGCAGATTCTGCACTTCGGTTGATGCTTGATCAGCTCCAACTTCATTGTCTGAATCACTAACTGTCAGTTCCACCATTTCCGGATCTGGTATTATGTGTTCCAAAATAACCACCTCATCTGAGTTGTTTTCATTGGGAGACTGTATTTTAGCTATTGGCCTCGACATCAGCTCCTTCTTTATAGTCCGAGGGTATCCTAATCCTTTTTCACCTGACATCTACACACTTAAATTATCCTGATTAGCATATAATATATACACATAACAAATAATAATTTTGTATAGGTTATCTTTTAGTTTGCTTAACGATGAATTTATCAAATTCATCTCTTCTTAAACTCTATATGAGTTGTTTATATTTTCAACATTTCTCTCTGTCCTAAGGTTATAACCTAAGGTCTATCCCACCTAAGGTTTCTAACCCTAAGCTCTGATACCATGATGTGACGCCCCCAAATTCAGGTACTTGAAACCCGAACTCATTGCTTCACGATACCATTTCTATGAGCGAAATAATACTAATAATAATAATAATAATATAGATTATCAAATTTAATTTACATATTATCAGAGTTTTCAATCCCAAGTACTAAACCTTTAAACATTCGTTACATTACATGATAATAATATATATCAACATTATCCTAATAAAGTCTAGTTATTACAAAAGATAACATTATCATTCATTCAGCGACCTTCCCTTTCCCTTTGTTCTTGGCAGAGCCTTCAGGTTGTTCACACTTAGCTGAAAACATTTAAATTAAGAAAGGATGAGCATTTGAGTGCCCAAAGAAGTAATAATAATAATAATAACGAGTTAGTTTGAATCTAATTAAATGTTTTCTTTGAATGATACTTCTACAACGAATCAACAGTTGTGAAGTAAGCTAAACCAATAATAAACAACATATCATTTTGATTTCAAATTTTTTTAAAACTGCGTACTGACTATAAATGAGGATCAGATGATATACTATGAACATTGTTTTCTATTTTCAAAAAGGTTAAAAAGAACTTCATCTGTAAACCATCATAACTTACGGGGACGGGGGTGATCAGCCTGTTATGCCTTGTATTGATCAATACTACATTCAAGGACGATATTTTCGTCCAGCATATCCGCCTTGGGCGCATAAAAGTTTCCCATATTTGGGATGTTCATACCAGTCTAGAATCTGAACCAAAACAATTCGGTTGGATAATAATAACGTTTTATCTTGTTCAACAACAATTTTAAGTTTGTGTCTAGCCGGATCAAATAGCTTAGACGACTTTAAATTCAACGTATACATACTGGACACTGATAAGTATGTATTAACAAGTGATAAAATATAATGATTATCCAAGTGAGGACACTTGTATAACCAAGTTTAGAAATTAACGAACATAATATATTTCTTGATCTATAATAATAGAATAATGGAACTTGTAAACAATTATCATTTAATAGCTTACTTCTACAGACTCATTGCATAAGTAGATACAAAGGTTTAAATATTTGAACAATTGAAAAGAATAGTTCAGATATTATCTTACGCATGTCCATTGCATAAAATAAATACAAAGGGTTAGATACTTGCCTTGTCTACTGCTTACACAACTTAGATTTATCTTTTATATCAAGCCCTATCATTAAATAGATCATTCGTTCGATTAGAATAATATATCATATCATATTATACTGCTATTTGCAGTCAGCACATAACCTAATCACATTATCATGTAAGTTTAACAACCACTGAATCACAAATAAACATTTATCAAGTCAACCTATCTAAGTCCAGATCAATTTCTGAAATATGTCAATGTACTGACAACTTTTTCGGGTATTTATCGAGTCTAAGACTCTATACAGTAATTCAATATCCATTTAGATAACTTAAACACCAGTCACATTATTTTTCATGGCCATATAATAATTTTTAAATAATTATTATAATTTATCATAAATTTTAAAATACTGAAATCATTATTAAATGATTCAAATATTAAATAATTCCATTATCATTAATATTTAATTAATATTAAACTATTAATGAAACCATTGCCAAAATATTAAGTTATTTAAAATAACTTCAAATATTTTTAAAGCATTTATATTACCTTTAGATGATTTTTAAAACAATAAAATCATTTTTAAACTATTTATTTAATATAATTATTAAATAAATTAATATCATTAATATTAAATTATTAATAAAATCTACCTTTAAATATGAAAAGTTATATTTTATAACTTAAAATATTTTTATAACACTTAAATAATTTTTATACTATTTTTAAATCATTAATTCTATTTTTCCATAATTTATTTAATATATTTATTAAATAAAATAATTATCATTAATATTGATTTATTAATGAAATTCATCACATAATATTAAAAGTTATTAAAAATAACTTAAAATATTTTCTTATATCTTAATATATTTTTAAATGATTTTTCATGTATTAAAATAATTTTAAATAATTTATTTAATATTATAATTAAATAAATTAAATACCTTTAATATTATAAAAATAGAAAATATTTATGAAATAAATTTAAAATTATTAAAATATAATTTTTGGAATTTAAAATAATTTTTAATAATTTATTTTATATTTTTAATAATTAAAAACTAATTTTTCTATTATTATTTAATAAAAATAAAATTTTTACTTTATAAGTGTCGTTGAAGACTGCCTATAGCGACAGAACCGTCACTATAGGTGTTCTTCACGTTCTTGATGAAACCTAGTGACCGATGGACCTTGTTTGACCAGGTTTAATTTAGTGTGTAGGCAAGTTGTTGATCAGATCGTGTAGAGCTTATGCAAGACTACAAGATCCAATAACAAACATGCTCATACAACACATAACCAAAGAGATCTGAGCCATCAAAGTAGTTATCAGAGGTTGTTCTTCATTTTCTAGGATACCCAGAAATGAAGAACAGTTCGACCAGCCACTTTTGGGCTTCCACAACTTGCTAATCTTGTGTTCGTTTTGTGATCTAAGAGTTGCAGTGTCTAGCCAACATGTCAAGGAAGAGATCCATCACAGAACATAAACAAAACAACAACAGAATCACAAGATCCATGCTGGTCAAAACCTGTCAGAGATCACGTTCTTGAGTTTTCTAGGTTACCCAAAAACTCAATTCGTGATCATCTGGCCTGCTTTGACCAGCCACTAACATCCATCCATATGATGTTTAGGAGATTTTAAGGCATAAACATGTAGTAAAAATATCAAACTATAGACTAGATACAACAACAAACATAAATCAAACAACACAAGAAAGATCCGGGAGCTTGAATATGTTGTCAGGCCCTTTCTGGGCAGTTTATGGGTTACCCAGAAATGCCCAGTCATGGCCGATCAACGTGGTTTGACCACGATTATCTTACAACTTAGGTCAGATCTAAGCATGATTTCAACTCCAGGTTAAAGACCATACTCCTAACTACAAGTACAAACTTTAAAAACACCAAAACATTACACAGAATGAAATCTATAGGGTCTGACATTCATTGTCAGACCACTTTGTAAAGATTTTCCAGATTATGAAAAACTTCAAATCTGAGCCTATAGATGTTATGGATCTAACATCTATCAACCCAGATCATCATTTTATACCATAAACAACAGGTTTTAACACTAAAACACAAGATCTAACATACAGATCAAGATCAGATTTGCAATTAGGGTTTATACCTTCTATGAACAAATCTTGATTCTATGCTTATGATCTGATAGAGGAGTGGGTGGGGCTTGATTCAAGGACTGATATGCTAAGAGATTTCGTGAGTTTAGAGAGAGCTGGTCTTGGTGAAGTGTATGAGCACAAATGAGCAAATATGTGCACTTTTCTCTCTCCTAACATATTTATAATTCTTAGATGCAATGAATCTAACTTGCAAGGTGTTAAAGAGGATAAGCTTGGATGAGTTTTAGGGCATGTGCTATAATCTAGGGTGGTGACTTTGCAAGCTATTTCATTAAAATAAATCCAAAAAGGGTATTCTAGTAAACTAACAAAACATTTTAAGGGTATTCTTGTCCATGATGCTTGAATCTAGGTTAAAATAAATAGATCTTAAACCTTAAGGTTTCCCAAATAATTTCTAGGGTTTAAAAATTAAAGTTTAAAGTTTAATAAAATTTTAATTAGAACTTACTAATTAAAATTAGTGTTTAAAATAATTAGGGTTCCCTAATTAACACTTAAGGTTTACTAATTAACATTATAATTTACTATAATAATAATTAAGATTACCATTTTAGCAATTAGGGTTTTAAATTGAAAATTAGGGTTTCAAATTTACAATTAGGGTTTCTAGACAATAATTAGGATTTACCTAATTAACTTTTATATTTATAATATCATACATTGACCACATTATCACGATTACCTAACAATCTTGAACTCTAATTTGTATTTTAAATTAGGGTTTCACACATTAATACTAGGGTTTGACATTATACAGCATAATTGACCAACCATTATCGGTCCACATACATACAGTACATATTTATAGCACTGAAAAATTAAAATATAATTAATATTATATTATTATTATCATTCCTTGATAAAAATCCAAAATTAGGGTTTGGAATCCATATATTATTTATCTTGCATAAACAACATTATTAATTAAGTTAAAATACTTAACTTATTAATATGAGCTAAAATTCATATAAATAAATGATAATTATAATAATCACAATAATCATTCCACATATTATTTAAATAATATAATATCATATTTTCTTTGAAAATAAATAATAAAAACATTTCTATAATAAAATTATTTATTATAAAATATAATTTATAATGATCAATAATTCTAAAATAAAATTATTTATAATTATTCATGTAATAAATATATATTTATTTATCACATAAATACATGTACTTTACTTATACATGTTTCCCCATATTTATTTGAGTAAAAAAAAAATTATACACAAAATTTATGATTTATTTATATTGAAAATATCTCAGGTTATTACAGCTTTTATTGTTCAATAGATATTTGTTTAATTTAATTTGAGTAGATTAATTATTTGTTAAATAAGTAATTAATGAGTGAAGGAAATTAATTATTATGAGATTTTATTCTAATTTAATTTAATAATTAAGTTAGAGTGGGATATGGATTAAATGAATTATTATAAGGTTTTTAATTTAATTTGGTTATAAAAGTGTGACAATAAACTATAATATAAATGGGTCATTAAAATAAATTAAAGGAGTTTAAATTAGTTTTTGCCAAACAAGGCTTAAAGATATGAAGTCTTTAATTTTTAAAGAGGTTTTGCCAAATAAAGCCTTATAGCTTTTGGATTTTTGAATTTTGAATTTTTAAATAAAATAAATTAAATAAATTAAACAATAAATAAAATATATTTATAAACTATACGTTTATATGTTGTAACCGATAGCATTTAGTATGCCTATTATGGCCATATAAGTTTTTTTAGTTTTACGCATACTTGGCTATCAGTTTGTTTAAGCAGTCAATTGTTAATCCTAGTCGCAAGAGAATAGAGAGAGAGAGAGAGAGAGAGAGAGAGATGAGAGAGTTGAGAAAGAAGTAAGAAAGGGTTCCTAAGACTTTCAAACAAATCACTTATGGTTAGCAAGGTTGCTCAAGAAATTGAAGGTATTTACTATAACCTTAATATGTTATGTACGTATATAAGGTTTACGGTATAATTCTCAAGTTTATGTTCTTAAGTTTCACTATAGTATAAAGTTATTATAAAATTTTTTGTAATCCAAATGTTTATAATTGGTTATGAAATTATGTACATATGTAATTGTAATGTTATGACTAGTATATATATATATATATATATATATATATATATATATATATATATATATATATATATATATAGTGAATTGCATCTTGAACGTATATATATGTGATTGTATGCTAAATTACGTTTTAAAGAAAAGAAATTGGTTTTTATAGTGAGTATCTATATGAACATGGTTTGTAGGAATACCAAAATTAGCATTTTGATTGCGAGTTAAATGTGAAATTAAACTTTGAGTATTTCAATTTGGTAAGAAATAAAAGAACGTAGTTGGAACGAACTAAGTTAGTGTATAATCGGGATTACAGTGTTAGTTTTGTCAAACAACTTCAAAATGGAGTTTTTGGTTTTAAACATAGCGTTCAAAGATTTGATTTTTCTGAGATTGTGGTTTAATTGTTTCGAAATCAGTATTCATATCGGTAAAGCTTATGTGTAGTCTATATAAATTATATATGTTAATTTAGTTGTTAAACAGTCCAAATAGCTTTGTTATGTTATTCGTGTGGTTGGTTCTATAATTCGGCACCTCAGAGCCAAAATCAGAGTGGAAGCCCCACTTTTTAAATAAGCAATGACCAAAACCAGCCATGCAGATGCTAATCTCACTCATCTCATGGCCAAAGACCGCATACCGTAATAGCCTGTAAAATTGTTTCCTCTTACACATAGTCTGTAATTGTTGATATGATGTAGTACTACGACTATTAAAATGTAATTTTGTTAAATGTGGTATTATAGTGCTATGAATGAGTATATTATTAGTAGTTAACGAATTTTCTTGTGTAATTTGATTATGTGGTTAAAAGTCAAGCCATACAAGAAATAGACACTTATGTGTATACAGAGTATCTGTAGTAACTAATTATGTCATGATGACATGTGTATAGGATACTGTGAATCAAATTGTTACAATTTAGCTCATATACAAGGCAATTTTTCCTAACTCTAAACTTTCTTTGAGCAAGTTTTCTAAACCTAAACTTCTCCGTGCAAGTTTCGTAACTCTATTTATATTGTGCAAGTTCCTAAATCTTACCTCTTGATATTGAGCCAGTCTTTTTAATATTTAACTTGTTGTTTAGCATGCAAGTCTCTAAATTCTGATACACTGATATTGAACAATATTGAACATGTTTTATCGTTTAATTTACGATTTGTTATGCATGCTCAATACTCAATTCTAAATAACCTTAGCTTAGTATTGTTCAAGCAAGGTATGTTATATTATTCAATGTTTATGCTCTTAGATTATTCCTAAAGCATGACCTTAGTATTCAATGTTGATTCACTTATGACTTATTCCATAGCATAATGTTATTACAGTTTTATTCAACTAATCCTTAGTTGATGTTCGTAAACTCTAAATTACCTTGAAACTTATCCAAACCAAACTTACTTTGGTGCGGACTCGTATTCTAAATGATGAGTTGAATAACCCTATTATAGGGGATAATTTACGCATAGCGTTGAAATGTTTATGCACAATACATTGTACTAAGGGCTGATCCCCCTAAGTACAAGGAGTCCTTATAGTCTTACAATTGTTAAAGTTTAAGTTGAAAGAATACTTATAACTATGGACATAGTTCGTGGTCTTTTGACCCTCAGTTATATACTTCAGATTTTGTTCCTGATTATTATTGGTGAAGTACCTTATTCATTTTCTATTGAGCCTACCCATTTGGCAATGTATAGGATGTTTAATCATTATCATTTTAAGTGAGATTTGTTTGCTCAATCTTGCTTATATAAACATTATAACTAAAGTCAAGAAGGTCGATGAACCTACAACTAGTAAAGGGAAAGGGAAGATAAGCAAGTTTTGAAGACTTGTAAAACTATTGACTATTATATTGTTGAACTTTATTTTAATCTGACGATGTATTTACTTAAATTCGGCATCTGATGTTTGTAATTAAAGGGTAAATAACTTGGGAGATTTTGTTGGATTTATTGATGTAACCCTTAATGGGAAGGTTTATTATTAAACTTTATTATGTTTGGGTAGTTAGATATGAATGTTTTTATCAAGTGAACATCAAATTTGGTGGAAATGAAGTATGCGGATTTGGGGGTGTCACAAGATGGTATCAAAGCTTTAGGTTATGAACCTTAGGTGGGGAAAAGCATTAGGAAATAACCTTTGAAAAGATAGTGGTGATAAACTCTTATCGATTTTTAAGGAAGAAGTAATAAAACACTTATGTGCTTATGTGATTACAACTTATGTGCTCGTGAATATCGAGTAGTAATGATTAGTAATTAAAACTTAAAATTTTGTTTATCAGTGTAGCGCCCCCAAATCTGGGTATCTTACAACCCAACAAATGGTGATATATTGTACTAACATCCATACATTCATTCAATTGAAAAGCCTCAAAAGAACGAACATCTCTTCTATATTATCAAAATAATATTTACATTGTCCCAAGTTCTAAACCCATTTCAAAGGTTCATTGTCATAATATCAATAACATTACAACAATAACCTATACTATTACATAGACAGCTTAATGATCTGCCTTAGCTTTTCCTTTATCCTTATTCGATCCTTCAGGATGTTCAATCTTAACTGCATTCATATGGTTCAAGCAAGAGTGAGCATAACTAGCTCAGCAAGTATGACAATTTCAATAAACAACATGCTTGATACATACGAATTGTATATCTTCAATAACTGAACAATAGTTATGAAGTACTATTGATGATTCAAAATAGCACTTCATCTTTCTTTCAAAATGTTTTACAATAATATCAGTATTCAATAAAACATTCACTCCGGTGAAAGACCTCAAGCATTTCATTCTTCTTTGAAAAAGACAACCCGGAACTAAGTCCATAAGCCTGGTATTACTTACGAGCACTTCTAAGTGATCAGCCTATTATACTCTATGTTGATCAACACTACATTCATTAAACGTATGTACGTTTAATTGGTGGCAACCTCGTGTGCCTGTCGTTTAACCGACAAAACATTTGTTTAACATTTCAGTCTTCTTTTGAAAACCATATCAAGAAGTTGACAAAAGATAATAACATTTGATAATAGATGAATAGATTATCAATAATCCACTCAATATGTCAAGTCTAGCCAAAAGAATTGGCTTTAACTTTATTGTACTTCAATTCATGCGTAAGGATACATGAACTTCAAAAACTTATTCAGATTGAACTGAGACAAGAGTTAGAATACTTGCCTTCAGCGTCTGCTATGGTGTAATTACTATATGTTCAAGTCTTTCAAGTCTCAATAATACATGATCACATAATGCCTCACATTATGTCATATATAACCAAGTATGTATATGACTATATCTTACCCTTCATCTCAATCTAATTGTGTATTAGATTCTTTTACTATTCATTCCGGTTTATCATCATACTTACAATCATTTGACTAGGTTATCTCAACCTTCATTCAACATCTCTAAGGTTTAACAAAGTTTAAACAATGTTACTTTATGTTCCTTAAAGTATGTTTACTTTTAAATCAATTACCAATCTTTCTTTGTACTTATAAACACTCATCACTATCCATACCGACGACCTTTGGCCATATGGCGCACTTTTATATAACTATATCTCGCGCTACTGGCGATGAAAGTTAACAAGATAATGAAGTCCGGACTTGGCGTGGCCATGAGTCCTTACTTAGTGGGCCGCGCTGCGGCGCCACTCTGCAATAGGTCATTTACTGTTCATGGCGCTGCGGTGCCACAAAATGTACTATAGTTCGTGCTGCGATGCGAGTTTCGAGTAAGCTCGATTCTTTGCTATGGCGCTTACTTGCCCATCAATTAACCTTTAGGGTTGGTGTTTGCAAGGCTGACTCGTACTAGAAAAATTTTCAGACATTAAATTTTGTGAACTTCCCGGACGCATAACTTCTTCGTTATAAGTCCGAATTAGCTCGTTCAAAACCTACGGCTCACAAATTATGTAATCTACATGTTCATGTAAGAATTTTATCTATTTGACTTCGTTTGATAAAAATTCACCTATTGGTTCATTTTTAACGTAAACGATAAACGTTCGTGAACGTTCAACGGTCGTTTCTTCGTTCTAAGTCAGAATTCGATCATTTTCGAGTCCGCAACTCTTAAATTATGAACATGACTTGACTCCATTGGAAAATAACATTTCCGAGTTCAAACTCAAAGTTTGACTTCTAATCCGGGAATTTCAAGAATTCGACGATTATCGTCTAATCGTGCGATTTTCGACAAATCTTCATTACTTAGGATTTGTTCATTACTTCAGTTGCATTCATTTCATTCTTAAAACATCTTCACATACTTAATACAACAACTTATTCTATCATTACGTATTTCTCGAAAGTTCAAAAATAATTCCCGAGCAAATACCGATGAATAGTGTTTTTCAAAAAATTTCTCGAAAAACTTTTATTTTCGTCTTAGAAATTCAAATACTTTAATTCCTTCACGTAGATAAAATACTACGACATTCCAACATAAAAAGGTTATAGAATGACGACCATCTTGATATCACATAAAATATGATTTTATTTTTATTTATTTTAATAAAATTATTTTACAATAAAATCCGAATTTCTCGGTTGTTACAGTCAGGATGGCTAATGTAGGAGAATCCAATCAAGCTAGAGAGGAAGGACCCCAGATGCCTAGAGAGGAGGAGCCTCAAGATATTCAAGTTGTTTGGGAACAACTACTGCCATAGGAAACAACTCCGTTGGTCACAGTGGTTGAGTAGGAGAGGTTACCTGATGAGGATGATGAGATAGGGACGGACGAGGAAGACATTGAGGAGCTGCTACAGTCGAATGAGGATGAGGAGGACGAGGAGGAAGATATTCCACTTAACTCGATCGCTGCCCGTATGTACGACGAAGTATACGATCAAAATATAGAACTTCAGGATAGCGTTGAGGAGTTGAGAGAGATAGTAGTTGAACAACAAACCTCAATAGCGCAGAAGGACGACGAGATTCAGGATCTAAAGGAACGTCTGAGTAATGTCGAAGAGAAGCTTATCCATACTAAAGGAGGAAATAAGCAACTGACAGAGAAGATCGTAGAACTGAAGAACAAGCTGAAAGAAGAATCTACTAAGAGGGCAAGAGCCAAAGATGCGTACAAAGAAGCTACTAAACGAGTCAGGGTAGCAAAGAGAGATGTACAAGTGAAGAAGATCAAGATGGATGAGATGGATAGTGTTTTTAACACTGTGATCAATCGAGCTCAAGATCGAGTCATGGGTTATCCTATTCAGTTCGAGATGCTGACATCGTACATATTAGATCGCTGAACAATGTTCTGTATTATGGAAGAAGAGCGTCGTAAGGCTATGCAGTATTTAATAGGTCATCATAAATGTAATTGATATGTGATTAACGATATGATAAATAAGAAGTAAATCCTAAGTGTTATGTAACCTATGAGATATGATGATGATGTTATCCTAGAACTTTAGTAGTTCAGGAAAGTAATGTAAGTAGCAGTGATGCTATTGTTCTTATGTTTTCTAAAAGATTATGAATGAATAAAAGTTATTATTTTATTCAAAGTGTTATGTGTTATGTGATGATGCTAATTAAGTAGAAAATACTTAAAGAAATTGAGTAATAGTCTAATGAGTGTATTTTTTACAGAAAATGCCTCCAAGAAGACGTCAGCTGTAACGCCCCAGAAAATCGAACCTATTGTAAATACTTTTATAGTGAATAAAATAATATTATTTTTTATTATTATGTGTTGATAAGATGAATGTCGTTCTATAACCTAGAAATGTCGGAACGTCGTAGTATTTTAACTAAGTGAAGGAATTAAAGTCTTTCAATTTCCAAGACAAAAATAAAAGTTTTTCGAGAAATTTTCTGAAAAAAACACTATTCATCGATTTCCGCTCGGGAATTATTTTTGAACTTCTGAGAAATACGTAACATTATAATATCAAGGTGAGATGGATTATGTAATAATAATCTTAGTATGGAAAACGCAATATTTCACATGTAGACTTAATTAGACAACGTTAGGAATATTAAGCGTTAAGGAGTGAGTGTATTGATCGTATGATACGTATGTATTGTGCGAGGTAGTATATATGAGTATGATACGAAGTATTATACAAGTATATGGGAATGAGGGTATTTTGTATATTATGAATTAATATACGAGCTAGAATACGAGAATTATACGTATAGTATATGTTATAAGACTTTTAGTTAAATGGAATGGACTAATAGAATTCTGTAACACTTTAAGAGTCCAATAGGAATTTGATGTGCAAGCCCAAGTGTTTGTTAATCAAAAGTCCAAACTAAAGTAATGCAAGCCTAATAGGAATAAGCTAAGTTAATTAACTTAAGCCCAATGTAATGATCCAATGGGTTAGACATGATCCATAACCCATGGAGCAAACCAAGGTTAATGTGGGTTAAACTTGGTGACCAAGTACTTTATGTAATGGTCAAGCATAGGATAAGTTTTGTGATGGCCAAGGTATAGGAGTGATTAGCAAGTTTACTTAATAAGTAGCTAATGAATAGTAAGGAGGTGGGATGATTTAAGTACTAAAATGCCCTCACTTTGGCTTTCCTATAAATAGAAGGCTAGGATTTTCATTTGTTGCTTGTTATTTTCAACCGACAACTTCTCTTATAAAGCAACTTATTGGTTAGAGAGAATAAGCACATATAAGTTAAACATCTTTTTTTAGATTTTCAAAGAGGAAGAAGACTAGTTCATCAAGGGTAAGACTCTTGTCTAATAATTATCCATCTCTATCATTGTAGGGTGATAAGAGAAGTGTAACTTAATAAGCATGTATGCTAAAAACATGTAAGAATTGAATAAACAATGGACTTAAGCTGAATAAGTCATGAATAAGTAACTTGAACCTAAATAAGTTATAAACTTATGAAGAACTTATGATGAACTTGTCATTTGTTTGTCATATGAAGTTAGTATGTTTGATAAGATGTGAGAATGTTGATTAAAGGACTTAAATCTATAATAGGTCATAAGGAATGAAAATTTGTAGTTTATAAGTTACTAAGTCAAAAACTTGTAAAGAATAAGTCAAAACCTAATTTGAAAATAAGTGGATATAATAAGTAGTTTAAAATGTTTATTTTATGGTTAGAATCCATTTAGAATGATGATCAAATCATTAGTAATGAAGTTTCGCCGGAATTCACACGATTGGACGATAAACCGTCAAATTCGTGAAATTCTCAGAATGGAAGTCGTATTTTGTGTTTGAACTCGGAAACATTGGTTTTCGATGGAGACAAGTCATATTTGCCATTATAGAGTTGCGGACTCAAAAATGACCGGATTCTGACTTAGAACGAAGAAACGAGCGTTGAACGTTCACGAACGTTTATCGTTTTTATTAAAAATGAACTAATAGGTGAAATTTTAGCAAACGAAATCAAATAGATAAAATTCTTGTATGAACGCTAGAGTATGTAATTTGTGAACCGTAGGCTTTTGAACGAGCCAATTCGGACTTATAACGAAGAAGTTATGTGTCCGGGAATCTCACAAAAATAAAAATCTGTCAAATTTTTCTGAGGCACAGAGTCCGTGTTAGGTTTGTAATATTTATGAACGCAATCAAATTGTACAAAGTAAGCGGAAACGTGAAAAATTAGAGTTATAAAATTTTACAAACCATATACCCGGATCATCCTTTATGCAAAATTATTAATTAAACGAAAAGATAAAATAATAAGAATCATACCCTTGAAGATTCGAGCTTCCTCAGGTACAAGTTAACCTCCAATCCTTTTCGCGTTCAACTTGAATCCACCGGGTTTGGTTCCTTCCATTGATCAATGTTAGCCACCCAAGTGTTTGGCCTCTAGAGGTAATCCACCAAGAAAGAATAAAGATTCAAGAAGATGGGTGTTTGGCAAAACCCTAGTTTTTCTATCTCTAATAGAAAAGGGTGTACTCTCCCAACTATTGGAATAACGTATGTTGTGAAAAAATCAGCAACAACTCTTTACCCATAATAAGACTCCTCTTATTTATAGATGTAGGCGACCCTCCTTAACAATTAAGGAATTGAGTTTTATTTTAATTAATTAAATTCCTTTAATTAATTATGCTCCCAATCTTATTAGGAATAATTAATTAAAATCTTTTAATTAATTTAACCTCCTAATCTTATTAGGATTATATGAGAGTACTTTTATTAATTAATTCCCAAACTCCTTTAGGAATTAAATAATAATAATAGTAATAATAATAATAATAAGATTCCTCTAATTAATTTATATTTAATATTTACAAAATATTAAATAATAAATATTAAGCTATTTAATTTATTCTATCAAGATAGATTAAATTAAATATACTTAACTTATTGTTACGATTATGCCATTAACTTCTTAAATAATTATTCTTTCTTTTATGGTGTGACCCTTTAGGTTCTCCATATTAAACCGGTTGTGAATAAATCAATTAGAACAATTGTAATCTTATTTAAATAAATAAATTAAACTATTAATTTATTTAAATGAATAATATTTATTCTACAACAGGGATAAGCCTCCCTAGTGATCAACGACTTTCAAGATAATATAGATTTCAACATTAATCATAAAAGAACCTTTGAGTAAACAGATATTGTACAATTCAATCATTCCACCATACAATGTCCCAATTAAATATAAGACATGGAATTACTGTCAAGTCTTATTTTATTTAATTATATGTATTTCGACTCTTAAATGCACAACTCGAAATAATGCAAATTAGAAACTCCTTTCTAATTTCATTACGCCTTAACCAAGGACTCTCTTGGGTTGTCATTTATCGAATCACATAGGACATTTCTCTTCTTTTACTAGAAGTGGTAGATTCTTTATTGATCATACATTATCTCCATATAAAACATATTATACCCAAGTATACCCTTTGATATACCCAAAGGCTCGTAAGGAATAAGTTAAAGTATAACTCATCATACATAAGATACTATGATGATCTCAAGTCCAAGGATCACTTATACTACTATCACTACAGGAATTCCTATTGACAGACAAGTAAAACTCCATTAGGTATTCCTTAGCGAGCCACGTTCAGTGAACTTATTCTCTGATAAACACCTACATACTTGCTTTAGTGTCTCCACACAAATGATCATGAGATCAATCATCCTCATCCAATGAGCAAGCAACGTATGTACCAATCTATCCGGATTCACTAATCCCCAATTTAGTAATCCAACGATTAAGGACTATTTTAGTTTTAAGCTTTCTAAGAATTTAGATCTCATTAGAATGATCATCATCATTATTCGAAAAGAATAGCTTAAAACTATGGGTTTATCACATATTATAAAATAGCATCATGTAGATAACTAAAAGCCTTTAATAAATTAATACTTTTTATTAGTAATTGAATAAGATTGTTACAAAGTATATATTTTATCATCAAACATGATTGGCTTGTGTGAATACTACTTTCAATCTCCCACTTGCACAAAAGCCAATCGTCATGGTATCCCATACTCTTCTTCTCTAAGTGACGATTATCCTGCTATTGGATAAGCTTTAGTTAATGGATATGTAATGTTGTTCTTGAGAGTCCACTATCTATATAGTGATTTCCCATCTTTTAATGATTCCTATAATCAAATAAAAGTGCCACAACACATGTTTAGATCCAAGATGAGACTTAGGAACTATTCCTAGTTATGTAATGAACTTTTCATCCAAACAATCAACTTGCAACTTCATTTATAGCTATATACTTTATCTTTGTCACTAAACCAACAACTCTTTGCTGTTTGAAACCTTTTAAATTCACTGCACCACCGTTTAAGGTAACGCTTTACCTTAAAGTGGATTTTTTATCGTCTTGGTTTGTCTGAAAAAACTCGAGTCTGTTAAGCCCTCTAGTTTTAATTTAGACCCACCATGAATATGATCACATCCTTGTGCCAATTAAGTACTTTAAGATGTTTTTCACTGTCTTACAGTGATCTTCTCCAGAATATGACTGATCAACATTAGGTCTCGTACATTTCATTGTATACAAGATTATCACTCATGTGATCTCTCTTTTCAGGAGTCTATGGGGACTATTAAGAGAGATACACTCCATGGCTCCTAAACATGAGACATCTCTTGGAGTTTGCCATGCTAAACGACTTTAGCATCAAATGAATATATGTTCCTTAGGTTAAGTCAAGCATCCTCTTAAATCTATCTATATAGATTTGTATCCCCAATTACGATACACTTCCCAAATCTTACATGGAGGAATGTTTAGACAACTTTATCTTTACTGATTGTAGCATTGGTATGTCATTCCTTATCCATAGTATATCAACATATAATATTAGGAATGTCACGGCGCTCCCACTAACCCTTTTGTTCACACTAGGTTCATTCTTTTTTTTGATAAAATCAAACTCTTTTGATTGTTTTATCAAAATGAATGTTCCATATTTGAGAAGCTTGCTTCAATCCATTTCTCTGAGTGTCTACAACTCTTACCTTGTCATATGTAACTAGATCATCATCTTCTATGATACGTACCTCATCATCATCATCCATGATGAATCCATACCTCCTAGGTATCTTCGGTACTATTCCAAATTTATGATTCGGTTGTGGTACAATAGATCTATCTACAAGTTCCTCTTATTTGACTTATAGTATTTTGTGGTTCTTGAACTCTTCAAGATTCTATTATCCTCCCACTAGCCCCTTCAATGATAAACACCTTTATCTTAGAAGGTAGCGTGTTTCGCAACAAACACCTTTTGCTCAGTAGGATTATAAAACATATACCCTAAACATACTTTAGGATATCCCACAAATCTGTACTTGTTAAATCTTGTCCCAAGCTTATCCTTTGAAACCTTTTCACATAAGCTGGACAACCCCTTATCTTAATATACTTAAGATTAGGAATCCTCCCTGTCTAAAACTTTTATGGAGTCTTGGGGTCGGATTTTGAGGTTACCTTTTCGTAGATATGCAACCATTTCTAGGGCATTACCCAGAAGGATACTGGAATGTCGGTAAAATCATTATGGACCGCACCATGTCCAACAAGGTATGATTTTTTCTTTTAGATAAATCAATCAATTATTACGTATTAGGAGGCGTCCATTGTGAGAAAACCATTTGAGATGATCTAGAAACTCATTACACAAGTATTCCTTCCTTGATCCGATCAAAGAATCCTAATACATTGCCATTTTGTTTTATTTCTGAATTCTTTGAACCTTTCAAATAATTCACAATTGTATTTCAGTAAATACACACATTCAACTCTTTGAATGATCATCTCTTTTTCTTATACTAGTTTGTTCACTTTGCAAAATTATTTTCACGTAAGTCAAGTATACAAAATCCATTAAGTAATATTACAGTTCTATACAAAACATTATTATTATAAATAGAACAACAATCGTTCTTAAATATAATACCAAAGATTTCATTATCCAACAACAAAATGGAAATAATATTTCTAACGAGAACTAGAATACAATAACAACTTATTAACTTAATAGATTTGCCCGTAGGCATTGCTAAACTATAAGTTTTTATGGCTAATGTAGCAAACTTTACCTCATTTCCACACATAGGATTACTAGTCTCTTGTTTAGCTTTCTACTTCTGCTTGGTCCCTTCATAAATCTATATTTATGATAACATAAGTCGGTATCCAATACCCAAGTAGAACCTTGACTTAAAGAAAAAATTATTTTAAATCATGAACAAAATTATAATTGTAGCCAAAACTTCACTAAGCTTCTTCTGGTTAGCTCTACAAGATGATTCTCGCAGTTTCCTTTCCAGTGTCGTGGCTTATTGCAGTGGAAGCAAACTCCTTTGCTATCCATATCAGTTTTGTTCTTATTATCCTTTGTTTTTGCCTTTCTATTTACCTTATTTGAATCGTTCTTCTTTTTAGAAGATCCTTTGGCCCTACCAGTAAGACTTGGTCTTTCTTGGTTGGAAAGTTGCTCTCAACATTTTTCAACATATTAAGCAAATCAGCAAAGCTGATATCTAGCTTGTTCATATGAAAAAATTCACAACAATTGTGAAAGGAGTCCGGGAGTGAGTGCAAGATCAAATCTTGGCCCAACTCCCCATCAATGTTAAAACATGTTGTCCTAATTTTTCAATCAAATTGATCATGTTAAGAACTTTTGTTTGTACTGTAGTGTCATCAGTCATTCATGATATCTATTAGTCCGACTTTCCTTACCATCAACTTCTTAATATGAAGGAATATAGTAGGAGAATCCATAGTTTCATGCTGACGCTGAAGCTCGTTACTCATGGATGCAAGCATGATGCATTGAGCCAACTGTGCATCATCTTGCCACTTTCTAAAAGTAGCAATCTCTTCCTCAGAGGCATTTTCTGCAACCATTATAGAGATAGGCGTATTAAGGACATTAGATAATTTTTCAGCCATGAAAACTATTCTCAAATTCTTTAATCAATCCGTTTAATTCGGTCCGATTAATTTAACATCTAATATGCTACGCAGTGATAGTAATTTAGACATTGTAAAATTCTGTAAATGAATTTGTAATTAACAACATTTTAGCATACATTCTTTTATTAATTACCAAAATAATTTAGGTCTTATTTTAAATTGGTATCTCTCACTATTTTCATCAAACTATATTACCCTCACTTATATAGTTCGGCAAAATCTAATTAAAGATTTGTTAGTGAGAATAAGGATCCCATTTCAAATGTATATAGCCTTGTGGTGACACAAAAAACTATATATAAATAAATAGGTAGACAACTCTTGTCAATTACATCAACTATGCAACTCCTTGTATTTTGCCTCTTAGATTATTTTGATCAAGTGGTGGCACATCTGAATCAAAATTATCCAAGTTAAGTCCAACCTAGCACTCCATATATTCAAAAAAGAAAAATATTATCCTTGTGGTAACACAACAAAATAATATTGTTCAATTTTCTTTATAAGCATCAAATATGATAAAATTAACATCTCAAAGAATTATGATAAGCCTTGTGGCGACACAACAAACTTATAATAATTAATTGATACTCTATTATTTTTTATCATGCTAGAAGGCGATGTTAGATATTCCAAATATCTTTGAACGCTTAAGACTTAATATAAAATATTTGACGAGTTTGTTATTAATTTGTCTCATCTTATTTAGCGTGCATGCACATATATATATAAAATACGCGTCATATTAATTAACTTGCAAAGCATGTTTGCATAATATATAATATATATAGTATAAGCATGCACATATAGAATATTATATTCTACTTGGATTGATTATGGACTTTTATTCTAGTTTGGTTCACTAGAGCCACCAAGTGAACCAAAAGGTCAAACCCTAGGGGTGCAAGAATTAATATTTAAATATAACAATTACATTTAAACTCAGGCTCCATTACAAACCGGTGTTCAAGCGCTCCTTTTTTCCTTGATCTCCAATTCTTCAAAATTAATTCTAACTATTCCTATTACAAAACTATTTAAAATAAATAAAAATCTTGATCAGCAGTCAAGGGAAAGTACATAGGAGAAAGATAGAATTTACATTAAGAAAAAATTAGAGAAGACGAGGTACGCAGACCCCATTTAATAAAACACATACATTCATGCATCCAACTAAAATAAAATCCAATCACATTGGTCAATAGTCCATAATCAATCCCATTTATTATCATACACATCACCATATGCATCAATAAATAACATTCATCTCATGAATAATAAACATTCAATATATATATTGATATCATTTAATGGGCAAAATTAGTTAGTATAAAATCTAATTTTGAATCAAAATAAAATCCTTTATTTTAATCCAAATTTAAATCAAAATAAACCTCTTTTATTTTAATTTATCAAATTTTGAATAAAATAAACTATTTTATTTTAATCAAATTCTTTTAATCAAAATAAACTCCTTTATTTTAATTAATTATGGAATCCAATTCCATGTAAAAAAACTTATTAAAGGAAACACGGATTCTCTTTCCTATTCACAAATAAACTCTTTTATTTTGAATAATATGAAATCTTATTTCATATCTAAATAAACTCCTTTATTTAAGGAAACATGGAATCCAATTTCAACTCTAATTAGTTATCATGAAATCTAATTCCAACTCTAATTAGTTAGTATGAAATTCAATTTTAAGATTAAAATAAACTCTTTTATTTTAATATTAAAATAAGCCTTTTATTTTAAGATTAAAATAAACTTTTTATTTTAATTATAAAATAATTAAGAATTAAAAGAAACCGTGCATTCACGAAAACCGTGCAATCTCCTGATGAAACCGCGTGAATAATAATATATATATAATGAATCCTGATAATTTTTCATTTAGTAGGATTCACGTGAATAACAACTTAGCAGGATTCCTATTATATATAAATTAAAGTTTCCTTGCAGGATTCATGTGAATCACATGAGAAGACCACGAAGTTTAATAACAGGCTTCCGATAATTTATTTTACACAACAAAATTATGCAAAATTAAATTGTTCTAAACACATATCAATATACATATCAAATTAAAACAATTAATAATTCGCATAAAGGTTTGGCTCTGATGCCGCTGTTAGGTTTGTAATCTTTATGAACGCAATCAAATTGCACAAAGTAAGCGGAAACGTGAAAAATCAGAGTTTTAAATTTTACAAACCATATACCCGGATCATCCTTTATGCACAATTATTAATTAAACAAAAATATAAAGGAATAAGAATCATACCCTTGAAGATTCGAGCTTCCTCAGGTACAAGTTCACCTCCAATCCTTTTTGCGTTCAACTTGAATCCACCGGGTTTGGTTCCTTCCTTTGATCAACGTTAGCCACCCAAGTGTTTGGCCTCTAGAGGTGATCCACCAAGAAAGGATAAAGATTCAAGAAGATGGGTGTTTGGCAAAGCCCAAGTTTTTCTATCTCACATAAAAAAGGGTGTACTCTCCCAACTATTGGAATAACGTATGTTGTGAAAAAATCAGCAACAACTCTTTACCCATAATAGGACTCCTCTTATTTATAGATGTAGGCAACCCTCCTTAACAATTAAGGAATTGAGTTTTATTTTAATTAATTAAATTCCTTTAATTAATTATGCTCCCAATCTTATTAGGAATAATTAATTAAATTAAAATCTTTTAATTAATTTAACCTCCTAATCTTATTAGGATTATATGAGAGTACTTTTATTAATTAATTCCTAAACTCCTTTAGGAATTAAATAATAATAATAGTAATAATAATAATAAGAATCCTCATATTAATTTATATTTAATATTTCTAAAATATTAAATAATAAATATTAAGCTATTTAATTTATTCTATTAGCATAGATTAAATTAAATATACTTAACTTATTATTACGATTATGCCATTAACTTCTTAAATAATTATTCTTTCTTTTCTGGTGTGACCCTTTAGGTTCTCCATATTAAACCGATTGTGAATAAATCAATTAGAACAATTCTAATCTTATTTAAATAAATAAATTAAATTATTAATTTATTTAAATAAATAATATTTTTTCTACAAAAGGGATAAACCTCCGCAACGATCAATGACTTTTCGGATAATATAAATTTCAACATTAATCATAAAAGAACCTTTGAGTAAATAGTTACCGTACAATTAATTCCTTCCACCATACAATGTCCCAATTAAATATAAGACATGGAATTACTGTCAAGTCTTATTTTATTTAATTATATGTATTTCGACTCTTAAATGCACAACTCCAAATAATACAAATTAGAAACTCCTTTCTAATTTCATTACGCTTGGCCTAGGACTCTTGGGTTGTCATTTATCGAATCACATAGGACATTTTTCTTCTTTTACTAGAAGTGGTAGATTCTTTATTGATCATACATTATCTCCATGTACAACTTATTATACCCAAGCATACCCTTAGATATACCCTAAGGGTCTTAAGGAATAAGTCAAAGTATAACTCATCATACATAAGATACTATGATGATCTCAAGTCCAAGGATCACTTGTCTTACTATCACTACTAAATTCCTATTGACGAGATAAGTAAAACTCCATTAGGTATTCCTTAGCGAGCCACGTTCAGTGAACTTATTTTCTAATAAGCACCTACATACTTGCTTTAGTGTCTCCACACAAATGATCATGAGATCAATCATCCTCATCCAATGAGCAAGCAACATATGTATCAATCTATCCGGATTGACTAATCCCCAATTTAGTAATCCAACGATTAGGAACTATTTTAGTTTTAAGATTTCTAAGAATTTAGATCTCATTAGAATGATCATCATCATTATTCTAAAAGCATTGCTTAAAACTATGGGTTTATCACAAATTAAAAAACAGCATCATGTAGATAACTAAAAGTTTTTAATAAATTAATACTTTTTATTAATAAATGAATAAGATTGTTACAAAGTATATATTTTATCATCAAACATGATTGGCTTGTGTGCATACTACATTCAGTCTGCGTCGCAACGCGAGGCCGAGACAGGGTACACTGATAATTGGCGCCACAGTGCATCCATATCAAAGGAGACTAGCGCCGTAGCGCCGAGTCCGGAGCATGCACACTGCTAAGTCATGTCGTGACGTGACATAAAGAAGAAATGTCGGCGCCGAGCGCCAGCCTTAGGGATTGCATAGAGATGAATGGTTATGGAGATAAAAGGAAAGACAATAAAGTAATACAACTGTAATAAACATGTGACTTTATTAAGATATTGTTGAGCCTTAAGTATGATCACTTAGGGTTGAAGTAAGTCAATTACATATAAATATAAGAACAACATAATGGAAAGCCGAAACAAATAGTAACCAATCTAAGTCATAATTAGATTGAGAAGAAGGGTAAGATTCATTAGGAACCATGTATATTCATTCATGACCTAATGAGTTATGTGATGTAATCATTAACTGTAGAGACTTAAGATGTAAACGAGAACGTGTTATTAACTGTAGCAGATGCTAAAGGCAAGTATTCTGACCCTTGTTCAAGTTTAATCTGGATAAGCTTTGAAATTCATGTATCCTTACGCATGAAGTTTTGTATGATGAAGTCAAAGCCAATTCTTTTGGCTAGACGTATATTATGTTTCTATCAAAGCATGGTCAAGGTTTACCAAGTTATATTGGTGTGGTTTTCAAACGAAGATTGAGTATGCTAAAAATGTTTTATCGTCTAACGACATGCACGTGAGGTTGCCACAACTTAAACGTACATACGTTTAATGAATGTAGTGTTGATCAACATAGAGTACTATAGGATGATCACCTAGACATGCTCGTAAGAAATGTCGGACTTACGGGACTTAGTGCTGGGATGTCCTTTTCAAAAGAACTTATGAAATGCTCAAGGTCTTGGACCGGAATTGATGTTTTACTGAATATTGTTGTTGTAAAACATTTTGAAGGAAAAGAAGTGCTATTTTGAATTATCGATAGTACTTCGTAACTATTGTTCAGTTATTGAAGATATATGATTCCTATGTTTCAATCATGTTGGTTGTTAGAATTGTTGTACTTACTGAGCTAGTCATGCTCACTCTTGCTTGGACCATATGAACACAACTAAGATCAAACGGTCCGAAGGCTCCGGCAAAGATAAAGGCAAGGCGAAGACAAACTTGTAAAATACTTATGTAATAGTATAGGGTGAATGATTGTAATATATTTGATATTATGACAAGAACAATGTAATGGTTATAAAGAACCTGGGGGAATGTTAATATTATTTTGAAAATATAGAAGACATATTCGTTCCTTTGAGACTTTTTAATTGAATGTATGTGTGAATGGTAGTACCTTGTAGCACCATCTGTCGAGTTGGAAGATACCTGTATTTGGGGGCGTCACATCAGCCTCGACAAAGAACCCTTGAGGGATCTACCAACAATCACAACGCTGAAGCTAACCCCGTTCAATAGTTAGTGACGTTACTGACGTGTGTGTTACAGAATCAACCGCAGAATCAAGTCGTGACATTTAAGTATTTCAATGCGGTTGGACCACCAGAATTCCATGGGTCCATGAATCCAGATGAAGCTCAGACCTGGATCATGGAGATAAATAAAGTGTTTGATGTAGCAAGAGTAGGTGAGAATCAGAAGACTGCTTTTGCAACATTCATGATGAAAGTAGAGGCGGGTTATTGGTGGCAAGCTAATAAAACTGGAGAAGGACAAGGGGTGATGACTTGGGATAGATTTAAGGAGATATTCTTCGAGGCTTATTTCCTAAAGAGTTCGAAGAATTAGATGGAAGTGCAGTTTCTGGAACTGAAGCAGGGATCAATGACTGTATCGGAGTATGCCGCAAAATTTAATGAATTGGCAAGGTTTGCGCCATACCAAGTTAATACAGATGAGCGCAAGGTGAGGAGATTTAAACAGGGACTGCAACCTTGGTTGTACAGTAGGGTCTCTTTGTTCCAGCTGAAGACATTCGCAGCGGTGCTTTTGAAGGCAATTCTTGTCGAGGGTGGAGGCGATTCTGTGACAAAGTATAATCAAGAACAGAGAAAGAAGAAGAATGAGGGTGAAGGTAAGAATGGTGGTGGGAGTAGTGGAAATAGTAACAATAACTTGAAGAGAAAATGGAATGGAAATGTGGGTGCTAGAAACCAGCAGGGTAACCAGAAGAAGAAAATGTTTGAAGTATGTGCTACATGCGGAAAGTTTCACGCGGGTATATATTTAAGGGGGAAGTGTGTATGATTTAACTGTGGTCAGGAGGATCACATTGCCCCAAATTGTAGTCAACCCAAGAAGAATGTTTGCTACACGTGTGGGTCGAAGGATCATTTTGCTCGTGGAGGCATATTGACCATTGTGGGACCAACGTCATCAAACAGACCCATAGCCAAAACCTTCAACATGAAGGTGCAGGATGCAGTGTAATCAAAAGATGTTGTGTCAGGTATTATCCCAATAAATGATATAGATGCTTATGTATTATTTGATTCGGGTGCTACTTACTCGTTTATATCTGATGAATTTGCTAAGAGGTTAGGATTGCCTAGTGAAGAATTGAATTTCCCTTTAAACATAGAAATTGCAAATAGGAAAGTGATTCTTGTTAAGATCGTATACAAGAATTATAGAGTGAACATTAAGGGGAATGTCATGATGGTAGATTTAATTCCAATAAAACTTGGAGAGTTTGATGTTATTTTGGGAATGGATTGGTTGTTCAATTATGGAGCGATAAATGATTGCCAAAAGAAATGTGTGAACCTTTTAACTATGTCGAAGGTAGTTTTCTATGGTAGCAAATCACCTAGACATGCGAGGTATCTGACGATTATGCAGGCCAAGAAGTTGTTGAGTCAAGGTTGTGTGGGTTATTTAGCTTACATAATCGATACTCAGAGGAAAGGTGAAACTGGAAGAGATACCAGTGGTTAGGGAATTTGTAGATGTGTTTACGGAGGAATTACCAGGACTTTTGCCTGACCGAGAGATTGAGTTCGTGATCGACTTATCGCCAAGAACCGCTCCGATATCGAAGGCCCCATACATGATGGCTCTGATAGAAATGAAGGAACTGATGGTACAATTGTAAGAGCTATTAGACAAGAAGTACATTCAGCCAAGTGTGTCACCGTGGGGAGCATCGGTGTTGTTCGTGAAGAAGAAGGATGGGTCAATGTGTCTTTGCATTGATTATAGGGAGTTAAACAAAGTCACTATTAAGAATAAATATCCATTGCCAAGAATAGATGACTTGTTTAATCAATTGAAGGGTGCTAGATATTTCTCAAAAATAGATTTGAGAAGTGAATATCACCAATTAAAACTAAGAAAGGAGGATGTACTAAAGACGGCATTCAGAACTTGGTATGGACATAACTAGTTTCTGGTGATGTCTTTTGGATTGACCAATGCCCCTGCTGCCATCATGGATTTGATGAACAGGGTGTTCAAACCATTCTTAGACAAGTTTGTGGTGATATTCATTGATGACATTCTGGTGTACTCTAAATCTCAAGAAGAACACGTGGAACATTTACGTTTGACGTTGGAGACACTAAGAAAGGAAAAGTTGTACATGAAATTCTCTAAGTCTGAATTCAGGCTAGAACATGTACAATTTCTTGGGCATGTGATTGACAAAGATGGGATTTCAGTGGATCCATCAAAAGTTGAAGTCGTAATCAATTGGGAACAACCAAGAACACCTTCAGAGGTGAGGAATTTCTTGAGACTGGCCGGCTATTATAGACGGTTTATCCAGGATTTTTCCAAGATTGCCACTCCGCTAACAAATTTGACAAGGAAAGCTGTAAAATTTATTTGAACAGAGAAGTGTGAAGAGATTTTTCAAGAAATTGAAAAAGAAGTTAAGTGTGGCACATGTGTTATCATTACCAGATAATACAGAAAACTTTGTGGTGTATAGTGATGCCTCACATAAAGGACTGGGTTGTGTTCTTATGCAGAACGGAAAAGTTATTGCATGTGCATCAAGACAATTGAAGGACTATGAGAAAGGATATCTGACTTATGATTTAGAGTTAGTTGCGGTGGTATTTGCTCTAAAGATATGGAGACACTATCTCTATGGAGAAAAATATGAGATATACACAGATCATAAGAGTTTGAAATATATTTCCACTTAGAAGGACCTGAACATGCGTCAAAGGAGATGGATGGAATTGATAAAAGATTATGATTGTGAGATCTTTTATCATCCAGGCAAAGCAAATGTGGTTGCAGATTCTTTAAGCAGGAAAGGTCGAGAAAAATTGATTCTGATAACCACTCAAGAGGAGCTTATTTCATCAATGACAAAATTGGAGTTAGAAATAAAATTTCAGAAAGAAACCGATGAACGACTATTCCAAATAGAAGCTAGTCCAACTTTGGTGGACAAGATAAAGAATGCTCCACTACAAGATGAAGAATGTAGAAAAATCAAGGAAAAAGTGGTTGAGGGTAGTGATGTGAAATACAAAATTGATACCGAAGAATTGCTAAGATTCGAGGGAAGAATTTGGGTTCCAGCAATACTAGATATTAAAGAAGAAATCTTGACTGAAGCTCATAGTTCAAGATATTCGATTCATCCGGGAAGTACGAAGATGTATCAAGAGTTACAATGACACTTTTTGTTGTCAAACATGAAAAGAGATGTCGTAGAATTTGTTGCAAAATGTTTGACATGTCAAAGAGTCAAGGCCGAGCATCAAAGGCAAAGCAAATTACTTCAACCGTTGGAAATACCAGAGTTGAAATGGGAACATATCATAATTGATTTTGTGGTAGGTCTTCCAACTACTCAGAGAGGATACGATGCGATTTAGGTGATAGTGGACAAACTGACAAAATCAGCACACTTTTTGCCAATAAAGATTAAATTCAATCTTGATCAGTTTGCAAATTTGTACGTTAAAGAAATCATTTCAAGGCATGGAGTTCCAGTATTAATTGTGTCATATAGAGATCCGCGATTCACATCAAACTTCTGGAAGAGACTACAAGAATGCTTGGGAACAGATTTGAGAATGAGTACGGCATACCATCCGCAAACAGATGGCCAAAGCGAACGAACAATCCAAACGTTGGAAGATATGCTTAGAGCATACATCATGGATTTCAAAGGAAGCTGGGATGAACATTTACCATTGGTGGAATTCGCCTACAAAAAAAAGTTACCACGCAAGCATAGGCATGCCACTATACAAAGCATTGTACTGCAAGAAGTGTAGAACTCCACTGTGCTGGGATGAAGTCGGTGAACGTCAACTGTTAGGACCGAAACTGGTACAACAAACTACTGAGGTTGTTAAACTCATCAGAACAAGATTGTTAGCTGCTCAAGACAGACAAAAGAAGTATGCTAATCAACATTGATAAGATCGTGAATTCAATGTAGGAAATTTTGTGTTCTTAAAAGTTTCTCCTTGGAAGGGGAAAATCCATTTTCGAGGTGTTGCAAAGAGTAGGAGAAGTGGCTTATGAGGTAGCTCTACCTCCAGAGTTGGAACACGTTTGTGATGCCCCCAAAATAGGTATACATCACCCATATTGAGTCACCAAATACATGGTACAAAATTCAAATACAACTTAATTATACAACAGTCGTGTAACATACGACAAAAAAATAATCTAAGAGTTTTAATAAGAATATTGTTATCTAGACAATATCCACTCTCAATGGAGTCCTCATTACATTTATTATCACACTATTTCACAGAATAGTGAGGACTACTAAAACAACCATCTGGACCATCAATCCGTTCCTCGACTCGTCCCAGCAATATTCTCATTTCCTGTAGAGAATAGTGAAAGAAAAGGTGAGCTCAACTAGCCCAGTAAGAAATATTATAACTAAGATAATGTAGAATAAGTTATCCTTAGCCTTCAACAATATAACAACTAATATAATATAATAGACAACAAGTTTTAGATCAACAACTGCAGCAGAATAAGCAATCCATTAGAAGAGTCAAGTAGAGTATAAAATCTACTATCTTCTATGATTTAAAAAGTTTTTCATCAACATTATCGCTGAGACTCAGCTTAATAAATAAAATCGAATCAATCCTGCACCACGACCAAGGATATTCATGTAATCATCAGTGGTCATGATTATACCGAATAATCCCTGGTCATAATTATACCAAGTCCATCTATGCACGTAAGCCAAAGACGACTTTCATCACAATATAAGCATGAGGATGATGACAATGACATAATAATTCAATAAAACAAGTTCAAGGATAAATTTTAAAGATTTATAATCTAATTTATCCAAAAATCAATAGCGTCCAAATTGTCGACATGATATTGCTTCGAACAGTAAAATTCTAGAATGCTCAAAAGAATATTTCCATGATAAGATACTGGATGAAGCGCAAATATCCAGGATAATCTACTAATTTCATGGAGTATATAAATTAAAACTTTAACCAACTGAGTATAATAGAATATATGAAACTACAAATGGATTTTCGCCCGCCATACGGTAATCCACGTAGACAGATCATTTCCACAAGGATCATTCACCATGCATGTGGTAATCCACATAAACAGGTTATTCCAACAGAATAATAAAGAATGGAATAGTAGAAGAATTCACCATGCATGCGATAGACCGCACAAACAGGTTATTCCAACAGAATAATAAAGAATGGAATAACAGAAGAATTCACCATGCATGAGATAGAGAGCACAGACAGGTTATTCTAACAGAATAATAAAGAATGGAATAACAGAAGAATTCATCAGGCATGCGATAGACTGCACAGACATGTTATTCCAACAGAATAATAAAGAATGGAATAATAGAAGAATTCACTAGCCATGTGATAGACCGCACTGACAGGTTATTCCAACAGAATAATAAAGAATGTTATAACAACCCTTACGAATATTGAAAGAAATAACTCTCTTCATGGATACGAAAGAAATAATACCCCTTACCTTAGAATAAAACTGGATACTGGAATAGAGAGGTAGCAGACTTCTCTTCTTCTTTCTCCCTATAATTTCTCTCTATAATAATTGCTCTTTAGCTTTAGTGAATTGGTGAGAAATGAAGGAAGAATGAGCTTCTATTTATAGGAAAATATAGTTTCAATAATTGCATATTTTGGGGCTCAAAATATTACAGTATAATACCTCCCTCTTTTTCTTCATTTTTAATTTAGTCCTACAAGTATTATCAAATTTGCACCACCTCCCCTAATAGTAAATCATGTGAATTAATAATTCATTCATGTGACTCAATAGTATAATCATGTGAAAAAAACTAATTACAGTATAGTACCTTCAACTATACCTCCATTTTTAATTTAGTCATGCAAGTATTATCAATCTTGCACCAACTCACCTAATAGTAAATCATGTGAATCAATAGTACACACATGTAAACACATAGTTATAAGCATGTGAATTAATAGCAATTAGTTGCTCATTTATCCGGTTAATTGCCCGATTGGTCAATATAACTTCCAGACATTAATTATTATCGAAATAAATGTCGATTTCCACTAACACTAATAATTCCAACACGATGGAACTATCAATTTTATCTTTAATCAACACGAACTTATTCATCATTAATATTATAATTTACAATATTTAACAACCAGATCGTTCATAGGAAAGAGGGGGCTTTCCGATAAGGATTTCTCCTTATTGGCGCGCAATTAGGTGACCAAACCTCTCCTTGACAGAACTTTTAGACATTGTCAATATTGCAAATAATAATATGAATAACTTTGCCGTCTCAATTATTGATATAATAATATAACATATATTGTGCGATGATAATCGTGACAATAATTGAATCAATAATATGAGAGATATGATGAAGAAGTTATTATAGCAATAATTGAATAAAACTGAGTGACTTCTCACGTAAGCATCAATAATCAATACTATGTGCTACTACTACGCAACCACGCCAGATTCATCGTACTTTTACTACTTGGGAAGTTCAACAGTTTTAACGGTAACACTTTTGCAATTATTTTTATAAAAGATAATTACATGCTTTTCTAACTACGACAATACTTACATTGTGGGGGTCCACCAATGATTGTGTAAATCGTCGCATTTAATATTCCCTGTTAAAACGAATATTCCCAATTAATCGAATATTATATAACCACTTGCTTACTTTATAAAATTTATAAATATTACAAGCACAACTATAACATTATATCAAATCCACACCATAATATTCAAAAAATATATTTCGAGAAAATTATTCTTTATTCATAAAAGTTGGGGTCTTACAACCTCCTCTTATTATGAAATTTCATCCTCAAAATTAGGTTACATACCTGGTATATCGAAAAGGTGAGGATATCTTGTCTTCATCTCAGATTCTAACTCCCAGGTCATTTCTTCCAAATCGTGGTTTCTCCACAAAACTTTGACTTGAGGCATAACCTTAGAGCGTAGAATATGATCCTTCTTATTCAAGATTTTAATAGGTAACTCTTCATATGTTAAATCTTCCTCTATCTCGTCTGGTTCTAATTCAATAATATGGTTCGGGTCTTTCACATATTTACGTAACATAGATATGTGAAAAATGTTATGAACACGAGACATACTTGGCGGTAAGGCGAGTCTATAGACCAGAGTTCCTACTCGATCGAGGATTAAAAATGGGCCAATAAATCAAGGATTGATCTTTCCTCTCTTTCCAAATCTCGTAAGTCCTTTCAATGAAGCAACACGTAACAACACAAGATCTCCAATATTAAATTCCACGTTCTTTCAATGAAGATCAGCATAACTCTTCTGTCAATCTTGTGAGGTTTTTATACATTGTCAAATCATTTGAATCTTTTCCGTAGTCATACATACCAACTCCGGTCCTAACAACGTTGCTTCACCCGCCTCATCCCAGCATACTGGAGAACGACACTTTCTTCCATACAACGCCTCAAATTGAGCCATGACAATACTTGCTTGATAACTATTGTTGTAGGAAAACTCCACCAATGGTAAAAACTTGTCCCAACTTCCCTTGAAGTCAAGGACACAGAGTCTTAATAAATCTTCAAGAGTTTGAATAGTCCTTTCTGACAGCCCATCCGTTTGAGGATGATATGCTGAACTAAATCATAAATTCGTGCCCATAGCTTTTTGCAAACTAACCCAAAATCGTGAAGTGAATCTTGGGTCTCGATCAGAAACTATGGATACTGGCATACCATGAAATCTTACAATCTCGTTTATGTATATACTAGCAAGACGTTCAAGTGTATAAGTTTCTCGTATCGGTAAGAAATGAGCAGACTTGGTCAATCTATCAACAATGACCCAAATCGTATCTATGCCTTGAGAAACCTTGGGAAGACCAGTAACGAAATCCATGGTAATGTGCTCCCACTTCCATTCTGGAATTTCAAGTGGTTGCAATGGACCTTTTTCCACTTGATGCTCCGCCTGGACTCGTTGACAAGTTAGACACCTTGAGTTAAACCCCACTATCTCTCTCTTCATATTGCTCCACCAAAATCTATGTCGAAGATCACGATACATCTTGGTACTCCCAGGATGGATTGCAAATGGTGTGTTCTGCGCCTCCATTATGATTTTATACTTCAAGTCAGAATCGTTAGGAACACAAAGTCTGGAGTTGACTCAAAGTATTCCTTCTTCATCGATTCTTGCTTCCGGAATAGCACCTTCTTGCACTTTCTTCCTCATACACATCAGCTCCAGGTCCGTAAGTTGAGCAACTTTAACTTTATCAATTAAAGGCGGTTTTACTCATATATTCGTTATCATCATATGGGTCCCTGGAGTCTTTAACTCTATTTCCATTCTTTCCAAGTCATACAAAATGGGCCTTTGCGTTGATAATATTGCACTCGTACCCGCATATGATCTTCTACTCAATGTGTCAGCTACTACGTTCCCTTTTCCAGGATGGTATTGGATGGTATGATAATAATCTTTCAACAACTTAAGCCATCATCGTTGCCGCATGTTGAGTTCTTTTTGAGTGAAGAAATATTTGAGGCTTTTATGATCCGTATAGATCTCCACCTTCTCTCCATACAGGTAATTCCTCCAAATCTTAAGCGCAAAAACGACTACTACCAACTCTAGATCATGAGTAGGATAATTCCTCTCATATTCTTTAAGTTGTCGTGAGGCATAGGCTATGACTTTCCCATGTTGCATGAGAACACATCCTAACCCTTTGCCTGAAACATCACTGTAGATGACAAATCCCTCTAAGCCAGATGGTATCGTCAGGACAGGTGCTGAAATGAGTCTTCTCTTGAGTTCTTGAAAACTCTTCTCACATTCCTCGTTCCAACCGAACTTTGTATCTTTTTGAGTCAGTTGAGTTAATGGAACTATCAATTTTATCTTTAATCAACATGAACTTATTCATCACTAATATTATAATTCACAATATTTAACAACCAGGTCGTTCGCAGGAAAGAGGGGGCTTTCCGATAAGGATTTCTCTTTATTGGCGCACAATTAGGTGACCAAACCTCTCCTTGACAGAACTTCTAGACATTGTCAATATTGCAAATAATAATATGAATAACTTTGTTGTCTCAATTATTGATTTAATAATATAACATATTATGCAGATGATACTGTGATAATAATTGAATCAATAATATGAGAGATATGATGCAGCAATTACTGTAGAAATAATTGAATAAAACTGAGTGACTTCTCACGTAAACATCAATAATCAATATTGTGTGCTACTATGCAACCACGTGTATTACTGTACTTTTACTACCGGGTAGTTCAACCGTTTTAACGGTAACACTTTCGCCGTTATTTTTATAAAAAGAAAATTCTATCGTTTTCTAATTACGACAATACTTCTGTTGTGGGGTCCACTTAATGATTGTGCTTGCGTGCATTTAATATTCCCTGTTAAAATGAATATTCCCCGACCAATCGAATATTATATAACCACTTGCTTACTTAGCAAAATTTATAAATATTACCGACAGCTATAACATTATATCAAATCCACACCATAATATTTAAAAATATATTTCGAGAAAATTATTCTTTATTCATAAAAGTTGGGGTTTTACAACCTCCCCTTCTTATGAAATTTCATACTCGAAATTAGGGTACGTACCTGGTATATCGAAGAGGTGAGGATATCTTGTCTTCATCTCAGATTCTAACTCTCAGGTCATTTCTTCCAAATCGTGGTTTCTCCACAAAACTTTGACTTGAGGCATAACCTTAGAGCGTAGAATATAATCCTTCTTATCTAAGATTTTAACAGGTAACTCGTCATACGTTAAATCTTCCTCTATCTCGTCTGGTTCTAAGATTTACGTAACATAGATATTGAAAAACGTTATGAACACGAGACATACTTAGCGGTAAGGCGAGTTTATAGGCCACAGTTCCTACTCGATCGAGGTTTAAAAATGGGCCAATGAATCAAGGATTGACATTTCCTCTCTTTCCAAATCTCATAAGTCCTTTCAATGGAGCAACACGTAACAACACATGATCTCTAATATTGAATTCCACGTTCTTTCGATGAAGATCAACATAACTCTTTTGTCGATCTTGTGAGGTTTTTATACATTGTTGGATCGTTTGAATCTTTTCCGTAGTCATACGTACCAACTCCGGTCCTAACAATGTTGCTTCACCCACCTCATCCCAACATACTGGAGAACGACACTTTCTTCCATACAACGCCTCAAATGGAGCCATGCCAATACTTGCTTAATAACTATTGTTGTAGGAAAACTCCACCAATGGTAAGAACTTGTCCCAACTTCCCTTGAAGTCAAGGACACAGAGTCTTAATAAATCTTCAAGAGTTTGAATAGTCCTTTCCGACTACCCATCTGTTTGAGGATTATATGCCGAACTAAATCTTAAATCTGTGCCCATAGCTTTTTGCAAACTAACCCAAAATCATTAAGTGAATCTTGGGTCTCTATCAGAAACTATGGATACTGGCATACCAAGCAATCTTACAATCTCATTTATGCAAATACTAGCAAGACGTTCAAGTGTATAAATTTCTCGTATCGGTAAAAAATGAGCAGACTTGGTCAATCTATCAACAATGACCCAAATCGCATCTATGCCTTGAGAAACCTTGGGAAGACCAGTAACAAAATCCATGGTAATGTGCTCCCACTTCCATTCTAGAATTTCAAGTGGTTGCAATGGACCTTTTTGCACTTGATGCTCCGCCTTGACTCGTTGACAAGTTAGACACCTTGAGATAAACCCCGCTATCTCTCTCTTCATATTGCTCCACCAAAATCTATGTTGAAGATCATGATACATCTTGGTACTCCCAGGATGGATTTCAAACGGTGTGTTGTGCGCCTCCATCATGATTTTATACTTCAAGTCAGAATCGTTAGGAACACAAAGTCTGGAGTTGACTCGAAGTATTCCTTCTTCATCGATTCTTGTTTCCGGAATAGCACCTTCTTGAACTTTCTTCCTCATACGCATCAGCTCCAGGTCCGTAAGTTGAGCTGCTTTAACTTTATCAATTAAGGTCGGTTCTACTCGTATATTCGTTATTATAACATGGGTCCCTGGAGTCTTTAACTGTATTTCCATCCTTTCCAAGTCATACAAAATGGGCCTTTGCGTTGACAATATTGCACTCGTACCCGCATATGATCTTCTACTCAATGCGTCAGCTACTACGTTTGCTTTTCCAGGATGGTATGATCATAATCTTTCAACAACTCAAGCCATCGTCGTTGCCGCATGTTGAGTTCCTTTTGAGTGAAGAAATATTTGAGGCTTTTATGATCCGTATAGATCTCCACCTTCTCTCCATACAGGTAATTCCTCCAAATCTTAAGCGCAAAAATGACTGCTACTAACTCTAGATCATGAGTAGGATAATTCCTCTCATATTCTTTGAGTTGTCGTGAGGCATAGGCTATGACTTTCCCATGTTGCATGAGAACACATCCTAACCCTTTGCACGATGCATCATCAGAGATGACAAATCCTCCGAGCCGGATGGTATTGTCGAGCAGTCTTGAAATGAGTCTTCTCTTGAGTTCTTGAAAACTCTTCTCACATTCCTCGCCCCAATCGAACTTTGTATCTTTTTGAGTCAGCTGAGTTAATGGAGTAGCGATTCGAGAAAACCCTTCTACAAATCTCCGATAATAACCAGCTAAGCTGAGAAAGCTACATACTTCGGTCACTAACTTAGGTTTCTCCCAGCTTTGAATTGCTTCAATCTTTGCCGGGTCAACAGATATTCAATGATTTGATATTATGTGCCCAAGGAATGCAAATTCCTCAAGCCAGAACTCGCATTTCTTCAACTTGGCATATAACTTGTTTTCACGAAGCTTTTGGAGTATCAGCCTCAAGTGTTGCTCATGGTCTTCACAGGTTTTGGACTATATGAGGATGTCATCTGTAAAGACGACCGCAAAGTGATCCAAATATTCCTTGAATACTCGGTTCATCATCTCCATGAAGGCAGCAGGAGCATTAGTGTAACAACCCGATATTTTCTATATAAATAAATTAGAAATTTTGCGTATAATTTTTATTATTATTATTTTAAAAATGGGGAATACGTGCCAAGATAATTTGTGTATGTATTTATGTGATATACGTGAATGCTTTTAAATAATTTTATTTTAGAATTATTGATTATTATAAATTATATTCTTATAATAATTAATTTTATAGCAGAAATGTTTTTTATTAATTATTTTCCATGAAAATATAATCATATATTATTTATATAATATATGAAATGATTTTTAAATTATTATATATTTATTTTATTTTATGAATTTTGTTCATTTATTAAGTTCATTATTTTAACTTAATTAATAATGTTAAGTATGATGAGATATATCAGATATGGAATCCGAACCCTAATTTTTTGATTTTGATCCAGGAATGAGAATAAATATATAATATTATTTATATTTTGATTTTTCAGTGCTATAATTATATACTGTATGTATGTGGACTGACAATGATTGGTCAGTTATTGTGTATTATGTCAAACCCTAGTTTATTGTGGAAACCCTTATTTGAAACTCAATTGTGAGTTCAAGTCTATTATATACCTGTGTTATATGTTTTATGATTAACCCTAATTAACATTTAGATTTATTAATTTCTTGAAAACATAATTACCAAAATTATAAACCCTAATTGCTAAATTAGCAAGGATAATTATAATTATTATATTATAAACCCTAATGTTCATGTATGATTAGAACCCTAATTATAAATTTTGCAAACTAATTATATTTATTTTAAACCCTAAATAAATAACTTGGGTAGCATATATTAAAATTGTTAGGCTAAGATTATTACATGGCCCAAAACAATTATGGGAGAAGCCCAAAAAGAAATCAAATTCAAGCCCAAACTTAGCCCACATAATTAAGGGTATTTTAGACCTTTGATTTATCTAATTTATGCATTAAAATAAAAGCTAAATAACGAATTAGTGAGTATATACATAGCTAGCCACAATAGGCCTTTTAAGGCAACAAATTAGGCTAATCAAGTTTCCTTAAATAACTAATGACCTTACTTTCTTACACAAGGTACAATGTTGTCAACACCTCATTGGTGGAAATCTCACTAAGCAGACTTAAGAACAAGTTAAGGGGTTTTGTCTAATGGACAACCCAAATATGGGGGATAATAGTAAGTCACACATTTGCTAGACTTCTATATAGATAGAGAGAGAGAGAAAAAAAAAAGAGTCATTTGCTAGACTATTTTTGTTCAAGCACTCAAGCATTTCAGTCCCTAATACCAGCCCCACGAAATCCACTAACAAATCAGAAGCCCAAATACAAGATAGATCAAAGAAAAGGTATAAAACCCTAGCTTGATTTCTATCCATAAATTATGTGTTAGATGTTATGTTTGGGTGTTAGAATATGTTGGTTATAGTGTCTAATGATGATTTGAGTTGCTAAATGTTGGATCCATAACATTTAGAAGCTCGGATTTGAAGATCTACAAAATATGAAAAAACTTGGTTCTGTGGTCTGACAACGAATGTCAGTGGCCACAGATCCTTGCTCGATTATTGTTTTTGTTGTTTTTAAGTTGTTATGTGTAGCTTGTAATGTGTTCTTTAATCTGCAAAAAGAATATGGGTCATTTGATGTTTAGAATGAAAGTAATTAACGGTCAAATACCGTTGACCAGCATTGACCAGGAGAAATCTGGGCAGCCCAGATTATTCCCAGATCATGTCTGACAACGCTTTTGATCGACTAGATCTGTCAATGTATTGGTGTTTGGGCTATGTTGTTGTAATAGAATGGTAGCTTGGTATGAGTACTACAATTTAAAGCTTTTAGATCAGTTATATAACATATATATTTAATGTAGTGATCGGTCAAACTAGCAGGGTTAAGCACAAAATAAGTTTTCTGGGTATCCCAGAAAACCTATGAACACTGCCTCTGACATGCATTGACCGAGCTATATCTTCTTGATCTTTTGATGTTTTGTTGATATTTTGTGTTAGATCTCTTCATTTACATACTGGCTACATACTGCAACTTATAGATCACAAAATTATTGCACGATCAGTACGTAATGGAAGCCCAAAGTAGGACAGTCGAACTGTTCTTCATTTCTGGGCAAACACAGAAATGAAGAACAGCTCTGACAGCCACTTTAGGGGCTCAGATCTTCTTTGTTATGATAATTTTATTATATTAAAAATAATTTTAAATAATAATAAGGTATTTAAGAATATTTTAAGTTATAAAATTTAACTTTTAATATTTAAAAGGATAATTTCATTAATAATTTAATATTAATGATATTTATTTAACATTAATGATATTAAATTTATTTAATAATTATATTAAATAAATAGTTTAGAAATGGTTTTATTGATTTAAAAATCATTTAAAAAGGATATAAATGAATTAAAAATATTTTAAGTTATAATTAATGACTTTTAATATTGATAAATAGTACATTAATATTTTAATATTAATGGTAATTATTTAAAATGATTTTAAATGTTTTAAAAAATCATTTAAGGGTAATATTAATACTTTAAAAATATTCTAAGTTATTATAAATAACTTTAATATTTTGGCAATGGTTTTATTAATAGTTTAATATTCATGATAATAGAATTGTTTGATATTTAAATCATGTAATAATGATTCCGGTGTTTGAAAATTCCTGATAAATTATAATAAATGTTTATTGACTCATTTAAAATAATATGACTAATATTTACGGATATTAAATGTTGGAATAGAGTCTTAGACTCGATAATTACCCGATAAAGTCGCTTTAAATATAATCGCAAGATAGTTCGTAAATTGTTCTGACTTAGATATTTTGACTGTATTAATATTTGTTTGTGATCCAATGACTGTTGAATATGTGTGACAATGTGATTAGATTATGTGCTGACTGCGAAATGCAGTACTATGTGTTATAGTATATTGTTCTAATCGAATGAATGACCTGATTAATGATAGGTGATTACATAAAAGATAAAACTAAGTTGCGTATTGTAAGCGTATGATCGTGCAAGTATCCTACATTTGCATTTCCTTTATGCAATGGACATGAGTAAGAATATTTCAGAATTATATTATTACTGTACAAATTATTAACCCTATATTATATATGCTCATTGATTATCAACATGTTAGTATATGGTAATTTAGATATATATTATGTTCGTTAAATTCTATAAATGGTTATACAAGTGTCCCCAGTTGGATAATCATTGCATTTAGTCACATGTTGATACACCTTTGTCAATTACCCGTATATATATATGTTGAATTATAGATTATTGTTGAACAAGATAAAATCTTATTATTATCCAACCGAATTGCTTTTGTTTGGAACCCCGACAGGTATGAACATCCCATTCATGGGAAAATTTTATGTGCCCAAGGCAGCCAGAGAGAACGATAATATCGTTCTTGTTATGTAGTATTGATCAATACAGGGTACAACAGGCTGATCACCCCCGTGCCCGTAAGTTATGACGGTTTACAGATGAAGTTCTGTTTAACCTTTTCAAAAATGAAAACAATGTTCATAGTATGTCACCTTAAACCTATTTATAGTCAGTACGTAGTTTTAAAATTTGGAAGAGGGTTGTTATGTTATTATTATTGGTTCAGAATTACTTCACAACTATTGATTCGTTGTAAAAAGGTAGTATAAAGAAAACATTTAAATTCTTTCAGCTTATATATATAATTGCTATTACTTGCTGGGCACTCAAATACTCATCCTTGCTTAATTTAAATGTTTTCAGCTAAGTGTGGTCAAGCAGAAGGTTCAACTAAGAATAAAGGAAAAGAGAAGGTTGCTGATTGAGTTTTTATGATATGTTATGTAATAGTTTGCTTTATTATGATAAGGATGATATATATATTATTATCATGTAATGAATGTATTAGAGGTTGCGTACTTGGGAATATACACTGATAATTATGTAAATTAAGTTTAATATTTATATTATTGTTATTATTATTAGTATTATTCTGCTCATAGAAATGGTATCGTGAAACACCAAGTTTGGGTTTCAAGTACCCGAGTTTGGGGGCTTTACAGGTTGGTATCAGAGCTATAAGCATGAATTTACGAAGAGCCCCGAGCCTCTCGCTGGTGACTTCCTTGTGTGGAATGCACCGAAGCCAGACTCTCCCTAGGGGACACTGATTCAGTCGGTGGCAAGCTGATAGGTACCCTTATAAGGTGCTATGGTTGGAAGCACCATGAAAGTTACTGGTTGGTATCAGAGCTTTAGGGTTAGAAACCTTAGGTGGGATAGACCTTAGTCTATAACCTTAGGACAGAGGGAAACGTTGAAAATATAAATAACTCATATAGAGTTTATAAAAGGGATGAATTGACTAAATTCATTGTTAAACAAAATAAAGATAACAATTCTGAAAACAACCTTTGGAATGTCATCAGTTTTAATCTTCAACTGATGATATCCGGAATGAAGATCAATCTTTGAAAAGAATTTGGCTCCTTACAACTGGTCAAACAGTTTATCAATGAGAGGTAACGGGTACCTATTTTTGATGGTGACATGATTCAACTCCCGATAATCAATACAAAGTTACATACTTCCATCTTTCTTCTTCACGAATAGAACAGGAGCACCCCAAGGAGACGTACTAGGACGAATGAAACTGATGTCTAATAATTCCCGTAGTTGGGTTTTTAACTCCTGAAGTTCAATAGGAGCCATTCGATATGGGGCTTTGGAAATGGGTTTTTTACCGGATTCAAGGTCGATACAAAATTAAATTTCACGCTCTGGGGGTAGGCCTGGAAGTTCTTCAGGGAATACGTCAGAAAATTTATTAACAATAGAAATATCATTCAAATCTGACGTATTTTTATTTAAATCCGTGACATGGGCTAAGAAAGCTTGACATCCGTTTTTTTAATAAATGAATAGCTTTATGACTTGATATGAAAGTAATTGACTTTAGTGGTTTAGTTGCTTGAATTCATATAATAGGTTGGTTAGGAATATGAAAGCTAACAACCTTACGAAAACAATCGATTTTAGCATCAAATACAAGTATTTTCAAAGAAATAAGATCGACAGGTAACGTGCAGTTATCGATTTGAATCAAACAAGACTTATAAACAATGGATGTAATGAAGATTTCTCCCAAAGAACTTTCAACCGATAAGTCAAAGTCTAATTTCTCCGGAGTCAAATTTAAATGTTGAGCGCAAGTAGGAGAAATAAAAGAATGGGTAGAACCGGTATCAAATAAGGAATATACTTCACTAGAGTTTATGATTAGCTTACCCGTGATCACCTCGTTAGGATTCCTCACTTTTTGGGAGGTTACAACAAACGCTCTCCCTTGAACTACCAGTTTTATCTTGTCTAGGATGGCCTTTGATGCCTCCATCCCAGCTGGACTTGACTTTGGTGCACGACAAAATCGGACTAGGTGACCTTCTCTTCCATAATTATAACATGCTTTGGACTGCATCACGTAGTTTGGACTGATATGTCCCTCCCCTCTACATTTGAAACATTCGACCGGCGGTCGTTCTCCTTCCTTAACAATAGGTGTTGGTGCTGACGTCTTTCCATTACTGTAGAATCTCATCTTCTTGAAATGTCCACTCTTATTGTCATGGCCATGATTACCACCGAAGTGATTACAATTTCTGGCATGTTGATTTCCTCCACACTTGTTGTCACCGCTTCGATGACTGCTACCACTGGTATTATCGACTTGTCGGCTGCTCTCTCTCTTAGGTTGGGTTGACTCATTATCGCGCTCTAATAACTGAGCCTTATTCACAACATCTGAATACAAACACAGTTTGTGAGAAATTAGGTATTGATGTATCTCTGGTTTCAAACCTCTTAGAAACATCCGCGTCATTCTCTCCTCATTATCAACCAAGTGGGACGCAAACTGAGACAACTCAGCAAACTTAGCTTCGTACAGCACCACGATCATATTATTTTGCTCAAGCTTGATGAACTCTACCTCCTTCATGTGATGAATACTTTCAGAAAAGTACTTGTCATTGAATAGTTCTTGGAACTTCTCCCAAGACATCTTCAAGTCGCAAGCGGGTTGAGTACACTTTACGATTCCCACCAAAGAATCACCCTCTCCCCCAATATGAAGTCGGGCAAGGAAACCTTTTGCTCCTCGGAGCATCCTAAGACATCTAATATCTTGTTGATCTGCTTTATCCACGTCTCCGCCTTAAGTGGTTTTAGCTCTCCAAAAAACTCCGGTGGTTCAAGCTCCTTGAAGTGCTTAGCGGTGACCGTTTGATATTTTTCAGTGTTTCCACCTGCATTTTGGACAGGATCCGCCCTCGCCTGATGTTGCATGAATTGTATAAAACCTCTAAACGTCCCATCGTTCATCATTTGATCGTTATTGTTTACCTGAGGATTATTGTCTTCCTGTTGCACATTATCCTAGGTATTAATCTTTGGTGACTCAATGGTCTCATGTGCTTCATTGCTTATCATAACATTTTCGGATGCAATTTTCAAATATTTCCACAAAACAAGGGCTAATTAGCATATCACATATTATCCCTATACTCTGACCGACCAATTAAATACCAAATAAACTTAGGTAGGTCATACTAGCGAAGGAATTCCCCGTCTCTCCCCTCCTAGTTCTTGTCTCACCTCTCAGCCAGGGATCATATCCCTAAGCTTTGATACCAACTGTGACGCCCCCAAAATAGGTATACATCACCCATCTTGAGTCGCCAAATACATGGTACAAAATTCAAATACAACTTAATTATACAACAGTCGTGTAACATACGACAAAACATAATCTAAGAGTTTTAATAAGAATATTGTCATCTAGACAATACCCACTCTCAATGGAGTCCTCATTACATTTATTGTCACACTATTTCACAGAATAGTGAGGACTAATAAAACAACCATCTGGACCGTCAATCTGTTCCCCGACTCGTCCCAGCTATATTCTCATTTCCTAAAGAGAACAGTGAAAGAAATGGTGAGCTCAACTAGCCCAGTAAGAAATATTATGACTAAGATAATGCAAAATAAATTATCCTTAGCCTTCAACAATATAACAACTGATAGAATATAATAGACAACAAGTTTTAGATCAACAACTGTTGCGGAATAAGCAATCCATTAGAAGAGTCAAGTAGAGTATAAAATCTACTATCTTCTATGATTTAAAAAGTTTTTCATCAATTTTTATCGTTGAGACTCAGCTTAATAAATAAAATCGAATCAATTCTGCACCACATCCAAGGATATTCATGTAATCATTAATGGTCATGATTATACCAAATAATCCCTAGTAATAATCATACCAACAACTGTCCATCAATGAACTATAGGCCAATGAGGACTTTCACCACATCATTCATCACATTACTGTCATGATTATACCGAATAATCCCTGGTCATAATCATACCAAGTCCATCTATGCACGTAAGCCAAAGATGACTTTCATCACAATATAAGCATGAGGATGATGACAATGACATAATAATTCAATAAAACAAGTTCAACGATAAATTTTAAAGATTTATAATTTAATTTATCCAGATATCAATAGCGTCCAATTTGTCAACATGATATTGCTTTGTATAGTAAAATTTAAGAATGCTCAGAAGAATATTTCCATGAAAAGATACTGGATGAAGCGCAAATATCCAGGATATTCTACTAATTTCATGGAGTATAAAAACTAAAACTTTAACCAACTAAGTATAATAGAATATATGAAACTGCAAATGGATTTTTGCCCGCCATAAGGTAATCCAAATAGACATATCATTTCCACAATTTAATAAGGAATGAATACGAAGGATCATTCACCATGCATACGGTAATCCACATAAACATGTTATTCCAACAGAATAATAAAGAATGGAATAACAAAAGAATTCACCATGCATGCGATAGATCGCATGCATCAAGTTATTCCAATGTAATAATAAAGAATGGAATAATGTAAGAATTCACCGTGCATGCGATAGATCGCATGCATGTGTTATTCCAACATAATAATAAAAAATGGAATAACAGAAGAATTCACCAGACATGCGATAGACTGCACAGCAGGTTATTCCAATAGAATAATAAAGAATGATATAAAAACCCTTACAAATATTGAAAGAAATAACTCTCTTCGTGAATACGAAAGAAATAATACCCCTAACCTTAGAATAAAACTGGATACTGGAATAGAGAGGTAGCAGACTTCTCTTCTTCTTTCTCTCTATTATTTCTCTCCATAATAATTACTCTATAGCTTTAGTGAATTGGTGAGAAATGAAGGAAGAATGAGCTTCTATTTATAGGAAAATATAGTTTCAATAATTGCACATTTTGGTGTTCAAAATATTACAGTATAATACCTCCCTCTTTTTCTTCATTTTTAATTTAGTCCTGCAAGTATTATCAAACTTGCACCACCTCCCCTAATAGGAAATCATGTGAAAAAAACTAATTACAGTATAGTACCTTCAACTATACCTCAATTTTTAATTTAGTCATGTAACTATTATTAATCTTGCACCAACTTCCCTAATAGTAAATCATGTGAATTATTAGTACACACATGTGAACACATAGTTATAAGCATGTGAATTAATACCAATTAATTGCTCATTTATACAGTTAATTACCCGATTGGTCAATATAACCTCCAGACATCAATTATTATCGAAATAAATGTCGATTTTCACTAACACTAATAATTCCAACACAATGGAACTATCAATTTTATCTTTAATCAACACGAACTTATTCATCATTAATATTATAATTCATAATATTTAACAACCAGGTCGTTCCCAGGAAAGAGGAGGCTTTCCGATAAGGATTTCTCCTTATTGGCGCGCAATTAGGTGACTAAACCTCTCCTTGACAAAACTTTTAGACATTGTCAATATTGCAAATAATAATATGAATAACTTTATCGTCTCAATTATTGATTTAATAATATAACATATTATGCAGATGATACTGTGATAATAATTGAATCAATAATATGAGAGATATGATGCAACAATTACTGTAGCAATAATTGAATATAACTGAGTGACTTCTCACGTAAGCATCAATAATCAATACTGTGTACTACTATGCAACCACGCTTATTACTGTACTTTTACTACCGGGTAGTTCAACAGTTTTAACGGTAACACTTTCGCCGTTATTTTTATAAAAAGATAATTCTGTTGTTTTCTAACTACGACAATACTTCTGTTGTGGGTTCCACCAATGATTGTGCCGTCGTACGAATATTCCCCATTAAAACAAATATTTCCCGACCAATCGAATAATATATAACCACTTGCTTACTTTGCAAAATTTATAAATATTACCCACAACTATAACATTATATCAAATCCACAACATAATATTCAAAAATATATTTCGAGAAAATTATTCTTTATTCATAAAAGTTGGGGTCTTACAACGTTCACAATATTTTTCATGTTTTGATGTTACGACCGTATAAACCCGATTACAAGCATGTGATCGAGTATGAACTATTACAGTTCGTTAAAGACTTAACTTATGAAGAGGTTCCTATCCAGATAGTTGACATGAACGAACAAGTACTCAAGAATAAGGTGATACCTTCTGTGAAGATAATATGGAGGAACCACAATGTCGAAGAGGCTACGTGGGAACTTGAAGCTGAAATGATGAAGAATTACCCTGAATTATTTGTTTGATCTGTGTCTTCGATTCTGGGGACATAATCTTTGTAAGGAGGGACGAATGTGACGAATGATTTGTTTGAGTTGTGATTCTGGAGATAGAATCCTTGTAAGGAGGGAAGGATGTAACAATCCAAAAATTAAAATTGTAATTGTAAATATTTATTGAATTATATAAATATTTAATTGATGTGTTTTATTGTTGAATAGATATTTGTTTAATTTCATTTGAGTAGATTAATTATTTGTTAAATAAATAATTAATGAATGAAGGAAATTAATTATTATGAGATTTTATTCTAATTTAATTTAATAATTAAGAGTGTGGATAGGGATTAAATGAATTATTATAAGTTTTTTAATTTAATTTCGTAATAAAAGTGTGACAATAAAATATACTATAAATGGATCATTAAAATAAATTAAAGGAGTTTAAATTAGTTTTTACCAAACAAGCCTTTAAGATATTAAGTCTTTAATTTTTAAAGAGGTTTTGCCAAACAAAGCTTTATGGCTTTTGGATTTTTGATTTTTGAATTTTTAAATAAAATAAATTAAAAAATAAATAAAATATATTTATAACCTATACTTTTATTTGTTGTAACCGATAGTATTTAGTATGCCTATTATGGCCATATCAGTTTTTTTAGTTTTACACATACTTGGCTATCAGTTTGTTTACGCAGTTAATTGCTAATCCTAATCGTAAGAGAATAGAGAAAGAGAGTTGAGAAAGAATTAAGAGAGGGTTCCTGAGACTTTCAAACAAATCACTTGTGGTTAGTAAGGTTGCTCAAGAAATTGAAGGTATTTGCTATAACCTTAATATGTTATGTACGTATATAAGTTTTACGGTATAATTCTTAAGTTTTTGTTCTTAAGTTTCACTGTAGTATAAAGTCTTTATAAAATTTTCTGTAATCCAAATGTTTATAATTGGTTATGAAATTATGTACATATATAATTGTAATGTTATAACTAGTATATATATATATATATATATATATATATATATATATATATATAGGTGAATTGCATGTTGAACATATATATATGTGATTGTATGCTAAATTACGTTTTAGAGAAAAGAAATTGGTTATTATAGTGAGTATTTGTATGAACATGGCCTGTAGGAATGCAGTATCATGAATATTATTCTTGAATTTAAAGAAAAGAAAAGAAAAGAAATTGGTACATGAATATTATTCTTGAATTTTACTCCACAAAGCAGTATCATGTTGAAAATTTGGATATTTTTAAACTCTGGATAAATTTAAAATCTTTAATATTTATCCTTGATTTCGTTTGATTTGATTTCATTTGATTAATGCTTATATCATTGTCATCATCCTCATGCTTATATTATGATGAAAGTCATCTTTGGCTTACATGCAAAGATGGACTTTTGATTGGTCTGATTATGACCAGGGATCATTCGGTATAATCATGACCCGTAATGTTACAAATGATGTGGTAAAAGTCCTCATTGGCCCGTAGTGCATTGATGGACAGTTGTTGGTATGATTATGACCAGGGATTATTCGGTATAATCATGACTATTGGTGATTACATGAATATCCTTGGCCTGTAGTGCAATGATGATTCAATGATGTGGTTTATTTATTAAGCTGAGTCTTAGCAATAAAATTGATGAAAAACATTTTAAATCATAAAAGATAGTAGATATCATGCTCTACTTGACTCTTCTAATGGATTGCTTATTCCGCTATAGTTGTTTATCTAAAACTTGTTGTCTATTGTATTCTATCAGTTGTTATACTGTTGAAGGCTAAGGATAATTTATTCTGCATTATCTTAGTCATAATATTTCTTATTGGGCTAGTTGAGCTCACCCTTTTCTTTCATTGTTCTCTTCAGGAAATGAGAACGTAGCTGAGACGAGTCGGGAAATGGAGTGATGGTCCAAGATAACTGGCTTTAGTAGTCCTCACTATTCTGTGAAATAGTGTGATAATAATTGTAATGAGGACTCCATTGAGAGTGGATATTGTCTAGAAGGCAATATTCTTGTTTAAACTCTCAGCTATTTTTTGTCGTATATTACCCAAAAGTTGTATAATTAAGTTTATATTTGATTTATGTACCATGTATTTGGCGACTCAAGATAGGTGATGTATACCTGTTCTGGGGGTGTCACAGTAACTGTAAGGACCGAGTACTTTATATGATTATATATTTTATTTTTTTTACGAATAATTTTTTTTTAGTTTATAAGTGAATATGTGTATGAGATATAAATTAAACAAGATAGTTAATTTAGTTATTTCAAATTAACTAAGATCAATACTTAATCAAGTTGATTAAAGAAGAGTAAGATAAGTTATATATGTTGAAACATTAACATAGCTTGAGTTTAGCCTTGAATGTTAAATAGAAATATTTATAATCTTTAAATGATTAATTATTATGACTATTATATAGTGAATAAATATGTGAGGACTGTGTGGAAATCTATATGGCTAAATAAATATATATACTATAGTAATGGATATTTATATTTATAGATTTCATTAAAAGAAAAGTTTCATAACCTAATTATACATTAGGTGAGATAATTAAATAACCTAAGGGTTATGGTATTGAAAAATTGTTAGTATTTAATTATTATACTAACTTAAGAGATTAATTTTATTATCTCCAATTGAATAATTATTTTAAACCTAATTAAAGCAAACCCTAATTAGGTTATGAGTTAAAGTTACGTGTATATTAATTAAATTCCATAAGATTAGGAATAGAAACTCTAAATAAACAATTACGGTAATATATATTAAAATTGTTAAACTATGTTTATTACATAGCCCAAAACAATTAAAGAAAAAACCCAAAAGAAATAAAATGCAAGCCCACACTTAGCCCACTTGATTAAGAGTATTTTAGACCTTTGATTAATCTAATTTTTGAATTAAAATAAATGAAAAATGGATGGGTTATTAGGCATATGGGACCAGCCATATTAGGCCATTTAAGGCAAAGAAATTAAGCTAATCAAGTTCCACAAGTAGAAACTCTTACACACAAGGACAAGTGTGTCTTGCTCCTATTGGTCGAAAGCCTAATTAGAAACCTTAAGGGCATGATTAGGAATGATTAGGAAGGGATAAGGCTAACCCTTTTTTCCAAGGGGCAAAAGAAACATGGAGGATATTAGCATTCCACTTCAATTCACCAACATTATATCTATTTTCATTTCATTTTCCTCCTCCACCATTCTTCTACTTCTTCTATTTTTCTCTCAACTAGCAAGAACACAAAGAGAGCAAGAGAGAGAGGAGAGGTTAGGATTCTAAGTAAGAAGGAGGAGCATATTGTTCATGCATCCCAAGTTCCAAGTCTACTTTGGAAAGAAAAGAAGAGCATCCCACAAGACAAGGTAAGAAAATCAAACCCTAGTTTTTATGTTATGAATGTTCTATGTGATCTTGTAAAAGATTCATGGAAGTGCAAGTTCTAATAGGTTAAAGTCTTATATTAATGATATATCTTGAGTATAATATGTTTAACATGTCCATCTATATAGTTTATGTTGGAAAATTTTGGAAAAAAGGAAGCTAATGTAATTTTGGGAAAAACCCTAATTTAAAGGGGTGATCAATTCTTTTCATTTTGAAATCTACAAATGGTTTTTGTGATTATATTTCTTGGTATGCTGGAAATATGAGTTAAGAAAAAAAAATCCTTTGGAAGCATGTAAAAATGTTAAAAAATGAGTAAGATATGGATTTATTACTAAAAAACCTCAACTAAAGTACTCATGTGCACGAGCAGTCACTTTTGGACCAATTTCCAGGACCAAAACAGATCCAAATTTGATGTTTGATGAATGAAAACTTTAGTTCGGGAATAGATGAATCCAACGAGATCGATTAGACCCAAATAGAAGTTGTAGATTTCATTTTATTCAAGTTTATCTAGGAAAAAATCAAAAATCCTAAAAAGCTATTATTGCTCAAATTTAATCAAATCCTACGGAACTTTCTCGACGACTTGCTTAAACCACTTTTCTACCGATTAAATTGGTTGTTCTTGGAGCCAATTTTTTTTTAAAATTTTAAAGAATATTAAGATATTAATCCAAAATTTTTATGAGCAGTTAACTAATTATTAAGTAATTAGTGGTTTAAACCCATTTAAATCACTTTAAAACTTACTAATTTATAATTTTTAATGCAATTAATGGATTATTAAACTAATTACATGAAATTTGAATGTAATTAAATATTTAATTATTATCTAACTAGTATTGGGTGATAATTAAGTAGAGTTAGTAATAATTAAGTAACTATTGATTATTTAACTAAAATTAAATAATAAATAGGGTTAAACCATTGATTAATATTAAATAATGATTAAAGAATGCTTAATTAAGATTATGTAATAATTTAATTACTTTCTTACATTGACATAAAATTTATAAATTAATTATTTATTATTTAGTTAATATTAAATAATAAATAAGAATAAATGATAATTAATTATTCTTAAGTTAATTAAAAATAATAATTAAAGACTTATGAATTAAATTAATTATTTATTATTCAAGGATAAATTATTAATTAATAAATAAATAAATAAGAATAAATGATAATTAATTATTCTTAAGTTAATAAGAAAGAATAATTAAAGGCTTATGAAGTAAATTTATTATTTATTATTCAAGGATAATTATTTAATTAATTAATTAATAAGAATAAATGATAATTAATTATTCTTAAGTTAATAAGAAAGAATAATTAAAGATTTATAAATTAAATTAATTATTTATTATTTATGGATAAATAATAAATTAATTAATTGTTCATTTATTAATAGTAATGAATAATTAAGAACTAATAAATCAATTATTTATTATTCAAGGATAAATTATTGATTAATTATTACTTAATTAATATTAAATAATAATTAAAGACGTACTAATGTTAATTATTCAATATTTAATTAACATTAAATAATACGTAGATATAATTAGCTATTATTTATTAAATAATAACTAAAGTTAATTAATTGATTACTATTTAACTAATATTAAATGGTAATTAAATGAAGATAGAGTTAATAAATAAAGATAATTTAAATGACTTATTAATTAAACAATTATAATAAATTGTTTAAGGATCTAATAAGTGTTTATTACTTAAGAAAGACCTTATAAAATATAAAATCATTAACCTAAGATTTATTAAATATCTTACAGGGTTAATGATGGTACATTATACTATGTGTATATTGTGATTGAATTTTTTGCTAGATAATAGCATAAGTAAGCATGTAGGCGTACAATTATATACAGTACTAACTAGTAGACTAACATTGTCAATGTTAGGTCATTCAAAGAGTTTTACTTAAAGCTAGTTAGTCGTAGCTCGTCAAACAGGTAAGTTTCCTAACTTAAACTCGAGTTATTATTTTTCAAGCATGTTAGTGGATAATTATTGTTGATTATTCCACATCTATGATATTTATTGATATTCGCATATTGTGCAAGTTGTTATTAATATGAAAGTTTCCTAACTCAAACTCAAGTTATTATTTTTCAAGCATGTTAGTGGATAATTATTGTTGATTATTCAACATCTATGAATTTATTGATTTTCACATATTGTGCAAGTTGTTATTAATATACAAGTTTCCTAACTCAAACTTGAGTTATTATTTTTCAAACATGTTGGTGGATAATTATTGTTGATTATTCCACATCTATGATTATTGTTATTCGCACATAGTGCAATTGATTCTTGTTCTATTATTAGAACTATTTACAAGATATGTCTCAGCTATTAAAGTATGAAACGTTCTATTTGTTATAAATTGATTTATTGTTGGAATATCTATGCTAGTGATTTCAGCTGAATCAATATTGATATTATATGTTGAAATCATAGTATTTCTTTGAAAGCAATCCAAACCATATTGTTGTGGTACGGACTCATAATGTAAAATTGAGAAGAAGAACCCTTATAAAAGGGGGGAACTTTATTGTCGTAAAACGACCCTTGCACGCTATGTTGAATATTATGAATAATATAGGGTACAATGGAGCTGATCACTTCATGTACTTGCAGAAGAGTATAATTAGTTTTTATAACTAACTTATATTCTTAAGGTAATTCAGCTTTAATAACTGATGATTCCTCGAGTAGTTCTTGATCCATTTGTGATCACTCAGAATGAAATCTGATAATATCCCACTTTGTTGAATATTGTTGTAGTATTGATAATTCTCCTTAATCAATTGAATATATTGAACCTTCGATAGAATTTTACTCTTTCGTCCTTGAAATGTTATTCAGTATGAAACTAAAGAAAATCCTTGTTATTGGAAATGATTTATCATTCAGGTATTTCAAAATCGTTCGAATATCGTTGAAATTATAGAAAGTTAAATTCTTCTATATCTTATATTGTACGCTTTAACTTGCGGAGCCAACTCGTTGCTCACCCTTACTTAAATTAAATATTTCAGCTAAATTCAAGATAGTTGAAGGTTCTAATAAGGACAAAGGCAAAGCGAAGGAGGCCGAGTAGTATCACGTTGTTAAATGATTATTATATTATAATTTTGCTTAAGTCTTTTGTATTAATAGACATGAAAGGTTAAGGTTAGTTAACCTGGCATAACGATGGTGTCATTATGTAAACCTTTTGTAATATTAAAGGTGTGTTTAATTTAAGGTAAAAAAGACCTTGGAATTATGTTATAAAACTATATTATAATAAACAATGTATGTTTATTATTCCACAATAGTTTATAGAATGCTTATGATGAGGATGGATCGTGAGCACTGAATCTGAGGTTAGAGAACCTAGATTTGGGGGCGTCACAAGTTGGCATCAAAGCTGTAGGTTATAAACCTTAGGTGGGGGAAAAAGCCCTAGGAATATAACCATAAGAATGATAGAGAAAAATCATTTAGAGTTCTAAGTGATGGATCGAGAAAATTCATCAATAGTAAGATGTGTGGACACGTAGTGTTTATGGATTGTGTTTATTGGTAAGGTATTAATCAAGTTGTTTAAAACTAATTGAATAATGCCAGTAGATGATGAGATTAAGGAATAGAAGGAGATAAAACTCATGTAGAGTTTTCTTGGAAAACTAGTATTGTTAAGAAATATATTTTCATTCCATAAAATAAATGTATGTTTTATTGAGAAATATTAATGAAATTTGTTGGTTATAGGATGTTAGGAGATGATGAGATTAGAGAAACTCAAGTGCTTATTGAGATGTTAGCAGCTGCACCAGTGCCAATAGCCGAGGTGGTAGCTTAAGGTGAAATGATTGGCGAATCAGAGAAGAATTTTGAAGAAGAAGAGATAGTTGAGAATGTTCTAAAGGAAGAACCTGCGGTAAATCTAGGAAGCGATCATGAAGAGTACCCCGAGATGGAACTGAATGAAGAAGAGGAAGTATATTACAAAGAAGCTAAAGTAGGACCAGAAATAGAGACAGAAGATTGAGAAGAAGGCAGTGTAGTGGCCGTAGATGGTCAAGCATCAAGGGAAGTTCAAGATTTGTGGAATAAGGTGTTTTTTTTGTAAGGAAATGTGGAATGCAAAAAGATTATGAAATGACTAGTTAGTAAGGTCACTAAGAGAGATAACTGAAGAACAAAATGAACTAAAGGAACAAGTCGATGGGAGGAGAGCCTAGTGCAATGCATCTTCTGAAACTTTAAGAAAGAAGAAAGAAGGGAAGAATGATAAAAGGAAACATAAGAATAACTGTGATGACAACTTAGTGGATTCACAGCCGAAGAAGAAGACACATACTGACTGCGGAAAGAAGCATTTTGGGGAATGTATGAAGGGTAAGAATGTGTGTTATAATTGCGGACAAGAAGACACATATCCCAAAATTAAGAAAGGATGATGTTTTTCTTATGGAGAAAAAGGTCATGAAGCTAAGAATTGTCCTAAGAAGAAGATAGGTGATGGAAGTGAAAGAAAGAAAAATTAAGTATGAGGAGTAGAACCTTTGGATAAAGATAATATGTTAGTAATGTATTATTGAAGACAATGAGTAGGTATATGTAATTATATATCAATATGAATGTAATCCTCGCTTATATATGAATATTGAGATAACCTCTGTAAGTATCAACTTTAGCATAAGTTGTCGTAGTGATTCCTGACTTTTGTTGTCAAAAAGTGATAGTAAATGGTTATCACAGTATGTGATATGCGATGTAAAGTACTATGAACTAGTGGAATAAATATGAATATATGTTTGATTAAGTAAATAAGTTTTGAGAATAAAGATAGCTATCTAACTGATAATTGGTTAATTCAGCAAGTCAAATTGGTTAATCCAGCAAGTCAAATTTGTTAATCTAGCAAACTGAATTGGGCTGAGTTTAAAATTTTGTGTTAAATTTTTATGATACCACTAATCAGATGTGGCATAAAGGTGTAAAAGATGAAGTAATAAATTAAAGTTTTGTTTAATCAAACAATGCTGCCAAGAAGAGTAATAAGAAACGAAGAGGGCGAAGAGTTGGTTAATAATACAAGAGGAGGTCAACCAAACCTAATGCAAGACTTTGTAAACATGATGGCAGAAGCTATGCAGAATAGGGCACCAGCCGCAGAAAATCTACCAAGAAATAAATTAACAAATTTTAAAGACTTCAAGGTAGTAGGACCGCCAGAGTTTAAGGGAATATTAGATCCAATAGAAGCTCAGACATGGATAAAAGAGATAGAGAAAGCATTCATTATCGCTAGAGTAGCAGAGGAGAAAAAGACCATTTTTGCAACCTATTTGATGGAGGGAGAGGTGAACTGCTGCTGGGAGACAAACCAGAATAGGGCAGGAACAACGGTAGTGACATGGACAAGGTTCAAAGAATTATTTATCGAGAATTACTTCTCGCCATGTATGAAAACAAGGAAGGAGGTTCAATTCCTAGAGCTAAAATAGGAAAACATTACAGTTTTTGAATCCGCCGCCAAATTCAACGAATTATCTAGATTCACTTCGCATCAGATGGACACGGAGGTACGAAAGGCACAAAGGTTTGAAAATGGACTAAAGCCATCAATATTTAGTAAGGTAGAAGTGTTGTAGATTAATACATTTGTGTCTTTATTAGAAAAATCAATCATCTTTGAGGGAGGCAATGAAGATGTATCGAGGTATCACCGGGAAAAGAAGAAAACGGCGAGTGAAGAAGGTATCAGTGGAGGGAGTAACTCTAACAAGTGTAAATGGAGCAATAACAACCAATCGAGAAACAAATCAGAAGAAGGTAGGAAGAAAGGTGAGTCATATGCAATTTGTGGGAAGAATCATTCGGGAGTCTGCCTGAAGGGAAAATGTGACACCCCCAAAATAGGTATACATCACCCATCTTGAGTCGCCAAATACATGGTACATAAACCAAATACAACTGTCGAGTAATATACGATAAAACATAGCTGAGAGTTTAAACAAGAATATTTTCTTCTAGACAATATCCACTCTCAATGGAGTTCTCATTACATTTATTATCACACTATTTCATAGAATAGTGAGGACTACTAAAACAACCATCTAGACCGTCAATCCATTCCCCAACCAATCCCAGCTATATTCTCATTTCCTGAAGAGAACTGTGACAGAAAAGGGTGAGCTCAACTAGCCCAGTAAGAAATATTATGACTAAGATAATGCAGAATAAATTATCCTTAGCATTCAACATTATAACAACTGATAAAATACAATAGACAACAAGTTTTAGATCAACAACGGCAGCGGAATAAGCAATCCATTAGAAGAGTCAAGTAAAGAATGATATCTACTATCTTCTATTATTTAAAAAGTTTTTCATCAACTTTATCGCTGAGACTCAGCTTAATAAATAAACCACATCATCGAATCATCCCTGCACTATGGGCCAAGGATTTTCATGTAATCATCAATGGTCATGATTATACCGAATAATCCCTAGTCATAATTGTAAGACCCCAAATTTTATGAATAAAGAATAATTTTCTCGAAATATATTTTTGAATATTATGGTGTGAATTTGATATAATGTTATAGTTGTGGGTAATATTTATAAATTTTGTAAAGTAAGCAAGTGGTTATATAATATTAGATTGGTGGGAATATTCATTTTAACGAGGAATATTAGGTACGACGACACAATCATTGGTCGAATTCCATAATGTAAGTATTGTCGTAGTTAGAAAACGACAAAATTATCTTTTATAAAATAACTATGAAAGTGTTACGCTTAAAACCATTTGAACTACCCGATAGTAAAAAATACGATAGAATACACATGATTTCATAGTAGCACACGGTATTGATTATTGATGCTTACGTGAGAAGTCATGCAGTTATATTCAATTATTGCTACAGTAATTGCTGCATCATATCTCTCATATTATTGATTCAATTATTGTCATAGTATCATCTGCATAATATGTTAAATTATTAAATCAATAATTGAGACGACAAAGTTATTCATATTACTATTTGCAATATTGACAATGTCTAGAAGTTCTGTCAAGGAGAGGTTTGGTCACCTAATTGCGCGCCAATAAGGAGAAATCCTTATCGGAAAACCCCCTCTTTCCTAGGAATGACCTGGTTGTTAAATATTGTGAATTATAATATTAATGATGAATAAGTTCGTGTTGATTAAAGATAAAATTGAGAGTTCCATTGTGTTGGAATTATTAGTGTTAGTGAAAATCGACATTTATTTCGATAATAATTGATGTCTGGAGGTTATATTGACCAATCGGGTAATTAACCGGATAAATGAGTAATTAATTGCTATTAATTCACATGCTTATAATTATGTGTTCACATATGTGTACTATTGATTCACATGATTTACTATTAGGGGAGTTGGTGCAAGATTGATAATACTTGCATGACTAAATTAAAAATGGAGGTATAGTTGAAGGTACTATACTGTAATTAGTTTTTTCACATGATTATACTATTGAGTCACATGAATGAACTATTAATTCACATGATTTAATATTAGGGGAGGTGGTGCAAGTTTGATAATACTTGCAGGACTAAATTAAAAATGAAGAGAAAGAGGTAGGTATTATACTGTAATATTTTGAGCCCCAAAATGTGCAATTATTAAAACTGTATTTTCCTATAAATAGAATCTCATTCTTCCTTCATTTCTCACAAATTCACTAAAGCTATAGATCAATTATTATAGAGAGAAATTATAGAGAGAAAGAAGAAGATAAGTCTGCTACCTCTCTATTCCAGTATCCAGTTTATTCTAAGGTAAGGGGTATTATTTCGTTCGTATTCATGAAGAGAGTTATTTCTTTCAATATTTGTAAGGGTTGTTATACCATTTATTATTATTCTGTTGGAATAACCTGTCTGTGCGGTCTATCGCATGCCTGGTGAATTTTTATGTTATTCCATTCTTTATTATTCTATTGGAATAACCTGTCTGTGCGGTCTATCGCATGCCTGGTGAATTCACCTGTTATTCTATTCTTTATTATTGTGTTGGAAAAACCTATCCGTGCAGTCTATCGCATGCCTGGTGAATTCTTCTGTTATTCCATTCTTTATTATTCTGTTGGAATAACCAATCTATGGCGTCTATCGCATGCCTGGTGAATTCTTCTGTTATTCCATTCTTTATTATTCTGTTGGAATAACCTGTCTGTGTGGTCTATCGCATGCATGGTGAATTATTCTGTTATTCCATTCTTTATTTTTCTATGGGAATAACCTGTTTATGTGGATTACCGCATGCATGGTGAATGATCCTTCGTATTCATTCCTTATTAAATTGTGGAAAGGATCTGTATATGTGGGTTACCGTATGGCGGGCGAAAATCCATCTGCAGTTTCATATATTCTATTATACTCAGTTGGTTAAAGTTTTGGTTTCTATACTCCATGAAATTAGTAGAATATCCGGGATATTTGCTCTTCATCCAGTATCTTTTCATGGAAATATTCTTTTGAGCATTCTTGAATTTTACTCAACAAAATAGTATCAAGTTGACAATTTTGACGCTATTATTTTTTGGATAAATTAGATTATAAATCTTTAAAATTTATCCTTGAACTTGTTTTATTGAATTATTATGTCATTGTCATCATCCTCATGCTTATATTGTGATGAAAGTCATCTTTGGCTTACGTACATAGATGGACTTGGTATGATTATGACCAGGGATTATTCGGTATAATCATGACCGTAATGTGACGAATGATGTGGTGAATGTCCTCATTGGCCTGTAGTTCATTGATGGACAGTTGTTGGTATGATTATGACCAGGGATTATTCGGTATAATCATGACCATTGATGATTACATGAATATCCTTGGACGTGGTGCAGGATTGATTCGGTTTTATTTATTAAGCTGAGTCTCAGAGATAAAGTTGATGAAAAACTTTTTAAATCATAGAAGATAGTAGATTTTATACTCTACTTGACTCTTCTAATGGATTGCTTATTCCGCTACAATTGTTGATCTAAAACTTGTTGTCTTTTATATTCTATCAGTTGTTATACTGTTGAAGGCTAAGGATAATTTATTCTGCATTATCTTAGTCATAATATTTCTTACTAAGCTAGTTGAGTTCATCCTTTCTTTCACTGTTCTCTTCAGGAAATGAGAATATAGCTGGGACGAGTCGGGGAACGGATTGACGGTCTAGATGGTTGTTTTAGTAGTCCTCACTATTCTGTGAAATAGTGTGACAATAAATGTAATGAGGACTCCATTGAGAGTGGATATTGTCTAGATGACAATATTCTTATTAAAACTCTTAGATTATGTTTTGTCGTATGTTACACGAATGTTGTATAATTAAGTTGTATTTGAATTTTGTACCATGTATTTGGCGACTCAAGATGGGTGATGTATACCAATTTTGGGGGCGTCACAATAATCATACTAACAACTGTCCATCAATGCACTACGGGCCAATGAGGACTTTTACCACATCATTTGTAACATTACGGGTCATGATTATACCGAATGATTCCTAGTCATAATCATACCAATCAACAGTCCATCTATGCACGTAAGCCAAAGATGAATTTCATCACAATATAAGCATGAGGATGATGACAATGATATAAGAATTAATCAAACGAAATCAATGATAAATATTAAAGACTTTAAATTTATCTAGAGTTTAAAAATATCCAAATTGTCAACATGATACTTGTGGAGTAAAATTCAAGAATGATATTGTATCAAAAATGATTTGGACCGAAAAGAAATCAATTTGTGTCATGAATAGTATTCCGTGTGAATAGTACCCGGGTGAATAGTACCTCGTGAATAGTACTTTGGAAATAGTACCCCACGAATAGTACTTTATGAATAGTACTCGTGAATAGTACTTCGCGAATATTACTTTGTGAATAGTACTTTATGAATAGTACTCATAAAAGGAAAATACAAAAGAAAACGATATTCCATGATGTGTACAAAAGAAAGGATATCCCATACGAGTATAATAGAATATACGAAACTGCAAATGGATTTTCATCCATAATACGGTAATCCACGTAGACAGATCATTTCCAGAATTTAATAAAGAATGAATACAAATGGTCAGTCACCATGCATGCGGTAGTCCGCGTAGATAGGTTATTCCAAAAGAATAATAAAGAATGGAATAACAGAAGAATTTCACTATGCATGCGGTAGTCCGTGTAGACAGGTTATTCCAACAGAATAATAAAGAATGGAATAACAGAAGAATTTCACCATTCATGCAGTAGTCCGCATAGACAGGTTATTCCAACAGAATAATAAAGAATGGAGTAACAACCCTTACGAGTATTGAAAGAAAATAACTCTCCTCATCAATACTAAAGAAATAATACCCCTTACGACTGTTGAACGAAAATAATAATATTGAACGAAGATGATATTCCTTACGAATATTGAACGAAAATAATATTCATACGAATACGAAAAATAATATCTCTTCAGAATATGAAATAAATAATACTCCTTACGACTGTTGAACGAAAATAATATTCCTACGACTATTGAACGAAGATGATATTCCTTACGAATATTGAACAAAAATAATATTCATACGAATACGAAAAATAATATCCCTTCATAATATGAAATAAATAATACCCTTTACCTTGGAAGAAGACTATATACTGGAATATTGAAGTAGTAGACTACTCTTCTTCTTTCTCTCTATAGCTTCTCTCTCTATAATTGCTCTTGTGAGTCTTAGTGAATTGGTGAGAATGAAAGAAGATAGTATCCAATATTGTCTCGTAGGATTTAACAGAAAATAGTCCCATATTGAACATATATTTTTCTCAGAATTTTTAAAATTCATTTACTATTTTTCATATGGCCAAAACAGCCGAATATTTAGACATTTATCATAAATTGTATTTTTATCCAAAATTCAAAAATTACAGGTATACTCTGTTATATACATGTACTCCCAATAAAAATTTCACCAATTTTGGAGTTAACCACAAGGAGTTATAAGGGTTTACTTTTAAAATAGTCTTTTCCCATAAAATCCATAACTCTTAATCTATATATCCAAAAATTGCCATCTTTGGACACAATTTAGAAAACTCATCAAATTATCATTTCAAATTTTTCTAGAATTTTTGACGGTCAGAAAAATTACGAAACTGCAAATGGATTTTCACCCGCCATGCGGTAATCCACGTAGACAAATCATTTCCACAATTTAATAAGGAATGATTACGAAGGATCATTCACCATGCCTGCGGTAGTCCACATAGACAGGTTATTCCAACAGAATAATAAAGAATGGAATAACAAAAGAATTCACCATGCATGTGATAGACCGCATGCATGTGATATTCCAACGTAATAATAAAGAATGGATCCAGTCACGCGTAATCCGCATGCATGTGATATTCCAACAAAATAATAAAGAATGGAACCAGGTCATGCGTAATCCGCACAGACAGGATATTCCAACAGAATAATAAAGAATGGAATAACAACATAATTCACCAGGCATGCGATAGACCGCACAGATAGCTTATTCCAACATAATAATAAAGAATGGAATAACAATAGCTCTCTTCATGAATATGAAAGAATAATACCTCTTACCTCAAAAGAAAACTGGATACTGGAATAGTGAGGTAGTAGACTTCTCTTCTTCTTTCTATCTATAATTTCTCTCTATAATAATTGCTCTATAGCTTTAGTGAATTGGTGAGAAATGAAGGAAGAATGAGCTTCTATTTATAGGAAAATATTGTTTCGATAATTACACGTTCTGGGGCTCGAAATATTATAGTATAATACCTACCTCTTTTTCTTCATTTTTAATTTAGTCCTGCAAGTATTATCAAACTTGCACCACCTCCCCTAATAGTAAATCATGTGAATTAATAGTTCATTCATATGACTTAATAGTTATAATCATGTGAAAATACGAATTACAGTATAGTACCTCCATCTATACCTCTATTTTTAACTTAGTCATGCAAGTATTATCAATCTTGCACCACCTCCCCTAATAGTACATGAATGTGAATCAATAGTACACACATGTGAACAAATAGTTATAATCATGTGAATTAATAGCAATTAATCGCTCATTTATTCAATTAATTACCCGATTAGTCAATATAACCTTCAAACATCAATTATTATCGAAATAAATGTCGATTTCCACTAACACTAACAATCCCAACAAAATGGAAATATTTTTCTCAAAAAAATTATTCTTTGAAATTTTGAAGTTTGTCTTTTTCTGAAAAAGTCAAATGTTGACTTTTTTAACCAAAAAGTCAACCCTTACAAATTTTGTGTTTATAGTCTGTTTCTACTAATTTCATCGTTTTGGACTCAAATATCACGTCCGCGTCTCCAAATTCAATTCTGAACTCAAATTTGATTTTTTAATAACATTCATCATTAATATTATAACTCACAATATTTAACAACCAGGTCGTTCCCAAGAAAGTGGGGGCTTTCTGATAAAGATTTCTCCTTATTGGTACGCAATTAGGTGACCAAACCTCTACTTGACAGAACTTCTAGACATTGTCAATATTACAAATAATAATATAAATAACTTTGTCGTCTCAATTATTGATTTAATAATATATAAAATATTATGCAGATGATAATGTGACAATAATTGAATCAATAATATGAGAGATATCATGCGTGAATTATCAGCAATAATAATTGAGTATAAACCGAATGACTTCTCACCTAAGCATCAATAATCAATACCGTACTACTACTATGTAACCACGCCAGACATCTTGTACTTTTATCAATTTAACTATTTACTAAATAGAATAATAATTATAAAAATTGAATACTTTCATTTCGTAAAATTCGAGGTCTTACGGATGATAATTTGTGACAATAATCAATCAATAATAAGAGAGATATTATGCAGTGATTCATCTGAGCAATAATTGAGTATAACCGAGTGACTTCTCACGTAAGCATCAATAATCAATACTTGTGTGCTACTATGCAACCACGCCGACATCGTGTTTCTTTTACTACCGGGTAGTTCAACAGTTTAACGGTAAAACTTTCGCCGTTATTTTTTTAAAAATAATTCAGTCATTTTCTAAATACGACAGTACCTCCGTTGTGGGGTCCACCAATGATTGTGTCGTCGTACAAATATTTCATGTTAAAACGAATATTCCCCGACTAATCGAATATTCCCCGACACAACGAATATTTTATATCAACTTGCTTACTTTGTAAAAGTTTCAAATGTCACCCTTAACTTTAATCTTTATCAATTTTAACCATTTACTAAATAAAATAATAATTATAAGAAAATTGAATACTTTCATTTCATAAAATTTAAGGTCTTACAATCTCCTCTCCTTATTAAATTTTGCCCTCAAAATTTACATACGTACTTGGTATGTCGAAGAGAAGATGATACCTCATCAGATTATAACTCTTGAGGTATAACCTTTGAGCGTAGAATATATTCATTCTTATCCAATATTTTAAAAGGTACCTCTTCATACGGTAAATCTTCTGCTATCTCATCCGGTTCTAATTCAATATTGTTGTTCAGGTCGTCCACATATTTACGTAACATTGATACGTGAAAATGTTATGAACACGCGACATACTTGGCGGTAAAGCGAGTCTATAGGCCACAGTTTCTACTCGATCGAGGATTTTGAATGGCCCAATTAAATCAAGGGTTGAGATTTACTCTCTTCGTCTATTATTGCTTTTAGAATAACGCCCTCTTGAACCTTCTCCTTCACATTCATCAGCTCTGGGTGTGTAGCTTGAGCGATTTTAACTTTATCGGTTAATGTCGATTCTACTCGTATTATTTGACATCATCACGTAAGTCCTTAGAGTTTTTAACTCTATCTTTTGTAAGTCATATGACATGGGTCATTGTGTTACCAACGTTACAATTGTAAACACATACAATCTTCTACTCAATGCATCAGCTACCACGTTCATTTTTTCCACGATAATATTGAATGGTATGGTCGTAATCTTCAACAGCTCGAGCCAACGTCTTTGGTGCATTATACGTTCGTTTTGGTTGAAGAAATATTTAAGGGTTTTAGAAATGAGTTTTGTACTGGGTCAATAAAAAATTTGATTTCATGCTTTGGGGTAGGCCGGGAAGTTCTTTGAGAATACGTCAGGAAATTTATTAACGATAGAAATATCATTTAAAAATTGTGACTCTCATCCAAGACTTGGATAGCACATGTAATGAAGGTTTCTCCTAATGGAGTTTCAATAGATAAGTCAAAGTCTAATTTCTCCGAAGTTAAATTTAAACGTTGAGCGCAAGTAGGAGAAATAAAAGAATGGGTAGAACCGATATCAAATAAGGTATAGACTTTGCTAGAGTTTATGATTAACTAACCCGTGATAACATCGTTCTAGTTACTCACTTTTTGAGAAGTCACGAAAAACGCTCTTCTTGAAACCACCGACTTTGTTTTGTTCATATCCGCCTTCGGTACCACCGTCCCAACTGGATTTGATTTCATTACAGGACAAAATCGAGCTATGTGACCGTCTTTTCCACAACTGAAACATAACTTGGAAAGCTGTGAATAGTTTGGACTTATGTGTTCCTCCTCTCCACATCTGTAGCATCTAACTAGGGGTCGTTCTCCTCCCCTAGAATTTGTTATTGGTGCTGGTGCTGGTGCCGACGTCTTCCCATTATCGTTAAATCTTCTCTTCTTGAATTTTCCACTTGAATCATTTCTTCTATTATCTTGGACATGATTACCACCGAAATGGTTACCATTTCTTGCCTGATAATTTCCTTCACAATGGTTATCGTTGTTCGGATGGTCGTTGCCACTGGTACGATTATTATCGTGTTATTGGTCATTATCTTTTGGTTGGGCTGGCTCATTATCGCGCTCCAATAACTGAGCCCTATTCACAATATCTGAATATAAACAAAGTTTGTGAGAAATGAGGTATTGACATATCTCAAGTTTTAAACCTCTTAGAAACATCCGTGTCATTCTCTCCTCATTATCAACCAAGTGGGACGCAAATCGCGATAACTCAGCAAACTTAGCTTTGTATTGCGACGCGGTCATATTGTTTTGCTCCAGCTTGATGAACTCTACCTCCTTCATGTGACGAATACTTTTGGCAAAGTACTTATCGTTGAACAGTTTTTGGAACTTCTCCCAAGACATCTTTAGTACGGTAGGCTGAGTACGTTTTACTGATTCCCACCAGTAATATGCCTCTCCTCGCAACATGAATGTAGCAAAGGGAACCTTTTGCTCCTCGGAGCATCCCAAGACATCAAATATCTTGGTGATTTGCTTTATCCACGTCTCCGCCTTAAGTGGTTTTGGCTCTCCCAAAAACTCTAGTGATCCTAGCTCCTTGAACTACTTAGCGATGACCATCAGAGAGTTGCCAGTGTTTCCACCTTCATTTTAAATCGGAGTCTCTCTCACCTGATGTTGCATGAATTGCATAAAGCCACTGAACATCCCTTCGTTCATCATTTGATCGGTTTTATTGTTTACCTGAGGATTATTGTCTTCATATTGCACATTATCCTGGGTATTGATCGTTGGTGACTCAACTATGACGCCCCCAAAATAGTTATACTTCACCCATATTGAGTCGCCAGATATATGGTACAGAACTCAACTACAATCTTAATTATACAACTGTCGTGCAAAATACGACAAAACATAGCTGAGAGTTTAAACACGAATATTGCCTTCTAGACAATATACACACTCAATGAAGTCCTCATTACAATTATTATCACACTATTTTATAAAAATAGTGAGGACTACTATATCCACCATCTCGGTGAAAGTTGTATGCACACAAGCCGATCATGTTTGATGATAAAGCATATACTTTGTAACAATCTTATTCATTTATTAATAAAAAGTATTAATTTATTAAAGGCTTTTAATTATCTACATGATGCTGTTTTATAATATGTGATAAACCCATAGTTTTAAGCAATGCCTTTAGAATAATGATGATGATCATTCTAATGAGATCTAAATTCTTAGAAAGCTTAAAACTAAAATAGTTCCCAATCGTTGGATTACTAAATTGGAGATTAGTGAATCCGGATAGATTGGTACATACGTTAACTTGCTCATTGGATGAGGATGATTGATCTCATGATCATTTGTGTGGAGACACTAAAGCAAGTATGTAGGTGCTTATTAGAGAATAAGTTCACTGAACGTGGCTCGCTAAGGAATACCTAATGGAGTTTTACTTGCCTGTCAATAGGAATTCTCAGAATGATAGTAGTACAAGTAATCCTTGGACTTGAGATCATCATAGTATCTTGTGTATGATGAGTTATACTTTGACTTATTCCTTAAGACCCTTAGGGTATATCAAAGGGTATGCTTGGGTATAAAAAGTTGTATATGGAGATAATGTATGATCAATAAAGAATCTACCACTTCTAATAAAAGAAGAGAAATGTCCTATGTGATTCGATAAATGACAACCCAAAGAGTCCTTGGCGAAGGCGTAATGAAATTAGAAAGGAGTTTCTAATTTGCATTATTTGGTGTTGTGCATTGAAGGATCGAAATACATATAATTAAATAAAATAAGACTTGACAAGAATTCCATGTCTTATATTTAATTGGGACATCAGTATGGTGGAAGGATTGAATTATACGGTAACTATTTACTCAAAGGTTCTTTTTATGATTAATGTTGAAATCTATATTATCCGGAAAGTCGTTGATCGCTAGGGAGGCTTATCCCTATTGTAGAATAAATATTATTTATTTAAATAAATTAATTGTTTAATTTATTTATTTAAATAAGATTAGAATTGTTCTAATTGATTTATTCACAACCTGGTTTAATATGGAGAACCTAAAGGGTCACACCATAAAAGGAAGAATAATTATTTAAGAAGTTAATGGCATAATCGTAATGATATGTTATGTATATTTAATTTAATCTATGGTGATAGAATAAATTAAATAGCTTAATATTTATTATTTAATATTTTAGAAATATTAAATATAAATTAATAAGAGGAGTCTTATTAATATTATTACAATTATTATTATTATTTTAATTTCTAAAAGAGTTTAGAAATTAATTTAATATAAGTACTCTCATTTATTTCTAATAGGATTAGGAGGAAAATTAGTTAAAGGAGTTTAATTAATTATTCCTAACAAGATTAGGGGAGCCCATTTAATTAAAAGAGATTAATTAAATAATACCTTATTTTATTAAATAAGGTTACCCGATATCTTTATAAGAGGAGTCTTATATCGATATCAAATATAGGTAATAATTCCAATTAGTTGGAGAGTACGCCTTTTTTCTATACAGATAGGAAAAACTAGGGTTTTGAGCCAATACCCTTCTTCTTGAAAATTCTTTTTCTTGGTGGATCACCTCTGAGGCCAAACATTTGGGTGGCTAACGCCGATCAAAGGAAGGAACCAAACCCGGTGGATTCAAGTTGAATGCTAAAAAGGATTGAGGTGAACTTGTACACGAGGAAGCTCGATCTTCAAGGGTATGATTTTATTCTTTATCTTTTCGTTTAATTAATAATTATGCATAAAGGGTGATCCGGGTATATGGTTTGTAAATTTTTAAACTCTGATTTAATTTCGCTTCCGCACTTTTTATGCAATTTGATTGCGTTTTTGAATATTACAAACCTAACAGTGGCATCAGAGCCAAAGCTTTATGCGAATTATTAATTGTTTTATTTAATATGTATGTTGATATGTGTTTAGAACAATTTAATTCGGCATAATTTTATTGTATAAAATAATTAAAAAAAAACGTTATTCTTCATTCCGTTTTTTTTTTCTTCTATCATCTGGTAAATCCTATTCACGTGGTTAGCATGTTCACTTGGTTAGCAAGGTTGCTAGTCCTGAAGCATGTTAACTTAATTTCATTAAAAAAAAAAAAAAGCGTGGGTGGACTTGCATGGCGCTATTCACTTGAGTAATAAGAATTACCGTGAATTTTATATATAAGTCCCTAGATCTAGTGACTCATTTTTTCCAACAGATTCTCAAGTTTATTATATATATATATATATATATAGGGTACTTATATATGTATTTTATATATATACGGTTAATATATATATATATATATATATATATATATATATATATTATTCTTACTTATTTTATAATTAAAATAAAAAGTTTTTTTAATCTTAAAAAAAAGGTTTATTTTAATATTAAAATATAAAGTTTATTTTAATTTTAAAATTAAATTTCATGCTAACTAATTAGAGTTGGAATTGGATTCCATGATAACTAATTGGAGTTGAAATTGGATTATATTTTCCTTAAATAAATGAGTTTATTTAGATATGAAATAAGATTTCATATTATTCAAAATAAAGGAGTTTATTTGTGAATAGGAAAGATAATCCTAAGTTCCTTAAATAAAGGAGTTTATTTAGATATGAAATAAGATTTCATATTATTCAAAATAAAGGAGTTTATTTATGAATAGAAAGAGAATCCGTGTTTCCTTTAATAAAGGAGTTATTTTTTTTACATTTTACATGAATTGGATCCCATAATTAATTAAAATAAAGGAGTTTATTTTGATTAAAAATTTTGATTAAAATAAAATAGTTTATTTTATTCAAAATTAGATAAATTAAAATAAAATAGTTTTATTTTGATTTAAATTTGGATTAAAATAAAGGAGTTTATTTTGATTCAAAATAGATTTTATACTAACTAAATTTGCCCATTAAATGATATCAATATATATATTAAATGTTTATTATTCATAAGATGAATATTATTTATTGATGCATATGGTGATGTGTATGATAATAAATGGGATTGATTATGGACTATCGACCAATGCGATTGGATTTTAATTTAGTTGGATGCGTGAATGTATGAGTTTTATTAAATGGGGTCTCATGACCTGCCTTCTCTAATTTTTTTCTTAATGTAAATTCTAACTCCTCCTATGTACTTCCCCTCGATCACGATCAAGGTTTCCATTTATTTTAAATAATTTTGTAATAGAAATGGTTAGAATTAATTTTGAAGAATTAGAGATCAAGGGGCAAGGAGCGCTTGAAGACCCGTTTGTAATGGAGCCCGGGTTTAAATGTAATAGTTATATTTAAATATTATTTCTTGTACCCCTAGGGTTTGACCTTTTGGTTCACTTGGTGGCTCTAGTGAACCAAACTAGAATAAAAGTCCATAATCAATCCGGGTAGAATATAGTATTCTATATGTGCATGCTTATACTATATATATTATATATTATGCAAACATGCTTCGCATGTTCATTAATATGACGCGTATTATATATATATATGTGCATGCGCGCTAAACAAGATGAGACAAATTAATAGCAAACCCCTCAATTTTTTTTATATTAAGTCCTAAGCGTTCAAAGATATTTGGAATATCGAACGTCGCCTTCTAGCATGATAAAATTAATAGAGTATTAAATATTTAATATGAGTTTGTTGTGTCACCACAAGGCAAGTATTAAGTATTTAAGATGTTAATTTATCACATTTGATGCTTATAAAGAAAATTGAACAATATTGTTTTGTTGTGTCACCACAAGGATTATATTTTTCTTTTTTGAATATATGGAGTGCTAGGTTGGACTTAACTTGGATAATTTTGATTCGGATGTGCCACCACTTGATCAAAATAATCTAAGAGGCAAAATAAAAGGAGTCGCATAGTTGATGTAATTGACAAAAGTTGTCTACCTCTTTATTTATATATAGTTTGTTGTGTCACCACAAGGCTATATACATTTGAAATGGGATCCTTATTCTCACTAGCAAATCTTTAATTAGATTTTGCCGAACTATATAAGTGAGGGTAATATAGTTTGAAGAAAATAGTGGGAGATACCAATTTAAAACAAGACCTAATTTATTTTGGTAATTAATAAAAGAATGTATGTTAAAATGATGTTAATTACAAATTCATTTACAAATTTTACAATGTCTAAAATTACTATCAACTGCGAAGCATATTAGATGCTAAATTAACGCATCAAATTAAACGGATTGGTTAAGGAATTTGAGAATAGTTCTCATAGGTAAAAAGCTATCTTATGTCCTTAACACGCCTATCCTCGCAATGGTTGCGCATAATGCCTCCGAGGAAGAGATTGCTACTTTTAGAAAGTGGCAAGATGATGCACAAATTATTCAATGCATCATGCTCGCATCCATGAGTAACAACTTGAAACAACGATGAAAACTATGGATGCTCTTACTATATTCCTGCACATCAAGTAGTTGATGGTGAAGAAGGTAGGACTGAAAGATATCAGATATCTAAGGAGCTCTTCCGATCTAGAATGACCGATGACACTACAGTACAGATAAAAGTCCTTAACATTATCAATTTGATTGATCAATTAGGACAACGAGTTTTGTCATAGATGGAGAGTTGAGCCAAGATTTGATCTTGCACTCACTCTCAGACTCTTTTCACAATTGTTGTGAATTTTTCATATAAATAAGCTAGATATCAGCCTCGCTGATTTGCTTAACATATTGAAAAATGTTGAGAGTCACTTTCCAACCAAGAAAGATCAAGTCTTACTGGTAGGGGCCAAAGGATCTTCTGAAAAGAAGAACGATTCAAAGAAGGTATATAGAAAGGCAAAAACAAAGGATAATAAGAACAAAACTGATACGGATAGCAAAGGAGTTTACTTCCACTGCAATAAGCCTGGACACTGGAAAGAAACTGCGAGAAGCATCTTGCAGAGGCTAACCAAAGAAGCTTAGTGAAGTTTCTACATACAATACGCTTTTGTTCATGATTGAAATAAATTTTTCTTTAAGTCAAGGTTCTACTTGGGTATTGGATACCGACTTTGGTTATCATAAATATAGATTTATGAAGGGACCAAGCAGAAGTAAAAAGCTAAACAAATATAAGTAATCCTATGTGTGAAAATGAAGCAAAGGTTGCTGCATTAGCCATAGAAACTTATAGTTTAGCATTGCCTACGGGCAAATCTATTAAGTAAATAAGTTGTTATTGTATTCTAGTTCTCGTTGGAAACATTATTTTCATTTTGTTGTTGGACAATGAAATTTGATATTATAATTAAGAACAATTGTTGTTCTATTTATAATAATAATGTTTTGTAAAGAACTGAAATATTACTTAATGGATTTTGTATACTTGACTTACGTGAAAATAATTTTGCATATTGAACAAACTAGTATAAGAAAAGGAGATGATCATTCAAAGAGTTGAATGTATGTATTTGTTGAAATACAAGTATGAATTATATGAAAGGTTCAAAGAATTCAGAAGTGAAACAAATTGACAAAGTATTAAGATTCTTTGATTAGATCAAGGAATAAATACTTGTGCAATAAGTTTCTAGATCATCTCAAATGGTTTTCTCATAATGGACGCCTCCTGATACACAATAATTGATTGATGTATTTGAATGAAAAATCGTACCTTGTTGGACATGGTACGGTCCATAATGATTTTACCGACATTCCAGTATCCTTCTGGGATAATGTCCTAGAAATGGCTGCATATCTACGAAAATGGTAACCTCAAAATCCTACTTCCAAGACTCCATAAAAGTTATGGACAGGAGGATTCCTAATCTTAAGTATGTTAAGTTAAGGGGTTGTCCAACTTATGTGAAAATGTTTCAAAGGATAAGCTTGGGACAAGATTTGACAAGTACTGATTTGTGGGACATCCTAAAGTAAGTTTAGGGCATATGTTCTATAATCCTACTTAGCAAAAGGTGTTTGTTATGAAACACGCTTCTTCTAAGATAAAGGTGTTTATCATTGAAAGGACTAGTGGGAGGATAATAGATCTTGAAGAGTTCAAGAACCACAAAACACTATAAGTCAAATAAGAGGAACCTCAGAGATGTACCTATTGTACCACAACCGAATCATAAATCGAATAGTACATCAAGATACCTAGGAGGTATGGATTCATCATAGATGATGATGATGAGGTACACATCATGAAGATGATGATCCAGCTTACATACGATGAGGTAAGTGTTGTAGACACTCGGAGAAATGGATTGAAGCAAGTTTCTCAAATATGGAACATTCGTTTTGATGAGGCAATCAAAAGAGTTTGATTTTATCAAAATAAGAATGAACCTAGTGTGTACAAAAGGGTCGATTGGGAGCATCGTGACATTCCTAGTACTATATGTTGATATACTACGGATAAGGAATGACATACCAATGTCAGCAATCAAGAAAAGATAAAGTTGTCTAAACATTCCTCCATGAATGATTTGGAAGAGTATCTTAATTGGGGATATAAATCTATATAGATAGATTTAAGAGGATGCTCGACTTAACCTAAGGAACGTATATTCATTTGATGCTAAAGTTGTTTAACATGGCAAACTCCAAGAGATGTCTCATGTTGATGAGCTATGGAGTGTATCTCTCTTAATAGTCCCCACAGACTCCAAAAGGAGAGATCACATGAGTAACTATCATGTATGCAATGAAATATACGAGACTTGATATTGATTGGTCATATTCTGGAGAAGATCACTGTAAGACAGTGAAAAACATCTTAAAGTGCTTAACCGGCACAAAGGATGTGATCATATTCATGGTGGGTCTGAATTAAAACTAGAGGGCTTAATGACTCAAGTTTTTCGACCGACCAAGATGACGAAAAAATCCACTTTAAAGTAAAGCGTTATCTTGAATAAAGGTGCGTTGAATTGAAAGGTTCCAAACAAAGAAAGAGTTCTTTGGTTTAGTGATAAAGAGAAAGTATATAGCTATAAATGAAGCTGCAAGTTGATTGTTTGGATTAAAAGTTCATTACAGAACTAGGAATAGTTCCTAAGTCTCATTTTGGATCTAAACATGTGTTGTGGCACTTTCATTTGATTATAAGAATCATTGAAAGATGGGAAATCACTATAGAGATAGTGGACTCTCATGAACAACATTACATATCCATTAACTAAAGCTTATCCAACAGCAGGATAATCGTCACTTAGAGAAGAAAAGTATGAGATAACATGACGATTGGCTTTAGTGCAAGTGGGAGATTGAAAGTTGAATGCACACAAGCCAATCATGTTTGATGATAAAGCATATACTTTGTAACAATCTTATTCATTTATTAATAAAAAGTATTAATTTATTAAAGGCTTTTAATTATCTACATGATGCTGTTTTATAATATGTGATAAACCCATAGTTTTAAGCAATGCCTTTAGAATAATGATGATGATCATTCTAATGAGATCTAAATTCTTAGAAAGCTTAAAACTAAAATAGTTCCCAATCGATGGATTACTAAATTGGCGATTAGTGAATCCGGATAGATTGGTACATACGTTGCTTGCTCATTGGATGAGGATGATTGATCTCATGATCATTTGTGTGGAGACACTAAAGCAAGTATGTAGGTGCTTATTAAAGAATAAGTTCAATTTGAACGTTGGCTCGCTAAGGAATACCTAATGGAGTTTTACTTGCACGTCAATAGGAATTCTGTAGTGATAGTAGTACAAGTAATCCTTGGACTTGAGATCATCATAGTATCTTGTGTATGATGAGTTATACTTTGACTTATTCCTTAAGACCCTTAGGGTATATCAAAGGGTATGCTTGGGTATAATAAGTTGTACGTGGAGATAATGTATTGTCAATAAAGAATCTACCACTTCTAATAAAAGAAGAGAATGTCCTATGTGATTCGATAAATGACAACCCAAAGAGTCCTCGGCAAAGCGTAATGAAATTAGAAAGGAGTTTCTAATTTGCATTATTTAGTGTTGTGTATCAAGGATCGAAATACATATAATTAAATAAAATAAGACTTGACAAAGAATTCCATGTCTTATATTTAATTGGGACATTGTATGGTGGAAGGATTGAATTATGCGGTAACTATTTACTCAAAGGTTCTTTTATGATTAATGTTGAAATCTATATTATCCGGAAAGTCGTTGATCGCTAGGGAGGCTTATCCTATTGTAGAATAAATATTATTTATTTAAATAAATTAATTGTTTAATTTATTTATTTAAATAAGATTAGAATTGTTCTAATTGATTTATTCACAACCTAGGTTTAATATGGAGAACCTAAAGGGTCACACCATAAAAAGGAAGAATAATTATTTAAGAAGTTAATGGCATAATCGTAATGATATGTTATGTATATTTAATTTAATCTATGGTGATAGAATAAATTAAATAGCTTAATATTTATTATTTAATATTTTAGAAATATTAAATATAAATTAATAAGAGGAGTCTTATTAATATTATTACAATTATTATTATTATTTTAATTTCTAAAAGAGTTTAGAAATTAATTTAATATAAGTCCTCTCATTTATTCCTAATAGGATTAGGAGGGAAAATTAGTTAAAGGAGTTTAATTAATTATCCCTAATAAGATTAGGGAGCCCATTTAATTAAAAGAGTTTAATTAAATAATACCTTATTTTATTAAATAAGGTTACCTGATATCTTTATAAGAGGAGTCTTATATCAGATATCAAATATAGGTAATAATTCCAATTAGTTGGAGAGTACGCCCCCTTTTTCTATACAGATAGGAAAAACTAGGGTTTGAGCCAATACCCCTTCTTCTTGAAAATTCTTTTTCCTTGGTGGATCACATCTAGAGGCCAAACATTTGGGTGGCTAACGTTGATCAAAGGAAGGAACCAAACCCGGTGGATTCAAGTTGAACGCGAAAAGGATTGGAGGTGAACTTGTACCTGAGGAAGCTCGATCTTCAAGGGTATGATTTTATTCTTTATCTTTTCGTTTAATTAATAATTATGCATAAAGGGTGATCCGGGTATATGGTTTGTAAATTTTTAAACTCTGATTTTATTTCGCTTCCGCACTTTTTATGTAATTTGATTGGGTTCTTGAATATTACAAACCTAACACTCGGACCATCATTCCATTCCCCGACTCGTCCCAAATTTATATTCTCATTTCAAAGAGAACGAAGAAAAGAAAGCGTGAGCTCAACTAGCCTAGTAAGAAATATTATGACTAAGATAATGAAGAATAAATTATCCTTAGCCTTCAACAGTATAACAGCTGATAGAATACAATAGACAATAAATTTTAGATCAACAACTGTAGTGGAATAAGCAATCCATTAGAAGAGTCAAGTAGAGCATGATATCTACTATCTTCTATGATTTAAAAGTTTATCATCAATTTTATCCCTGTAATACTCATCAACAGTTCTTTATTATACCCAAGACAAATAGAACTTACATAACCTGTCTTCACCTGAACCACCAAAGATGTTAGTTAAATTCACAATTCATGTTTATAATAATGTGAACAAACAATTTCTCCTTGCAACAAAGGCTTAATAGAACATTTACTCAATATCCTTACCCCAAAGGCTAAAGATATTCAAATGTAATAACAATGATCATACCAATCAATTGTCTATCTTTGCACTACTGGCCAAAGATATTAAACTATAAAACCAATGGTCATGATCTAACCAATGAATTGCCTGTCAGTGCACTATGGCCAAAGACATTCAACTGTTAACTAATGGTAATGATCCTGCAAATCATATCATCGAATTATCCCTGCACTACGACCAAGGATATTCATTAGTACCACAAGTGGTCATGATCATGTCATACACCTGTCCGTCTTTGCACTACGGGCCAAAGCTATCAATTAACAGTTAATCTTTGCACTACGACCAGAGGTATCAATCAACAGTTCATCTTAGCATGTAAGCCAAAGATATACTACTGTAAAACCAATAATCAACAGTCCATCTTTGCACGTAAGCCAAAGATATATAATCAGAAAACTAATAATCAAAGATCCATCTTTGCACGTAAGCCAAAGATATACAACTATAAAACCAATAATCAATAATTCGTCTTTACACGTAAGCCAAAGATATACAACTGTAAAACCAATAATCAATAGTTCATCTATGCACGTAAGTCAAAGATGACTTTCATCACAATATAAGCATGAGGATGATGACAATGATATAAGCATTAATCAAATGAAATCAAGGATAAATATTAAAGACTTTAAATATCCAAATTATCAACGTGATACTACTTTGTGGAGAAAAATTCAAGAATAATATTCATGTACCAAAAATAATTAGGACAGAAAAGAAATATATTTTTGGGTAAATAGTATCTCGTGAATAGTAACTCGTAAATAGTACTCCGTATTTGTACATAGTACCGTATACATAAATAATGTCATATACGCAAATAGTGTTATATACATGAATAGTTTCGTATACGTAAATAGTATCGTATACGTGAATAGTAACCCCGACACAAAAGATAAAGTTTCACAATAAAATCCATATCAATATTTATAACACCTTAATCCAAATGTTATAAATCACTTAATAAACTCATAATCTAATATTATTAATATTACCATAATATTTTAATCATTTCTTAAACTTATAAACAATTTATTTTAATTGTTTACACTTTACTAATTAATGCATTTAATCATCCTAAAATATCAAACTCATAAGATTTCATCACCAATAACAAAAACTCTCATCAAAAATCTATATATACCTTATATACGATTCTCAAGTCATAAAATCCTATTTCCATTTTTCTTACTTCACATAACATATTTAATTCATTTACTCATAACTAGTCCATTTTCATGAAAAATACCAAATCAATACAAACAAATTTTCTTATCTGAGATTTAGCAGACTATAGTCCCATATTGAACATATATTTTTCTCAGAAATTTTAAAATTCATTTCCTATTTTTCATATGACTGAAACTGCCGAATATTTAGACATTTATCAAAAATTATACTTTTGTCCAAAAATTCTGAAATGTACAGGGTATATTGCTGTTATATAGATGTACTCCCAATAAAAATTTTACCAATTTTGGAGTTAACCACAAGGAGTTATAAGGGTTTACTTTTAAAATAGTTTTTTTCCATAAAATTCATAATTCCTAATCTATACATCCAAAAATTGCCATTTTTGGACACAATCTAGAAAACTCATCAAATTATCATTTTAAATTTTTCCATAATTTTTGAGGGTCAGAAAAATTACAAAACTGCCCCTGGCAGAAACCCCTTACTTACAACGGTTGAACGAAAATAATATTTCTTACGAATATTTAACGAAAATATTATTCCTTACGAATATTAAACGAATATAATGAATATTGAACGATAATAATATTCATATGAATACAAAAAATAATATCTCTTCATAATATAAAAATAATAACCCTTACCTCAGAAGAAGATTGGATACTGGAGTAGTGAAGTAGCAGACTACTCTTCTTCTTTCTCTATAGTTTCTCTCTCTATAATTGCTCTTGTGAGACTTAGTGAATTTGTGAGAAATGAAGGAAGAATGAGCTTCTATTTATAGGAAAATATAGTTTCAATAATTGCACATTTTGGGGCTCGAAATATTACAATATAATACATACCTCTTCTTTTTATTTTTAATTTAGTCCTGCAAGTATTATCAAACTTACACCACCTCCCCTAATAGTAAATCATGTGAATCAATAGTAAATCATGTGACTCAATAGTTCTAAACATGTGAAAAAATTAATTATAGTATAGTACCTTCAACTATACCTCCATTTTTAATTTAGTCATGCAAGTATTATCAATCTTGCACCAACTCCCCTAATAGTAAATCATGTGAATCAATAGTACACACATGTGAACACATAGTTATAAGCATGTGAATTAATATCAATTAAATGCTCATTTATCCGATTAATTACCCAATTGTCAATATAACTTTCAGACATCAATTATTATTGAAATAAATGTCGATTTCCACTAACACTAATAATTCCAACACAATGGAACTATCAATTTCATCTTTAATCAACTCGAACTTATTCCTCATTAATATTATAACTAATAATATTTAACAACCAGGTCGTTCCAAGGAAAAGAGGGGGCTTTCCGATAAGGATTTCTCCTATCATGGTAGCATGATTAGATTATCTAACCTCTCCTCGATGTAACTTCTACACATTGTCAACATTGCAAATAATAATATGAATAACTTTGTCATCTCAATTATTGATTTAATAATATAACATATTATACAGATGATACTGTGACAATAATTGAATCAATAATATGAGAGATATGATGCAGCAATTACTGTAGCAATAATTGAGTATAACTGAGTGACTTCTTACGTAGGCATCAATAATTAATACCGTGTGCTACTACGCCACCACGCATATTACTGTACTATTACCACCGGGTATTTTATGACAACTTGCTTACTTTGCAAAATTTTCAAATATCACCCTTAACTTTAAACTTTTATCAATTTAACTATTTACCAAAATAGAAAAATTGAATACTTTTATTTCATAAAGTTCGGGATTTCACAATCTCCCCTCCTTATGAAATTTTGCCCTCGAAATTTACGTACCTGGTATTTCGAAGAGATGAGAATACCTTGCTTTCTTTTCGGATTGTACCTTCTCGGTTATTTCCTCTCTATCAAGATTTTCCCATTTCTCATCTCTTGTATTTCAGATATCATTCTAAAATATAGCTTCAATATAAGGGTTAATTGATATGCCACATATTATCCCTATACTATGACCGACCAATTAAATACCAAATAAACTTAGGTAGGTCATACTGGTGAAGGAATTCCCCGTCTCTCCCCTCCTAGTTCTTGTCTCACATCTTATCTAGGGATCATATCCCTAAGCTTTGATACCAACTGTGACGCCCCCAAAACAAGTATACTTCACCCATCTTTAGTCGCCAGATATATGGTACAGAACTCAACTACAATATTAATTATACAACTATCATGCAAAAAATACGACAAAACATAGCTAAGAGTTTAAACAAGAATATTATCTTCTAGAAAATATTCACACTCAATGGAGTGCTCATTACAATTATTATCACGCTATTTTATAAAAATAGTTAGGACTACTATAGCCACTATCACTCCATTCCCCGACTCGTCCCAGCTATATTTTTATTTCCTGAAGAGAACAGTGAAAGAAAGGGTGAGCTCAACTAGCCCAGTAAGAAATATTATGACTAAGATAATGAAGAATAAATTATCCTTAGCCTTCAACAGTATAACAACTGATAGAATACAATAGACAATAAGTTTTAGATCAACAACTGTAGCGGAATATGTAATCCATTAGAAGTGTCAAGTAGAGCATGATATCTACTATCTTCTATGATTTAAAAGCTTATCATCAATTTTACCCATGTAATACTCAACAACAGTTCTTTATTATACCCAAGATAAATAGAACTTACATCACCTGTCTTCACCTGAACCACCAAAGATGTTAGTTAAATTCATAATTCATGTTTATAATAATGTGAACCAACAATTTCTCCTTGCCACAAAGGCTTAATAGAACATTTACTCAATATCCTTACCCCAAAGGCTAAAGATATTTAAATGTAATAACAATGATCATACCAATCAATTGTCTATCTTTGCACTACTGGCCAAAGATATTTAACTATAAAATCAATGGTCATGATCATACCAATCAATTGTTTGTCAGTGCACTATGGCCAAAGACATTCAACTGTTAACTAATGGTCAGGATCCTGCCAATCACATCATCGAATTATCCTTGCACTACAACCAAGGATATTCATTAGTACCACAAGGGGTAATGATCATGTCATACACTTGTCCATCTTTACACTACGGGCCAAAGCTATCAATTAACAGTTCATCTTTGCACTACGACCAAAGATATTAATCAACAGTTCATCTTAGCACGTAAGCCAAAGATATAATACTATAAAACTAATAATCAATAGTCCATCTTTGCACGTAAGCCAAAGATATACAACTGTAAAACCAATAATCAACAGTCCATCTTTGCACGTAAGCCAAAGATATACAACTATAAAACTAATAATCAACAATTCGTCTTTGCACGTAAGCCAAAGATATACAACTATAAAACCAATAATCAACTGTTCATCTAAGCACGTAAGTTAAAGATGAGTTTCATCACAATATAAGCATGAGGATGATGACAATGATATAAGCATTAATCAAACGAAATCAAGGATAAATATTAAAGACTTTAAATTTATCCAGAGTTTAAAAATATCCAAATTGTCAACATGATACTGCTTTGTGGAAAAAATCCAAGAATAATATTCATGTACCAAAAATAATTTGGACAGAAAAGAAATATATTTTTCGGGTAAATAGTACCCCGTGAATAATAAATCGTGAATAATAACTCGTGAATAGTAACTCATGAATAGTAACTCAGGAATAGTAACTCCTAAATAGTACTCCGTATTCGTACATAGTACCGTATAAATAAATAATAACATATACGCAAATAGTTCCATATACATGAATAGTGTCGTATACATAAATAGTGTCGTATACGTGAATAGTAATCCCGACACAAAAAGATAAAGTTTCACAATAAAATCCATATCAATATTTATAACACCTTAATCCAAATATTATAAATCACTTAATAATCTCATAATCTAATATTATTAATATTACCATAATATTTTAATCATTTCTTAAACTTATAAATAATTTATTTTAATTGTTTACACTTTACTAATTAATGCATTTAATCATCCTAAAATCTCAAACTCATAAGATTTCATCACCAATAACCAAAACTCTCATAAAAAATCTGCATATACCTTATATAGGATTCTCTAGCCATAAAATCCTATTTTCCAATTTTCTTACTTCACATAACATATTTAATTCATTTACTCATAACTGGTCCATTTTCATGAAAAATACCAAATCAGTACAAACAAATTTTCTTTTCTAAGATTTAGCAGAATATAGTCCCATATTGAACATATATTTTTCTCAGAATTTTTAAAATTCATTTACTATTTTTCATATGACTAAAACTGTTGAATATTTAAACATTTATCAAAAATTGTACTTTTGTCAAAAAATTCCGAAATGTACAGGTTATACTGCTATTATATAGATGTACTCCCAATAAAAATTTCACCAATTTTGGAGTTAACCACAAGGAGTTATAAGGGTTTACTTTTAAAATAGTCTTTTCCCATAAAATTCATAACTCCTAATCTATACATCCAAAAATTACCATTTTTGGACACAATCTAGAAAATTCATCAAATTATCATTTCAAATTTTTCCAGAATTTTTTAGGGTCAGAAAAATTACGAAACTTCCCCTGGCAGAAACCCCTTACTTACAACGGTTGAACGAAAATAATATTCCTTACGAATATTTAACGAAAATATTATTCTTTACGAATATTAAACGAATATAATGAATATTGAATGATAATAATATTCATATGAATACAAAAAATAATATCTCTTTAGAATATAAAAATAATAACCCTTACCTCAGAAGAAGATTGGATACTGGAGTAGTGAAGTAGCAGACTACTCTTCTTCTTTCTCTCTATAGTTTCTCTCTCTATAATTGCTCTTGTGAGACTTAGTGAATTGGTGAGAAATTAAGGAAGAATGAGCTTCTATTTATAGAAAAATATAGTTTCAATAATTGCACATTTTGGGGCTCAAAATATTACAGTATAATACCTTCTTCTTTTTCTTCATTTTTAATTTAGTTCTACAAGTATTATCAAACTTGCACCACCTCCCCTAATAGTAAATCATGTAAATCAATAGTAAATCATATAACACAATAGTTTTAAACATGTGAAAAAATTAATTATAGTATAGTACCGTCAACTATACCTCCATTTTTAATTTAGTCATGCAAGTATTATCAATCTTGAACCAACTCCCCCATTAATAAATCATGTGAATCAATAGTACACACATGTGAACACATAGTTATAAGCATGTGAATTAATATCAATTAATTGCTTATTTATCCGATTAATTACCCGATTGGTCAATATAACTTCTAGACATCAATTATTATCGAAATAAATGTCAATTTCCACTAACACTAATAATCCCAACACAATGGAACTATCAATTTCATCTTTAATCAACACGAACTTATTCATCATTAATATTATAACTCACAATATTTAACAACCAGGTCATTCCCAGGAAAGAGGGGGCTTTCCGAACAACACAAATTATCAATTGGCGTGCAATTAGATTATCTAACCTCTCCTTGACAAAACTTCTAGACATTGTCAATATTTCAAATAATTATATGAATAACTTTGTCTTCTCAATTATTGATTTAATAATATAACATATTATACAAATGATACTAGTGACAATAATTGAATTAATAATATGAGAGATATGATGCAATAATTACTGTAGCAATAATTGAGTATAACTGAGTGACTTCTTACGTAGGCATCAATAATTAATATCGTGTGCTACTATGCAACCACGCGTATTACTGTACTATTACCACCGAGAATTTTATGACAACTTGCTTACTTTGCAAAATTTTCAAATATCATCCTTAACTTTAAACTTTTATCAATTTAACTATTTACCAAATTAGATAAATTAAATACTTTTATTTCATAAAATTTGGGATTTCACAACTCAACGGTCTCATGTGCTTCATTGCTTATCTCGACATTTTCAGATGCCATTTTCAAACACTGTCACAAAACAAGGGTTAATTGACATATTACATAATATCCCTATACTCTGACCGACCAATTAAATATCAAATAAATTTAGGTAGGTCATACTAGCGAAGGAATTCCCCGTCTCTCCCCTCCTAGTTCTTGTCTCACATCTCAGCCAGGGATCATATCCCTAACTTTTGATACCAACTGTGATGCCCCCAAAACAGGTATACATCACTCATCTTGAGTCGCCAAATACATGGTACATAAATCAAATACAACTTAATTATACAATTGCCAGGTTATATACTACAAAACATAGCTGAGAGTTTAAACAAAAATATTTGTAATAACCCGATATTTTATATATAAATAAATAAGAAATTTTGTATATAATCTTTTATTTATTTTAAAGGTGGGAATATGTGCCAGGTAATTTGTATGTATATTTGTGATAAATAAAAATTTATTTATTTCCTGAATAATTACAAATAAATTTTTAAAGAATTATTGATCATTATAAATAATATTATTATAGTAATTAATTTTATAGTATAAATGATTTTAGTACTTATTTTCCATGAAAATAAATTTATATATTATTTAAATAATATATGAAATGATTATTAGTATTATTATAATAACTATTTTATTATTATGAATTTATTTAGATTAGTTAAGTTAATTATTTTAACTTAATTAATAAAGTTATATATCAAGATAAATCGATATGGAATCCAACCCCTAATTCTGGATTTAGAATAAGGAATGAGAATAATATTATAATATTATTTTTATTTCAGTACTATAAATATGTACTGAATGTACGTATTGTTAATGGTTGGTCAATTATGGTGTATAATGTCAAAACCCTAATTGTAAATTAGAAACCCTAATTTCCAATTTAAAACCCTAATTGCTAAAGTGGAAACCCTAATTATTATTTTAGTAAATTATATTGTTAATTAGGAAATCCTAATTCATAATTTGGGGAACCCTAATAATATCAAGAAACCCCAAGTATTTTTAAAACCCTAATTTTCTATTAAAAACCTTAATTTTAATTAGTAAGTTCTAATTATAATTTTATTAAACTTTAAACTTAATTTTTCAAAGCCTAGAAATTATTTGGGAAACCTTAAGATTTAAAATCTATTGATTAAAACCTAGATTCAAGTACCATTGACAAGAATACCATTAAAATTGCAAGAAAATGACCTAATTACCCTTTTTATCACATTCTTAGATTTGTTACTTGCAAATCTTGCCATATCTTGGCAAGTCACCAACTCTAGATCTCCCATATGCTCAAATCATAGCAAATCTTATCCCCTTCGACACCTTGCAAGTTTAGATTCAATGCATCTAAGATATATAAATAGGTTAAGAGAGAGAAAAGTGCACATTTTTGCTCATTCGTACACTTATACTCAACCTAGACCTTCTCTCTCTAAAACCCATGAAATCCTAAGGTGTTTCAGTCCCCAAATCAATCTCCACTAACACACATAACAAATCAGTAGCCAAGAAATTAGAATTTGTTCATAGTGAGGTATAAACCCTAAACTAAATCTGACTTTTGATCTTATGTTAGATGTTAGCTTTTTTGTGTTAAACATGTTGTGTATATTGATGATCTGGGTTGATAGATGTTGGATCCATAACATTTATAGGCTCGGATTTGTCATTTCTTAAAATCTGGAAAAAACTACAATTTGTATCTGACAAGCGAATGCCAGGTCTTATAGATCCCTAACTGTTAGTGATTTTTGTGTTTTTAATGTTTGAACATGTAGTGTGCTATGAGGTCTGTGATCTAGAACTTGTAGTAGGACCAGATCATGCTTAGAATGTCAGATAATCATGGTCAAACACTGTTGACCGAGCTTGACCAAAGTGTGACGCCCCCAAAATAGGTATACATCACCTATCCTGAGTCGCAAAATACATGGTACACAATTGAAATACAACTTAATAATACAAATTTCGTGTAAAATACGAAAAAACATAAATTGAGAGTTATAATACGAATATTGTCTTCTAGACAGTATTCAAACTCAAAGGGAGTCCTCAATACATTTATTATTACACTATTTCATAGAATAGTGAGGACTACTAATGCAAACATCTGGACCGTCACTATGTTCCCCGACTAGTCCCTGCTACATTTTCATTTCCTGAAGAGAACAATGAAAGCAAATGGGTGAGCTCAACTAGCCCAGTAAGAAATATTATGACTAAGATAATGCAGAATAAATTATCGTTAGCCTTCAACAATGTTAAACTGATAAAATATAACAAACATCAAGTTTAACTACAGTGGAACAAGCAATCCATTAGAAGAGTCAAGTAGAGCTTAAAATCTACTATCTTCTATGATTTAAAAGGTTTTTCATCACTTTTATCGCTGAGACTCAGCTTAATAAATAATCCACATCATCCCTGCACTACGACCATGGATATTCATTAGTATCACGACCACAAACTATCCATGCACTACGGGCCAAGGATATTCGTGTTTTCATCAATGGTTATGATCATGCCAACAACTGTCCATCAATGCACTACGGGCCAATGAGGACTTTTACCACATCATTTTTAACATTACGGTCATGATTATATCGAATAATCCCTGGTCATAACATACCAAATCCATCTATGCACTACAGGTCCACATATGACTTTCAACATAATATAAGCACGAGGATGATGACAATGATATAAGAATTCAATAAAAACAAGTTCAAGGATAAATTTTTAAAGATTTATAATTTAATTTATCCAGAAATCAATAACGTCCAAATTGTCAACATGATACTGCTTTGTGGAGTAAAATTCAAGAATAATATTGTACCAAAAATAATTTAGACCGAAAACAAATCAATTTTTATCATGAATAGTACCCCCGGTGAATAGTACTCGAGTGAATAGTACCCCATGAATAGTACTCTAGGAATAGTAACCCAGTGAATAGTACTCCAGCATGAAAAAGTTTAAACATATCAAGGATGCTCAGAATAATATTTCCATGAAAAGATACTGGATAAAATGCAAATATGAAGGATATTCTACTAATTTCATGGCGTATAGAAGCCAAAACTTTAACCAAATGAGTATAGAATTTGAAATCTGAAACAAAATAATATTACTTACATACTACAAAGTATGGAAGAAAATATTATTTCAAGCGAATATTGAACAAAAATAACATCTCTTACCTTGAAAAGAAGAGTATTCCAACTGGTATAGTGGGGATATTCTTGAAGAAAACTTTCACTGTTTTCTACGCTCAAAGCTTTCAAAAACTCTAAAGAAATACGCTCAATATTATTGAAGAAGAATTTTCTAATTCTGGTGTGATTTTCAATTCTAACTAAGCATCCTATTTAGAGGAGAATAGAAAGGATACTATTTGGATGCATAGTGAAGGAAAGTCACGGGCGCAACTCTTCAGCCGAACGTTTGAAAATTTTTGTTTTACTATGCAGCACTATGCAATAAAATATTCTAATAAAAACGAAAACTTTTAAATAAAATATTATATATATATATATATTATATTAAATATAGATATAGCATGTGTCAAAAAAACTCACGGGATACACTCCCGTGATCAGTTTTTTTTTCTTCCCTCCCGTTTTGTCAAAAGTTTTATATATATATATATATATATATATATATATATATATATATATATATATATATATTACATCCCTCCCGTGACTAAAATCTCCCCCCTCCCATAATTCATTTTCCTTCCACGTGTTCCCCTCCCACCAACATCTTATAATCACAGGTGGGTCCCATTATATTTATACTAAACAACTTTATACCGATTATTTTAAAAATGGGTAGATGGGAATCAAAATAATAAGCAAAATTTACAACAACTACTTCATAAAAATTCTCTCAATATTTTTAACAACATTTATCATCATTATTATAATTCGCAATATTTAACAACCAGGTCGTTCCCAGGAAAGAGGGGGCTTCCCAATAAGGATTTCTTCCTATTGGCGCGTAATTAGGTGACCAAACCTCTCCTTGACAGACCTTCTAGACATCGTCACTATTGAAAATAATAATATTAATAACTTTGTCGTCTTAATTATTGATTTACTAATATATAAAGTATGGACAATAATTGAATCAAATAACATGAGATACTATGCAGTAATTACTATAGCAATAATTAAACAAAATTGACTGACTTCTCACGTAAGCATCAATACTGTGTGCTACGATTCAACCACGCGTATTACTATACTTTTAACACCGGGTGTTTCAATAGTTAACGGTAAAACTTTCGCCGTTATTGTTATAAAAAGATATTTTTGTCATTTTCTCAATCCGACAATAATTCTGTTGTGGAGTCCACCAATGTTTGTGGCGTCGTACAAATATTCCCTGTTAAAACGAATATTCCCCGACTAATCGAATATTATATAACAACTTGCGTACTTTGAAAAATTTATAAATATTACCCATAACTATAACATTATATCAAATTCACTCCATAATATTCAAAAATGATATTTATAGAAAATTCATCTTTATTCATAAAAGTTGGGGTCTTACAACCTCCCATTCTTATGAAATTTTGCCCTCAAATTAGGGTACATACCTGGTATGACGAAGAGGTGAGGATACCTTGATTTCATTTCAGATTCTAACTCCCAGGTCATTTCCTCAACATTGTGGTTTCTCCACAAAAATTTGACTTGAGGTATAACCTTGGAGCATAGAACATGATCCTTCTTATCCAAGATTTTAACAGGTACCTCTTCATACGTTAAATCTTACGCTATTTCTTCTGGTTCTAACTCAATAATGTGGTTTGGGTCTTCCATATATTTACGTAACATGGATATGTAAAAAACGTTATGAACACGAGACATACATGGCGGTAAAATGAGTCTATAGGCCACAGTTCCTACTCGATCGAGGATTAAAAATGGGCCAATGAATCGAGGATTGAGCTTTCCTCTCTTTCCAAATCTCATAACTCCTTTGCATGGAGCAACACGTAACAACATATGATCTCCAATATCGAATTCCACGTCCTTTCGATGATGTTCTGCATAACTCTTTTGTCGATCTTATGAGGTTTTTATACGTTGTCGGATCATTTGAATCTTTTCCGTAGTCATACGTACCAACTCCGGTCCCAACAACGTTACTTCACCCACCTCATCCCAGCATACTGGAGAACGACACTTTCCTCCATACAACACCTCAAATGGAGCCATGCCAATACTTTCTTGATAACTATTGTTGTAGGAAAACTCCACCGATGGTAAGAACTTGTCCCAACTTCCTTTGAAGTCAAGGACACAGAGTCTTAATAAATCTTTAAGAGTTTGAATAGTTCTTTCCAACTGCTCATCCGTTTGAGGATGATAAGCCGAACTAAATCGTAAATCTGTGCCCATACCTTTTTGCAAACTAACCCAAAATTATGAAGTGAATCTTGGGTCTCGATAAAAAACTATGGATACTATCATACCATGTAATCTTATAATCTCGTTTATGTACATACGAGCAAGATGTTCAAGTGTATAAGTTTCTCGTATAGGTAAGAAATGAGCAGACTTGGTCAATCTATCAACAATGACCCAAATTGCATCTATACCTTGAGAAACCTTGGGAAGACCAGTAACGAAATCCATGGTAATATGCTCTCACTTCCAATCAGGAATTTCAAGTGCTTGCAATGGACCTTTTGGTACTTGATGCTCTTCCTTGACTCGTTGACAAGTTAAACACCTTGAGATAAACTCTGATATCTCTCTCTTCATATTGCTCCACCAAAATGTATGTCGAAGATCATGATACATTTTGGTACTCCCAGGATGGATTGCAAATGAAGTGTTGTGTGCCTCCATCATGATTTTATACTTTAAATCAGGGTCGTTAGGAACACAAAGTCGGGAGTTGACTCGAAGTATTCCTTCTTCATCGATTCTTGCTTCCGGCATAGCACCTTCTTGCATTTTCTTCCTCATACGCATCAGCTCGAAGTCTGTAGCTTCAGTAGCTTTAACTTTATCGATTAAAGTCGGTTCTACTCGTATATTCGCCATCCTCACATGGGTCCCTGGAGTCTTTAACTCTATCTCCATCATTTGCAAGTCATACAAAATGGGCCTTTGCATTGACAATATCGCACTCGCACCCGGATATGATCTTCTACTCAATGTGTCAGCTACCACGTTCACTTTTCCAGGATGGTATTGAATAATATGATCATAATCTTTCAACAGTTCGAGCCAACGTCGTTGTTGCATGTTGAGTTCCTTTTGAGTGAAAAAATATTTAAGGCTTTTATGATCCGTATAGATCTCCACCTTCTCTCATACAGGTAATGCCTCCAAATCTTTAGTGAAAAAATGACTACTGCCAACTCTAGATCATTAGTAAGATAATTCCTCTAATATTCTTTGTGTTGTCATAAGTCATAGGCTATGACTTTCCCATGTTGCATGAGAACACATCCTAACCCTTTGCCCAAAGCATCACTGTAGATTACAAATCCCTCCGAGCCAGATGGTAGTGTCAGAACAGGTGCTGAAATGAGTCTCCTCTTGAGTTCTTGAAAACTCTTCTCACATTCCTCGCTCCAACCGAATTTTGTATCTTTCTGAGTCAGCTGAGTTAATGGAGTAGCAATTCGAGAAAACCCTTCTACGAATCTCTGATAATAACCAGCTAAGCCGAGAAAGCTATGTACTTCAGTCACTGATTTAGGTTGCTCCCAACTTTGAATACCTTCAATCTTTGTCGAGTCAATAGATATTCCATGACTTGATACTACGTGCCCAAGGAATGCTACTTCCTCAAGCCAGAAATCATATTTCTTCAACTTAGCAAAAAGCTTGTTTTCACGAAGCTTTTAGAGTATCAACCTCAAGTGTTACTCCTTCATGGCTTTTGGAATATATGAGGATGTCATCAATAAAGACGACCACAAAGTGTTCCAAATATTCCTTGAATACTCGGTTCATCATATCCATGAAGGCAACAGGAGCATTAGTCAATCCAAAAGACATGACTAGGAATTCATAATGCCTGTACCGAGTTCTGAAAGTCGTCTTTGGAATGTCATCAATTTTAATCTTCAATTGGTGATATCCGGAATAAAGATCGATCTTTAAAAAGAATTTCGCGCCTTGCAACTTGTCAAACAGGTCATCAATACATGGCAATGGGTACCTATTTTTGATGGTGACATGATTCAACTCCCGATAATCAATACAAAGTAGCATACTCCCATCTTTCTTTTTCACGAATAGAACAGGAGCACCCCAAGGATACGTACTAGGATGGATAAAGCCAATGTCTAACAATTCTTGCAGTTGGGTTTTTAACTCCTGAAGTTCAATAGGAGCCATTCGATATTGGGCTTTGGAAATGGGTTTTGTACCGGGTTCAAGGTCGATTTAAAACTCAATTTCACGCTTTGGGGGTAGGCCAGGAAGTTCTTTAGGGAATACGTCAGGAAATTTATTAACAATAAAAATATCATTCAAAACTGACGTATTTTTGTTTAAATCCGTGACATGTGCTAAGAAAGCTTGACATCCATTTTAATGGTTTGGTTGCTTGAATTCGCATAATAGGTTGGTTAGAAATATGAAAGCCAACAACCTTACAAAAACAATCAAGTTTTGCATGATGAGTAGTTAACCAATCAATCCCTAGAATTACGTCAAATACAAGTATTTTCAATGAAATAAGATCGACGGGTAATGTGAGGGTACCGATTTGAACCAAACAACACTTATAAACAGTGGATGTAATGAAGGTTTCTCGCAATAGAGTTTTAAAAGATAAGTCAAAGTCTAATTTCTCTAAAGTCAAAATTAAACGTTGAGCGCAATTAGGAGAAATAAAAGAATGGGTAGAACCGGTATCAAATAAGGTATATACTTCGCTAGAGTTTATGATAAGCTTACTTGTGATGACCTCGTTCGGGTTCCTTGCTTTCTGGGAGGTCACGACAAATGCTCTCCCTTGAACTACCAGCTTTGACTTTTCTGGGACGACCTTTGGTGCCTCCATCCCAGCTGGACTTATCTTCGTGTGCATGACAAAATCGAGCTAGGTGACCTTCTCTTCCATAATTGTAACATGTTTTGGATTGCTGCACACAGTTTGGACTGATATGTCCCTCCCTCCGCATTTGAAGCATATAATAGGTGGTCGTTTCTCCTTCCTTAGCAACGGTGCTAGTGGCTGACGTCTTTCTATCATTGTTGAATCTCCTCTTCTTGAAATGTCCATTCTTATTATCTTGGCCATGATTACTGAAAGTAGTATGCACACAAGCCAATCATGTTTGATGATAAAGCATATACTTTGTAATAATCTTATTCATTTATTAATAAAAAGTATTAATTTATTAAAGTCTTTTAATTATCTACATGATCTTGTTTTATAATATGGGATAAACCCATAGTTTTAAGCAATGCTTTTAGAATAATGATGATGATCATTCTAATGAGATCTAAATTCTTAGAAAGCTTAAAACTAAAATAGTTCCCAATCGATGGATTACTAAATTGGCGATTAGTGAATCCTGATAGATTGTTACATATGTTGCTTGCTCATTGGATGAGAATGATTGATCTCATGATCATTTGTGTGGAGACACTAAAGCAAGTATGTAGGTGCTTATTAGAGAATAAGTTCATTGAACGTGGCTCGCTAAGGAATACCTAATGGAGTTTTACTTGCCTGTCAATAGGAATTCCTGTAGTGATAGTAGTACAAGTGATCCTTGGACTTGAGATCATCATAATATCTTGTGTATGATCAATTATACTTTGACTTATTCCTTAAGACCCTTAGGGTATATCAAAGGGTATGCTTGGGTATAATAAGTTGTACATGGAGATAATGTATGATCAATAAATAATCTACCACTTCTAGTAAAAGAAGAGAAATGTCCTATGTGATTCGATAAATGACAACCCAGTAGTCCTTGGCCAAGGTAGAATGAAATTAGAAAGGAGTTTCTAATTTGCATTATTTGGAGTTGTGCATTTAATAGTCGAAATACATATAATTAAATAAAATAAGACTTGACAGTAATTCCATGTCTTATATTTAATTGGACATTGTATGGTGGAAAGATTGAATTGTACGGTAACTATTTACTCAAAGGTTCTTTTATGATTAATGTTGAAATCTATATTATCTGGAAAGTCGTTGATCGCTAGGGAGGCTTATCCATATTGTAGAATAAATATTATTTATTTAAATAAATTAATAGTTTAATTAATTTATTTAACTAAGATAAGAATTGTTCTAATTGATTTATTCACAACCGGTTTAATATGGAGAACCTAAAGGGTCACACCATAAAAGGAAGAATAATTATTTAAGAAGTTAATGGCATAATCATAATAATATGTTAAGTGTATTTAATTTAATCTATGGTGATAGAATAAATTAAATAGCTTAATATTTATTATTTAATAATTTGGAAATATTAAATATATAAATTAATAAGAGAAGTCTTATTAATATTATTACAATTATTATTATTTTAATTTCTAAAGAGTTAGAAATTAATTTAATATTCCTACTCTCATTTATTCCTAATAAGATTAGGAGGCTAATTAATTAAAAGATTTTAATTACTTATTCCTAATAAGATTGGGAACATAATTAATTAAAAGAATTTAATTAATTAAAATAAAACTCAATTCCTTAATTGTTAAGGAGGGTTGCTCACATCTATAAATAAGAGGAGTCTTATTATGGATGAAGAGGTTGTTGACGTTTTCATAGAATACATAATTTCAATAGTTGGAGAGTATGCCCCTTTTTTCTATAGAGATAGAAAAACTAGGGTTTGAGCCAAATACACATCTTCTTGAATCTTTATTTTTTCTTGGTGGATCACCTCTAGAGGCCAAACACTTGGGTGGCTAACGTTGATCAAAGAAAGGAACCAAACCCGGTGGATTCAAGTTGAACGCGAAAAAGATTGGAGGTGAACTTGTACCTGAGGAAGCTCGAATCTTCAAGTGTATGATTCTTGTTATTTCTTCTTCGTTTAATTAATAATTGTGCATAAAGGATGATCCGGGTATATGGTTTGTAAAATTTTAAAACTCTGATTTTTACACGTTTTTGCTTAGTTTGTACAATTTGATTGCGTCCAAGAATACTACAAACTTAACAGTGGCATCAAAGCCAAACCTTTATGCGAATTATTAATTGTCAGATTTAATATTTATATTGATATATGTTTAGAACAATTTAATTGGGCATAATTTTGTGGTATAAAATTTAAATTAGAAAAAAAAATCGTGAAATCATGTAACTTCTGAATTTGCGAGACCTGTCAAGGATTTTTGCTTGTCTCTTAATCATGTGGCCCAGGATTATATATTATATATTATAATCGAAATATGATTATATATATATATATATATATATATATATATACATATGTAATCTTGCTTCAAATTATATGAAATTCGTCAAGAGGCCCATATGATATGATAGTTACCATGTGTGGTGGTGTTTTGATTCCTTGGATTATTAAAATATCATATACATTTGATATATCATGTTTAAGGTAATATAATCAGGTGATATATTCCACTTGGTAATATTAATATTAATGTTCAAGGGATCAACACTCTGCAGCACGTGAATCATTGGTAATATTAAAATTAATGTTCACGTGAATCATTGTCCACTTGGTAATCATTGATTTTTATTTTAATATTAAAATAAAATATTTATTTTAATTTTAAAATTGAATTTCATGCTAACTAATTAGAGTTGGAATTTGATTCCATGATAACTAATTGGAGTTAAAATTGGATTCCATATTTCCTTAAATAAAGGAGTTTATTTAGATATGAAATAAGATTTCATATTATTCAAAATAAAAGAGTTTATTTGTGAATAGGAAAGAGAATCCTAATTTCCTTAAATAAAGGAGTTTATTTAGATATGAAATAAGATTTCATATTATTCAAAATAAAAGAGTTTATTTGTGAATAGGAAAGAGAATCCGTGTTTCCTTTAAATAAAGGAGTTTTATTTATTTTTACTTGAATTGGATTCCATAATTAATTAAAATAAAAGAGTTTATTTTGATTAAAGATTTTGATTAAAATAAAATATTTTATTTTATTCAAAATTGGATAAATTAATTAAAATAAAATAGTTTTATTTTGATTTAAATTTGGATTAAAATAAAGGAGTTTATTTTATTCAAAATTAGATTTTATACTAACTAAATTTGCCCATTAAATGATATCATATATATATATATATATATATAATGTTTATTATTATTCATGAGATGAATGTTATTTATTGATGCATATGGTGATGTGTATTATAATAAAAATGGGATTGATTATGGACTATTGACCAATGTGATTGAATTTTATTTTAGTTGGATGCATGAATGAATGGGTTTTATTAAATGGGTCTCATGCGTGCCTCTCGCCTTCTCTAATTTTTTCTTAATGTAAATTCTATCTTCCTTCTACGTACTTCCCTCGACTCACGATCCAAGTTTCTATTTATTTTAAATAGTTTTGTAATAGGAATAGTTAGAATTAATTTTGAAGAATTAGAGATCAAGGATCATGGAGCGCTTGAAGACCCGTTTGTAATGGAGCCCGGGTTTAAATGTAATAGTTATATTTAAATATTAATTCTTACACCCCTAGGATTTGACATTTTGGTTCACTTAGTGGCTCTAGTGAACCAAACTAGAATAAAAGTCCATAATCAATCTAGGTAGAATATAGTATTCTATATGTGCTTGCTTATACTATATATATATATATATATATATATATATATATATATATGTGTGTGCATCCGCGCTAAACAAGATGAGACAAATTAATAACAAACCCCTCAAATATTTTATATTAAGTTGTAACGTTCAAAGATATTTGGAATATCGAACGTCGCCTTCTAGTATGGTAAAACAATAGAGTATTAAATATTTAATATGAGTTTGTTGTGCACACACAAGGCAAGTATTAAATATTTAAGATGTTATTTTATCACATTTAATGCTTATAAATAGACTAAACAATGCTGTTTTGTTGTGCACACACAGGGACAGTGTTTTTCTTTCGAATATATGGAAGTGCTAGGTATGACTTAACTTAGATCATTTTTGTTCAGATCTGTACACACTTGACCATTATGATCTAAGAGGAAAAATATAAGGAGTTACATAGTTGATGTAATTGACAAGAGTTGTCTACCTATTTATTTATATATAGTTTTTTGTGCACACATAAGGCTATATACATTTGAAATGTGATCCTTATTCTCACTAGCATATCTTTAATTAGATATTGCCGAACTATATATATTGAGGGTAATATAGTTTGAAGAAAATAGTGGGAGATACCAATTTAAAACAAGACCTAATTTATTTTGGTAATTAATAAAAGAATGTATGCTAAAATGTTATTAATTACAAATTCATTTATAGAATTTTATAATGTCTAAATTACTATAACTGCGAAGCATATTAGATGTTATTTAACCTGACCGAATTAAACTAATTGGTTAAGAAAATTGAGAAAAGTTCTCATGGATGAAAAGCTATCTTATGTCCTTAATATATCTATCCCTGCAATGGTTGCAGAAAATGCCTCTGAGGAAGAGATTGCTACTTTTAGAAAGTGGCAAGATGATGCACAGTTGGTTCAATGCATCATGCTCGCATCCATGAGTAACGAGCTTCAGCGTTAGCATGAAACTATGGATGCTCTTACAATATTCCTGCAAATCAAGTAGTTGATGGTGAGGAAAGTAGGACTGATAGATATCAGATATCTAAGGAGTTCTTCCGATCTAGAATGACATATGACACTACAGTACTGACACATGTCCTAAACATTATCAATTTGATTGAACAAATAGGACAACAAGTTTTGTCATTGATGGACAGTTGAGCCAAGATTTGATCTTACACTCACTCCCGGACTCCTTTCATAATTATTGTGAATTTTTCATATTAACAAGCTAGATATCAGCCTCGCTGATTTGCTTAACATGTTGAAAAATGTTGAGAGTCACTTTCTAACCAAGAAAGACCATGTCTTACTGGTAAGGGCCAAAGGATCTTCTAAAAAGAAGAACGATTCAAAGAAGGTAAATAAAAAGGCAAAAACAAAGGATAATAAGAACAAAACTGATACGGATAACAAAGGAGTTTGCTTCCACTGCAATAAGCCTGGACACTGGAAAGAAACTGCAAGAAGCATCTTGCAGAGGCTAACCAAAAGAAGCATAGTGAAGTTTCGGTTACAAATACAATTTTGTTCATGATTTAAAATACATTTTTCATTAAGTCAAGGTTCTACTTGGGTATTGGATACCGACTTTGGTTATCATAAATATAGATTTATGAAGGGACCAAGAAGAAGTAGAAAGCTAAACAAAGATAAGTAATCCTATGTGTGGGAAATGAAGTAAAGGTTGATGCATTAGCCATAGAAACTTATAGTTTAGCGTTACCTACGGGCAAGTCTATTAAGTCAATAAGTTGTTATTGTATTCCAGTTCTCGTTAGAAACATTATTTTCATTTTATTGTTGGACAATGAAATTTGGTATTATAATTAAGAACAATTGTTGTTCTATTTATAATAATAACGTTTTGTATAGAACTGGAATATTACTTAATGGATTTTGTATACTTGACTTACGTGAAAATAATGTTGTAAATTGAACAAACTAGTATATGAAAAGGAGATGATCATTCAAAGAGTTGAATGTATGTATTTGTTGAAATACAAGTGTGAATTATTTGAAAGGTTCAAAGAATTCAGAAATGTAACAAATTGACAAAGTATTAAGATTCTTTGATTAGATCAAGGAATAAATACTTGTGCAATAAGTTTCTAGATCATCTCAAATGGTTTTCTCATAATGGACGCCTCCTGATACACAATAATTGATTGATGTATCTGAAAGGAAAAATTATACCTTGTTGGACATGGTGCGGTCTATAATGATTTTACCGACATTCCAGTATCCTTCTGGGATAATGTCCTAGAAATGGCAGTATATCTACGAAAAGGTAACCTAAAAATCCGGTCCCAAGACTCCATAAAAGTTATGGACAGGGAGGATTCCTAATCTTAAGTATGTTAAGATAAGGGGTTGTCCAACTTATGTGAAAAAGTTTCAAAGGATAAGCTTGGGACAAGATTTGACAAATACAAATTTATGGGACATCCTAAAGTAAGTTTAGGGTGTATGTTCTATAATCCTACTTAGCAAAAGGTGTTTGTTGCGAAACACGCTGCCTTCTAAGATAAAGGTGTTTATCATTGAAAGGGCTAGTGGGAGGATAATAGAATATTGAAGAGTTCAAGAACCACAAAACAATATAAGTCAAATAAGAGAAACTTGTAGATGGACCTATTGTTCCACAACCGAATCGTAAATCTGGAATAGTACCGAAGATACCGGGGAGGTATGGATTCATCATAAATGATGATGATGAGGTACACATCATAGAAGATGATGATCCAGTTACATACGATGAGGTAAGAGTTGTAGAAACTCAGAGAAATAGATTAAAGTAAGCTTCTCAAAAATGGAACATTCATTTTGATGAGACAATCAAAAGAGTTTTATTTTATCAAAAACAAGAATGAACCTAGTGTGTACAAAAGGGTCAGTGGGAGCGTCGTGACATTCTTAGTATTATATGTTGATATATTACGAATAAGGAATAACTTACTAATGCTATAATCAATAAAGATAAAGTTGTCTAAACATACCTCCATGAATGATTTGGGAAGAGTATCGTAATTGGGGATAAAAATCTATATAGATAGATTTAAAAGGATGCTTAACTTAACCCAAGGAACGTATAATCATTTGATGCTAAAGTCGTTTAGCATAGCAAACTCCAAGAGTTGTCTCATGTTGATGAGACATGGAGTGTATCTCTCTTAATAGTACTCATAGACTCCTGAAAAGAGAGATCACATGAGTGACAATCATGTATGCAATAAAATATACGAGACCTATTCATGATCGGTCATATTCTGGAGAAGATCACTGTCAGACAGTGAAAAACATCTTAAAGTACTTAATCGACACTAAGGATGTGATTCAAAATTTATGGTGGGTCTAAATTAAAACTAGAGGGCTTAACAGACTCAAGTTTGTCAGACAAACCAAGATGACAAAAAATCCACTTTACAGTAAAGCTTTATCTTGAATAGTGGTGTAGTGAATTGGAAAGGTTCCAAACAGCAAAGAGTTGTTGGTTTAGTGATAAAGACAAAGTATATAGCTGTAAATTAAGGTGCAAGTTGATTGTTTGGATGAAAAGTTCATTACAGAACTAGGAGTAGTTCCTAAGTCTCATCTTGGATCTAAACATATGTTGTGGCACTTTCATTTGATTATAAGAATCGTTGAAAGATGGGAAAACACTATAGAGATAGTGAACTCTCAAGAACAACACTACATATCCATTAACTAAAGCTTATCCAATAACAGGATAATCATCACTTAGAGAAGAAGGGTATGAGATACCATGACGATTGGCTTTAGTCCAAGTGGGAGATTGAAAGTAGTATGCACACAAGACAATCATGTTTGATGATAAAGCATATACTTTGTAACAATCTTATTCATTTATTAATAAAAAGTATTAATTTATTAAAGGCTTTTTCTCAGGAATAAGCATGTGAATGATATTCCTATTTACATATGATTTGATTATGATATATATATATATATATATATAAATGAATATGCAAGTATGCTTGCATTAAGAAAAGCTTTAAAGTCCCTTGATAGATAATAGAAACATATGTACAAGGACTTAGAATGAATTGATCAAATGTGTTAGGTTGATCTTACATAAGTAAAATAGCTTTGTAAAGTCCTTAAAAAGAAATGATGTACAAGGACTATTAATATAGAAAGATCAAGCATGTTATGTTGATCTTATGATGTAATAGATTGGCTTGTCTGATCGTTGAGCACTACACTAGAAATCGTAGTCTGCCAGGAGAGTCAAGAATAACTAGAGAGCTATCGAGGCAGAATCGTAGTCTGCAAGATAGTAGATCTCAGAGTTCATAGACAGCCAGGAGAGATGAGGAAGGATCGTAGTGTGTCGAGTAGCACTTCCTCGGAACCATAGTCTACTGAGGAAGTCATGTTCAGAATCGTAGAGACACACCTTACCTAGTTCGAGTGAGTATCTGCCAAAGCCAAGTCAAGAATCGTAGACTACACTCAGAGTTGTAGAGTCTACTAATCATACCAAAGGTAGAGATCGTAGTCGAGCAAGATCAGATGAAGACAACAAGCATAACGACAGAAATTGTAGTGTCAAGATTTGATCTCAGAGTCGTAGTTTCTGCACAGTCAAAGCTGAATCGTAGAGTGCAGAACTAAGACCTCAACAGATGTGCTCACAATGCCAAAGCAGAATCGTAGAGCAAATACGATTCTCAACAAATGAGCACTCCATGAATATCCAAAAGAACGAAGCCTCTGGTTGGTAATACAAAGATACATCTCACTTGAAGAAAGCTAAAGAGCACTAAACGAATGGCATGCAAGCTAATAGAAGGTCAAAGCATTAACTCAATCAGCATCTAGATTGAGTTGAGAAGCTATTCAAGGTAAATTCTTCCATAAGATGATCATAAGAAGACTTCAGTAGCTGACTAAGAAAAGTCAGCATATGCAATGGCTGTCAAGAAGAAAGATGAGAACGATCTTGGAAGTAACCAGGATCGTAGTGTTTGCCAGACAAAGAAGAAACTGATGAAGTATACTCAAAGATACTGGTCAGCCTCTGAATAACAAGGCTAAAGTGATTAAGCATTGGGTCAGTCCATTGATGATAAGTGAACATGAGATCACAAGGAGAAAAGCGAGCTGGACACGCCACAAATCTGAAGTGTCTTATTATTTAGAAGGGGCAAGAGCAAGAAGTCAAGCCATCAGTATTTGAGAACAGTCAAGGCGAACAGAAGTGATGAAGCACTGCACAAGAGAAGGAAGAGGTGCTCTATATTGAAGATCCAATTAACACTCTTCAAGATCGTAGTGTTGTCTCTACCAGTCAACAAGACACTACGATCAAGTCCATGAAGACATGCATCAGAATCATAGAGTTCGAATAACTGAAGACTGAAGCATTGGCAACGGTTCAATCTGAAGGGTAATGTTCGGAGAAGTTCTTATTGAGAGCATCGATGCAAGGACAACCTCTGATCGAGAAATCAGAATGGTGAAATAAAGTCATCGACCTGCCCAAGATATCAAAGTGACATATCTGACAAGGTTGGTGAAACAAGAGAGATCTGCGATGTCGAAGTCGTAAAAGATGTCATGTCACATCTGCTGTCTGCACCAAATAACTCGAGATCTGCAAAGCAATTTGAATAACTTTCAACGGCTACTTTTTAATGGGAAGATTGGGAAGTAGTATAAATCAATAGAGCCTCAAAGATCGAGAGTTGCTGATGATTTTATTGTTACAGAATCGTTGAGTTGGTGAATGCTATTGTTGACTCTATGAGTTCCACCAAAGATTAATAGAACCAGTCTCAATGACAGTGAGACTACCAAGGTGGAAGTGAAGCAGCTTTGAAGAAGGACTCATACAGATCAAAGCTTCACTCAACAAAGATGAGAATGCCACTAAAGATGGCAGCCAAGCTAAGAGCCGAGAAGGCCAAAAAGATAGCATTCAGAAAAGTGGCTGAGTACAAAGAAGATCAAGAGAGCCACTCTACAAATCACCAAGAACCGAAAGCTGAAACTGAACAAGTGCAGAACCATATTTGCAAAGTATTCAAGAATGGTTCAGGGATTACTAAGTGTCAGACAAAGACAACTAAAAGCACAGAGACTTAGCAAACTCGGATGGTGATGGTGCACAACTGACATCAGATGAAGATAAGCTGAAGAAAGTAAAGATTAGTTGCACCAATGAAGATGTGGTCCGACTCTAAGCTGAAAAAAAATAGGATCACACTAAGCTGCTAAGTACAAAAGATATTCAAAGCTTAATGACATCTTAGCAGCTTAGCACCAACAACAACAATAACTACAACAACAAGAAGCCAGGGTCTGAGGGGTCCTTGTCCGAAGGGACTAAATGAAGTTCCAAGCCTGATGGGCTTGAAGAGTTCCTAGGGAACTAGAGAAGTTCCAAGGCTGTTGGCCTTGAAGAGTTCTTAGTGAACTGAAGTCCCAAGGCTGCTGGCCTTGAAGGAATCTTAGTGATTCAGGGTGCTGCCCTTCCTTAGTGGAAATCCTGCTAGTTGAAAGCAGAAGAGTGGATTAGGAGCTTGAGTCTCTGAACCACTTAAAACCCCTTGTGTTTTTCTCTTTATGTCATTTACATTATGTACATTAACATCTATAACTGCTATATATGTTTTAACTACTTACCACTGAACTAACTCTACGAACAATGTATGTATGATTATGAATATATCAATGAAGGGGATCTTTTACTTATTCCGCTGTGCTTGAAAAGATTCTTATGTTTGTCACATGCTAAATTATTAGCAATACAAAATAAATCAGAAAAGTATTTGAAAGAAAAAAGATCTATTCAACCCCCCCTTCTAGATCTATTATGCCTACTGAGAACTAACACTTTTAATTATCTACATGATACTGTTTTATAATATGTGATAAACCCATAATTTTAAGAAATGCTTTTAGAATAATGTTGATGATCATTCTAATGAGATCAAAATTCTTAGAAAGCTTAAAACTAAAATAGTTCTCAATCGTTGGATTACTAAATTGGGGATTAGTGAATCTGGATAGATTGGTACATACGTTGCTTGCTCATTGGATGAGAATGATTGATCTCATGATCATTTGTGTGGAGACACTAAAGCAAGTATGTAGGTGCTTATTATAGAATAAGTTCACTGAACGTGGCTCGCTAAGGAATACTTAATGGAGTTTTACTTGCATGTCAATAGAAATTCCTATAGTGATAGTAGTACAAGTGATCCTTGGACTTGAGATCATCATAGTATCTTGTGTATGATGAGTTATACTTTGACTTATTCCTTAAGACCCTTAGGGTATATCAAAGGGTATGATTGGGTATAATAAGTTGTACATGGAGATAATTTATGATCAATAAAGAATCTACCACTTTTAGTAAAAGAAGAGAAATGTCCTATGTGATTCGATAAATGACAACCCAGTAGTCCTTGGCCAAGGCAGAATGAAATTAGAAAGGAGTTTCTAATTTGCATTATTTGGAGTTGTGCATTTAAGAGTCGAAATAAATATAATTAAATAAAATAAGACTTGACAGTAATTCCATGTCTTATATTTAATTGGGACATTCTATGGTGAAAGGATTGAATTGTACGGTAACTATTTACTCAAAGGTTCTTTTATGATTAATGTTGAAATCTATATTATATGGAAAGTCATTAATCGCTAGGGAGGCTTATCCCTATTGTAGAATAAATATTATTTATTTAAATAAATTAATAGTTTAATTTATTTATTTAAATAAGATTAGAATTGTTCTAATTGATTTATTCACAACCGGTTTAATATGGAGAACATAAAGGGTCACACCGCATAAAAGGATGAATAATTATTTACGAAGTTAATGACATAATCGTAATAATACGTTAAATGTATTTAATTTAATCTATGGTGATAGAATAAATTAAATAGCTTAATATTTATTATTTAATATTTTGGAAATATTAATTATATAAATTATTAAGAGGAGTCTTATTAATATTATTACAATTATTATTATTTTAAATTCTAAAGAGTTAGAAATTAATTTAATATTAGTACTCTCATTTATTCCTAATAAGATTAGGAGGCTAATTAATTAAAAGATTTTAATTACTTTTTCCTAATAAGATTGGGAACATAATTAATTAAAGAAATTTAATTAATTAGAAAAAAACTCAATTCCTTAATTGTTAAGGAGGGTTGCCCACATCTATAAATAAGATGAGTCTTATTATGGGTGAAGTGGTTGTTAACGTTTTCATATAATACGTAATTCCAATAGTTGGAGAATACGCCCCTTTTTTCTATAGAGATAGAAAAACTAGGGTTTAAGCCAAACACTCATCTTCTTGAATCTTTATTCTTTCTTGGTGGATCACCTCTAGAGGCCAAACACTTGGATGGCTAACGTTGATCAAAGAAAGGAACCAAACCCCGTGGATTCAAGTTGAACGCGAAAAAGATTGGAGGTGAACTTGTACCCGTGGAACCTCGAATCTTCAAGGGTATGATTCTTGTTTTTTCTTTTTCGTTTAATTAATAATTGTGCATAAAGAATGATCCGGGTATATGGTTTGTAAAATTTTAAAACTCTGATTTTTACACGTTTTCGCTTAATTTGTGCAATTTGATTGCGTCCAAGAATATTACAAACCTAACAGTGGCATCAGAGCCAAACCTTTATGCGAATTATCAATTGTCAGATTTAATATGTATATTGATATGTGTTTAGAACAATTTAAATGAGCATAATTTTGTTGTATAAAATTTAATTTAAAAAAAATCGTGAAATACATGATTTCCTTATCATGTAACTTCTTAATTTGCGTGAACTGTCAAGGATTTTCGCTTGTCTCTTAATCACGTGGCCCAGGATTATATATTATATATTATAATCAGAATATGATTATATATATATATATTATATATATATATATATGTAATCTTGCTTCAGATTATATGAAATTTGTCAAGAGGCCCATGTGATATGATAGTTACCATGTGTGGTGGTGTTTTGATTCCTTGGATTATTAAAATATCATATATTTGATATATCATGTTTAAGGTAATATAATCAGGTGATATATTCCACTTGTTAATATTAATATTAATGTTCAAGGGATCAACACTAAGCAGCACGTGAATCATTGGTAATATTAAAATTAGTGTTCACGTGAATCATTGTCCACTTGGTAATCATTGATTTTTATTTTAATATTAAAATAAAAAATTTATTTTAATTTTAAAATTAAATTTCATGCTAACTAATTAGAGTTGGAATTTGATTCCATGATAACTAATTGGAGTTAAAATTGGATTCCATATTTCCTTAAATAAATGAGTTTTTTTAGATATGAAATAAGATTTCATATTATTCAAAATAAAAGAGTTTATTTGTGAATAGGAAAAAGAATCCTAATTTTCTTAAATAATGGAGTTTATTTAGATATGAAATAAGATTTCATATTATTCAAAATAAAAGAGTTTATTTGTGAATAGGAAAGAGAATCCGTGTTTCCTTTAAATAAAGGAGTTTTATTTATTTTTACTTGGAATTAGATTCCATAATTAATTAAAATAAAGGAGTTTATTTTGATTAAAGATTTTCATTAAAATAAAATAGTTTATTTTATTCAAAATTAGATAAATTAATTAAAATAAAATAGTTTTGTTTTGATTTAAATTTGGATTAAAATAAAGGAGTTTATTTTTATTCAAAATTAGATTTTATACTAACTAAATTTGCCCATTAAATGATATCAATATATATATATATATATATATATATATATATATATATTGAATGTTTATTATTCATGAGATGAATATTATTTATTGATGCATATGGTGATGTGTATTATAATAAATGGGATTGATTATGGACTATTGACCAATGTGATTGAATTTTATTTTAGTTGGATGCATGAATGAATGGGTTTTATTAAATGGGGTCTGCGTGCCTCGTCTTCTCTAATTTTTTCTTAATGTAAATTCTATCTTCCTACTATGTACTTCTCCTTGACTGCTGATCAAGGTTTCTATTTATTTTAAATAGTTTTGTAATAGGAATAGTTAAAATTAATTTTGAAGAATTAGAGATCAAGGATCAAGGAGCGCTTGAAGACCCGTTTGTAATGGAGCCCGGGTTTAAATGTAATAGTTATATTTAAATATTAATTTTTGCACCCCTAGGGTTTGACCTTTTGGTTCACTTGGTGGCTCTAGTGAATCAAACTAGAATAAAAGTCCATAATCAATCTAGGTAGAATATAGTATTCTACATGTACATGCTATATATATATATATATATATATATATATATATATATATATATATATATATATATATATATATGGGATATGATCCATAGCAAGTATTTGCTATGGATGTAAATTAGGCAAATACCATTATATCCGTCCATTCCATAAATCAAGCCCTTAGATATGCGATTGGTTCGTGTTATGAACACCAATATTATCCATGTTAATATTATCATCAGAAGAATTTGAAGAACTTGAATTAAACATATCTTCAACCATAATTGAAAACTTACGAGGTTGATTTTGACCTGCAAAGCCTTGCTTGATTAATTGCGCTGTTTTCTTCCTTAATTTTTTTTGAAGGATATTTAAAAGAAATTAAAAGGAATAAATACCGTATAAATATAAGGTTTGTATATTTTTTTGGAGGATATTTTCTATAATTTTATTTCATATTGGATTGTTTGCCTTTTTTGTGTTACGATCCAATTGATTCCTTCTGTAATATTATTTTCGATACCATATTGGATTGATATTCAAACGAAATTGATTCCTTCAATAATACTACTTCAACGAAACCATATTGGATTGATATTTATACGAAATTTAATCCTTCTCTAATATTATTTTTGAAACTATATTGGATTGATATTTATACAGTGCGATCTCTTGGGGGGCAGTTTGGGTTTGAAATTTTTTTTTAGTGTACACTAGTTGAACTAGCGTACGGGCTGGTCGAATTTTCAGCGTACGCTAGACGAACTAGCGTACTGGTATTTTCCTTTTTTAATCTAGGCGCTTGATTTATAGAATGGACGGATATGATGGTATTTGCCCAATTTACATCCATAACAAGTATTTGTTATGGATCATATCCCTATATATATATATATATATATATATATATAATGCAAACATGCTTTGCATGTTAATTAATATGACGTGTATTTTATATATATATATATGTGCATACGCGCTAAACAAGATGAGACAAATTAATAACAAACCCCTCAAATATTTTATATTAAGTTGTAACGTTCAAAGATATTTGGAATATCGAATGTCGCCTTCTAGCATGGTAAAACAATAGAGTATTAAATATTTAATATGAGTTTGTTGTGCACACACAAGGCAAGTATTAAATATTTAAGATGTTGTTTTATCACATTTAATGCTTATAAATAGACTGAACAATGTTGTTTTGTTGTGCACACACAAGGACAGTGTTTTTCTTTTGAATATATGGAAGTGCTAGGTATGACTTAACTTAGATCATTTTAGTTCGGATGTGCACACACTTGATCATTATGATCTAAGAGGCAAAATACAAGGAGTTACATAGTTGATGTAATTGACAAGAGTTGTCTACCAATTTATTTATATATACTTTGTTGTGCACACACAAGGCTATATACATTTAAAATGGGATCCTTATTCTCACTAGCATATCTTTAATTAGATATTGTCGAACTATATATATTGAGGGTAATATAGTTTGAAGAAAAAGTGGGATATACCAATTTAAAACAAGACCTAATTTATTTTGGTAATTAATAAAAGAATGTATGCTAAAATGTTATTAATTACAAATTCATTTATAGAATTTTACAATGTCTAAATTACTATCACTGCGAAACATATTAGATGTTATTTAACCGGACCGAATTAAACAGATTGGTTAAGGAAATTGAGAAAAGTTCTCATGACTGAAAAGCTATCTTATGTCCTTAATATGCCTATCCCTGTAATGGTTGCAGAAAATTCCTCTAAGGAAGAGATTGCTACTTTTAGAAAGTGGCAAGATGATGCACAGTTAGCTCAATGCATCATGCTCATATCCATGAGTAACGAGCTTCAGCGCCAGTATGAAACTATGGATGCTCTTACTATATTCCTGCACATCAAGTAGTTGATGGTGAGGAAAGTAGGACTGATAAATATCAGATATCTAAGGAGCTCTTCCGATCTAGAATGACCGATGACACTACAGTACTGACACATGTCCTAAACATGATCAATGATTGAACAATTAGGACAACATGTTTTGTCATGGATGGACAGTTGAGCCATGATTTGATCTTACACTCACTCCCGGACTCCTTTCATAATTTTTATGAATTTTTCATATGAACAAGCTAGATATCAGCCTCACTGATTTGCTTAACATGTTGAAAAATGTTGAGAGTTTCTAACCAAGAAAGACAATGTCTTACTGGTAGGGGCCCAGGGATCTTCTAAAAAGAAGAACGATTCAAAGAAGGTAAATAGAAAGGCAAAAATAAAGGATAATAAGAACAAAACTGATACGGATAGCAAAGGAGTTTCCTTCCATTGCAATGAGCCTGGACACTGGAAAGAAACTGCAAGAAGCATCTTGCAGAGGCTAACCAAAAGAAGCTTAGTGAAGTTTCAGTTACAAATACAATTTTGTTCATGATTTAAAATACATTTTTCTTTAAGTCAAGGTTCTACTTGGGTATTGGATACCGACTTTGGTTATCATAAATTTAGATTTATGAAGGGACCAAGAAGAAATAGAAAGCTAAAAAAGATAAGTAATCCTATGTGTGGAAAATGAAGCAATGGTTGCTGCATTAGCCATAGAAACTTATAGTTTAGCGTTGCCTACGGACAAGTCTATTAAGTCAATAAGTTGTTATTGTATTCCAGTTCTCGTTAGAAACATTATTTCCATTTTATGGTTGGACAATGAAATTTGGTATTATAATTAAGAACAATTGTTGTTCTATTTATAATAATAATGTTTTGTATAGAACTGGAATATTACTTAATGGATTTTGTATACTTAACTTACGTAAAAATAATTTTGTAAATTGAACAAACTAGTATATGAAAAGGAGATGATCATTCAAAGAGTTGAATGTATGTATTTGCTGAAATACAAGGGTGAATTATTTGAAAGGTTCAAAGAATTCAGAAGTGAAACAAATTGGCAAAGTATTAAGATTCTTTGATTAGATCAAGGAATAAATACTTGTGCAATAAGTTTCTAGATCATCTCAAATGGTTTTCTGACAATGGATGCCTCCTGATACGCAATAATTGATTGATATATCTGAAAGGAAAAATTATACCTTGTTGGACATGGTGCGGTCTATAATGATTTTACCGACATTCCAGTATCCTTCTAGGATAATGTACTAAAAATGGCAGTATATCTACGAAAAGGTAACCTCAAAATCCGGCCCCAAGACTCCATAAAAGTTATGGACAGGGAGGATTCCTAATATTAAGTATGTTAAGATAAGGAGTTGTCCAACTTATGTGAAAAAGTTTCAAAGGATAAGCTTGGGACAATATTTAACAAATACAGATTTGTGGGACATCCTAAAGTAAGTTTAGGGTATATGTTCTATAATCCTACTTAGCAAAAGGTGTTTGTTGCGAAACACGCTGCCTTTTAAGATAAAGGTGTTTATCATTGAAAGGGCTAGTGGGAGGATAATAGAATATTGCAGAGTTCAAGAACCACAAAATAATATAAGTCAAATAAGAGAAACCTTTAGATGGACCTATTGTACCACAACCGAATCGTAAATCTGGAATAGTACCGAAGATACCGGGGAGGTATGGATTCATCATAGATGATGATGATGAGGTACACATCATAGAAGATGATGATCCAGTTCCATATGATGAGGTAAGAGTTTTAGAAACTCAGAGAAATAGATTAAAGAAAGCTTCTCAAAAATGGAACATTCGTTTTAATGAGACAATCAAAAGAGTTTGATTTTATCAAAAACAAGAATGAACCTAGTGTGTACAAAAGGGTCAGTGGGAGCGTCGTGACATTCTTAGTATTATATGTTGATATATTACGGATAAGGAATGACATACTATACTAATGCTATAATCAGTAAAGATAAAGTTGTCTAAACATACCTCCATGAATGATTTGGGAAGAGTATCGTAATTGGGGATAAAAATCTATATAGATAAATTTAAAAGGATGCTCAGCTTAACCCAAGGAACGTATAATCATTTGATGCTAAAGTCGTTTAGCATGGCAAACTCCAAGAGTTGTCTCATGTTGAAGAGACATGGAGTGTATCTCTCTTAATAGTCCCCTATAGACTCCTAAAAAGAGAGATTACATGAGTGACAATCATGCATGCAATGAAATATACAAGACCCGGTGATGATCGGTCACATTCTGGAGAAGATCACTGTCAGATAGTGAAAAACATCTTAAAGTACTTAATCGACACTAAGGATGTGATTCAAAATTTATGGTGGGTCTAAATTAAAACTAGAGGGATTAACAGACTCAAGTTTGTCAGACAGACTAAGATGACAGAAAATCCACTTTAAGGTAAAGCTTTATCTTGAACAGTGGTGCAGTGAATTGGAAAGGTTCCAAACAAAGAAAGAGTTCTTTGGTTTAGTGATAAAGACAAAGTATATAGCTGTAAATGAAGCTTCAAGTTGATTGTTTGGAGGAAAAGTTCATTACAGAACTAGGAATAGTTTTTAAGTCTTATCTTGGATCTAAACATGTGTTGTGGCACTTTCATTTGATTATAGGAATCGTTGAAAGATGGGAAAACACTATATAGATAGTGAACTCTCAAGAACAACATTACATATCTATTAACTAAAGCTTATCCAACAGCAGGATAATCGTCACTTAGAGAAGAATGGTATGAGATACCATGACGATTGGCTTTAGTGGAAGTGGGAGATTGAAAGTAGTATGCACACAAGCCAATCATGTTTGATGATAAAGCATATACTTTGTAACAATATTATTCATTTATTAATAAAAAGTATTAATTTATTAAAAGCTTTTAATTATCTACATGATGTTGTTTTATAATATGTGATAAACCCATAGTTTTAAGAAATGCTTTTAGAATAATGATGATGATCATTCTAATGAGATCAAAATTCTTAGAAAGCATAAAACTAAAATAGTTCCCAATCGTTGGATTACTAAATTGGGGATTAGTGAATATGGATAGATTGGTACATACGTTGCTTGCTCATTGGATTAGAATGATTGATCTCATGATCATTTGTGTGGAGACACTAAAGCAAGTATGTAGGTGCTTATTAGAGAATAAGTTCACTGAACGTGTTCGCTAAGGAATACCTAATGGAGTTTTACTTGTCTGTCAATAGGAATTCCTGTAGTGATAGTAGTACAAGTGATCATTGGACTTGAGATCATCATAGTATCTTGTGTATGATGAGTTATACTTTGACTTATTCCTTAAGACCATTAGGGTATATCAAAGGGTATGCTTGGGTATAATAAGTTGTACATGGAGATAATGTATCGATCGCTAGGGAGGCTTATCCCTATTGTAGAATAAATATTATTTAGTTAAATAAATTAATAGTTTAATTAATTTATTTAAATAAGATTAGAATTGTTCTAATTGATTTATTCACAACCGGTTTAATATGGAGAACCTAAAGGGCCACACCATAAAAGAAAGAATAATTATTTAAGAAGTTAATGGCATAATCGTAATAATATGTTAAGTGTATTTAATTTAATCTATGGTGATAGAATAAATTAAATAGCTTAATATTTATTATTTAATATTTTGGAAATATTAAATATATAAATTAATAAGAGGAGTCTTATTAATTTTATTACAATTATTATTATTTTAATTTCTAAAGAGTTAGAAATTAATTTAATATTAGTACTCTCATTTATTCCTAATAAGATTAGTAGGCTAATTAATTAAAAGATTTTAATTACTTATTCCTAATAAGATTGAGAACATAATTAATTAAAATAAAACTCAATTCCTTAATTGTTAAGGAGGGTTGCCCACATCTATAAATAAGAGGAGTCTTATTATGGAGTGATGTGGTTGTTGACGTTTTCATAGAATACGTAATTCCAATAGTTGGAGATTATGCCCCTTTTTTCTATAGAGATAGAAAAACTAGGGTTTGAGCCAAATACCCATCTTCTTGAATCTTTATTATTTCTTGGTGGATCACCTCTAGAGGCCAAACACTTGGATGGCTAACGTTGATCAAAGAAAGGAACCAAACCCGGTGGATTCAAGTTGAACGCGAAAAAGATTGAAGGTGAACTTGTACCTGAAGAAGCTTGAATCTTCAAGGGTATGATTCTTGTTCTTTCTTTTTTTTATTTAATTAATAATTATTCATAAATGATGATCCGGGTATATGGTTTGTAAAATTTTAAAACTCCGTTTTTTACACGTTTCTGCTTAATTTGTGCAATTTGATTGCGTCCAAGAATATTACAAATCTAACAATTACCACCGAAGTGGTTACCATTTCTGGCATGTTGATTCCCTCCACGTTTGTTGTCACCACTTCGATGACTACTACCACTGGTATTATCATTTTGCCGGCTGTTCTCTCTTGGTTGAGTTGACTCATTATCGCGCTCCAATAACTGAGCCCTATTAACAAAATATGAATACAAGCAAAGTTTGTGACAGATAAGGTATTGACGTATCTCGGGTTTCAAACCTCTTAGAAACATCCGCGTCATTCTCTCCTCATTATCAACTAAGTGGGACGCAAACCGGGACAACACGGCAAACTTGGCTTCGTACTGTGACACGGTTATGTTGTTTTGCTCCAGTTTAATGAACTCTACCTCTTTCATGTGACGAATACTTTCGGGAAAGTACATATCGTTGAACAGTTCTTGGAACTTCTCCCAAGACATCTTCATTGCAGAAGGTTGAATACACTTTACAGATTCCCACCAGTAATCTGCCTCTGCTCGCAACATGAAGGTGGAAAAGGGAACTTTTTGCTCCTCGGAGCATCCCAAGACATCAAATATCTTGTTGATCTATTTTATCCACGTCTCCGCCTTAAGTGGTTTTGGCTATCCAAAAAACTTCGGTGGTCCCAATTCCTTGAACTACTTAGCGGTGACCGTCTGAGAGTTGCCAGTGTTTCCACTTGCATTTTGGATAGGAGCCGCTCATGCCTGATGTTGCATGAATTGCATAAAGCCTCTAAACATTCCATCATTCATCGTTTGGTCAGTGTTGTTGTTTGCATGAGGATTGTCGCCTTCCTGATGCACATTATCCTGATTATTGATCTGTGGAGACTCAACGGTCTCTTGTACTCCATTGCTATTCTCAACATTCTCGGATGTCATTTTCAAATACTCCCACAAAACAAAGGTTAATTAACATGCAATATATTATCCCTATACTCTGACCGACCAATTAAATACCAAATAAACTTAGGTAGGTCATACTAGCGAAGGAATTTCCCATCTCTCCTTCCTAGTTCTTGTCTCACATCTCAGCTAGGGATTATATCCCTAATTTTTGATACCAACTGTGACGCCCCCAAAATATGTATACATCACCCATCTTGAGTCGCCAAATACATGGTACAAAATTCAAATACAACTTAATAATACAATTGTCGTGTAAAATACGACAAAACATAAACTGAGAGTTATAATACGAATATTGCCTTCTAGATTGTATTCAAACTCAAAGGGAGTCCTCAATACATTTATTATCACACTATTTCATAGAATACTAAGAACTACTAATGCAAACATCTGGACCGTCACTCCGTTCCCCGACTAGTCGCTGCTACATTTTCATTTCCTAAAGAGAACAATGAAAGCTAAAGGGTGAGCTCAACTAGCCCAGTAAGAAATATTATGACTAAGATAATGTAGAATAAATTATCATTAGCCTTCAACAGTGTTAAATTGATAAAATATAACAAACATCAAGTTTAAGTGCAGCGGAACAAGCAATCCATTAAAAGAGTCAAGTAGAGCATAAAATCTACTATCTTCTATGATTTAAAAGGTTTTTCATCACTTTTATCACTGAGACTCAGCTTAATAAATAATTCACATCATCCCTGCACTACGACCAAGGATATTCATTAGTATCACGACCACAAACTATACATGCACTATGGGCCAAGGATATTCGTGTTTTCATAAATGGTCATGATCATGCCAACAACTGTCCATCAATGCACTACGGGCTAATGAGGACTTTTACCACATCATTTGTAACATTACGGTCATGATTATACCGAATAATCCCTGGTCATAATCATACCAAGTCCATCTATGCATTACAGGCCAAATTTCAACATAATATAAGCATGAGGATGATGACAATGATATAAGAATTCAATAAAACAAGTTCAAGGATAAATTTTTAAAGATTTATACTTTAATTTATCCAGAAATCAATAACGTCCAAATTTTCAACTTGATACTACTTTGTGGAGTAAAATTCAAGAATAATATTTTACCAAAAATAATTTGGACCGAAAACGAATCAATTTTTATCATGAATAGTACCCCGGGTGAATAGTACTCAAGTGAATAGTACTCCGTGAATAGTATTTCAGGAATAGTAACCCCGTGAATAGTACTCTGGCATGAAAAAGTTTAAACTTATCAAGGATGCTCAGAATAATATTTCCATGAAAAAATACTGGATGAAACGCTAATATGAAGGATATTCTACTAATTTCATGGAGTATAGAAGCCAAAACTTTAACCAAATGAGTATAGAATTTGAAATCTAAAATGAAATAATATTACTTAAATACTACAGAGTATGGAAGAAAATATTATTTCAAGCGAATATTGAACAAAATTAACATCCCTTACCTTGAAAAGAAGAGTATTCCAGCGGGGATATTCTTGAAGAAAACTTTCACTATTTTCTACGCTCAAAGCTTTCTAAAACTCTAAAGAAATACGCTTAATATTATACAAAAAGAATTTTTTGATTCTGGTGTGATTTTCAATTCTAACTAAGCATCCTATTTATAGGAGAACAGAAAGGATACTATTTGGATGCATAGTGAAGGAAAGTCACGGGTGCAACTCTTCGACCGAACGTTTGAACATTTTTGATTTACTATGCAGCACTATGCAATAAAATATTTTAATAAAATGAAAATTTTTAAATAAAATATATTATATATATATTATATATATTAAATATATATATATAGCACGTGTCAAAAAAACTCACGGGATACACTCCCGTGATCAGTTTTTTTTTCTTCCCTCCCATTTTGTTATATATATATATATATATATTACATCCCTCCCGTGACTAAAATCTCCCCCTCCCACAATTCATTTTCCATCCACGTGGGCCCCACGTTCCCCTCCCACCAACATCTCATAATCAGAGATGGGTCCCATTATATTTATACTAAACAACTTTCTACCGATTATTTAAAAATGGGTAGATGGGAATCTAAATAATAAGCAAAATTTACAACAACTACTTCATAAAAATCCTCTCAATATTTTTAACAACATTTATCATCATTATTATAATTTACAATATTTAACAACCAGGTCATTCCCAGGAAAGAGGGGGCTTTCTAATAAGGATTTTCCCCTATTGGCACGCAATTAGGTGATCAAACCTCTTCTTGACAAAACTTCTAGACATCGTCAATATTGCAAATAATAATATTAATAACTTTGTCGTCTCAATTATTGATTTACTAATATATAAAGTATGGACAATAATTAAATCAAATAACGTGAGATACTATGCAGTAATTACTGTAGCAATAATTGAACAAAACTGAGTGACTTCTCACGTAAGCATCAATACCGTGTGCTATTATGCAACCACGCGTATTACTGTACTTTTAACACCGGGATGTTTCAACAATTAACGGTAAAACTTCCGTCGTTATTTTTATAAACATATATTTTTGTCGTTTTCTCAATCCGACAATATTTTTATTGTGGGGTCCACCAATGATTGTGCCGTCGTACGAATATTCCCTGTTAAAAAGAATATTCCCCGACCAATCGAATATTATATAAAAGCTTGCGTACTTTGTAAAATTTATAAATATTACCCAGAACTATAACATTATATCAAATTCACTCCATAATATTCAAAAATGATATTTATAGAAAATTCATCTTTATTCATAAAAGTTGGGGTCTTACACAAAGAGTTTCTGGGTAACCCAGAAACTCAAAATCAGTGCCTGACAAGCTTTTGTTAGACCATGATCTATCAGTTGTTTATTGTTTTGATTCTGTTCTTGCAATCATGTTGTAGTGTGTTAGTTTAGCTATAAAATAATGCGATTAGAACACCTAAACATCAAACAGGATTATTACAGTGGCCGGTGAAACCAGGTAGGAGGATCAAAACATATGCTTTCTGGGTAACCCAGAAAGCTTATGAGTGTGAGTTCTGACATGGTTTGACCGGGATCGTATCTACTTGCAGTAATGTTGTTATATGTCGTTTAAGTGATGGATCTCTTCCTTGACATGATGGATACAACCTGAAATCAATAGATCACTAAAACATTTCATGAAAAGCAAGTTGTAGAAGCCCAAATATGAACAGTCGAACTGTTCTTCATTTCTGGGTAACCCAGAAAATGAAGAATAGCTCCGACAGCTTGTTCTTGAGCTTAGATCTTGCATTTAATGCATATTTTGTCTGTGTTTGTTGTTGGATCTTATAGTGTTACAACAGTACTACAAGATCTGACTAACAACATTCCCAGATATACACTATACACAGATTAATTGATGGTCAAACATTGTCCCTCGTTCACTGTCTATAAAGAGCTTGGTTTCATCAAGAACGTGAATTACACCTATAGCGACGGTTCTGTCGCTATATGCAGTCTTTAGCGACACTTTATTTATAAAATTATTAGTTTTATTAAATAATTAGAAAAAAATTATTTTTACTTATGAAAAATACATAATAAATTGCTATAAATTATTTTAAAGCCTAAAAAATTAGTTTTTAATAATTTTGAATATATTTCATTAATATTTTATATTTTTGGAATATTAATGGTATTTAATTTATTTAATTATAATATAAAATAAATTGTTTAAAAATAATTTTAATACTTGAAAAATCATTTAAAAATTATATTATGTTATAAGAAAATATTTTAAGTTATTTTAATAACTTTTAATATTTTGTGATGAATTTAGTTAATAAATTAATATTAATGATAATTAAGTTATTTAATAAATGCATTAAATAAATTAATTAAAAATATTTTTATTATATTAAATATCATTTTAAATGATAATAAGGTATTTAAAAATATTTTAAGTTATATAATATAACTTTTAATATTTAAAGGTAAATTTCATTAATTATTTAATATTAATGATATTTAGATTTATTTAATAATTATATTAAATAAATTATAAATGATTTTAATATTAAAAAATCATTTTAAATAAAAATAAAGTGTTTAAAAATATTTTAGGTTATAAAATATAACTTTCAATATTTAAAGGATAATTTCATTAATAATTTAATATTAATGATATTAGATTTATTTATTAATTATATTAAATAAATAGTTTTAAAATGATTTTATTAATTTAAAAATCATTTAAAAAGATATAAATGTATTAAAAATACTTTAAGTTATAATTAATGAATTTTAATATTTTGATCAATAATACATTAATACTTAAGTATTAATGATAATTATTTAAAATAATTTTAAAAGTTTTAAAAACCATTTAAGGGTAATAAAAACGTTTTAAAAATATTTTGAGTTATTATAAATATCTTTAATATTTTGACAATGGTTTCATTAATAATTTAATATTAATTAAATATTCATGATAATAGAATTAATTAATATTTAAATTATTTAAAAATGATTTCAGTGTTTGAAAAATCATGATAAATTATAATAATTATTTAAAAATAATTATAAGGCTATGAAATGTTATATGACTGATATTTAAATTATCTAATCGAATATTGAACTACAGAATAGAGTTTTAGACTCGATAATTACCCAAAAAAGTCACCGGTACACCGAAATATTTCAGAAATTAATCTAGACTTATATATTTTGACTAGATAATTGTTTATTTGTGAACCAATGACTGCTAAAAATATGTGACAATGTGATTAGGTTATGTGCTGACTTCAAATAGCAGTACTATGTGTTATGATACATTATTCTAATTGAACAAATGATGTTATTAATGATAGGTTTCGATATAAAAGATTAAACTAAGTTGCGTTATTGTAAGAAGTAAGGCAAGTATCCTAACTTTGCATTTCTTTATGCGGTTAGATTATTAAATTATACTATTATTATGATTATTAACTCTATGATTATCAATTCTGTATCCAATCTTTGTATTCATACAAGTTCTTAAATTATCCGATCATTGTTTATCAATACAGTACTATTGTACAATCCAGATATTTATTCTGTTCGTTAATTTCTAAATATGGTTATACAAGTGTCCTCACTTGGATAATCATTATATTTAATCACATATTGATACATACTTATTGATTTCTAGTATGTATACGTTGACTTAAAAGTCGTCTAAGCTATTTGATTCAGCTAGACACAAACTTAAAAATATTGTTGAACATGATAGAACTTTATTATTATCCAATCAAATTATTTTGGTTCGGATTCCCGACTATGTATAAACATCCCGTACATGGGAAAACTTTTGTGTGCTAAAGGTTGATAAGATGAACGATAATCTCATTCTTGCATGTAGTATTGATCAATACAGAGCATAACGGGCTGATCACCCCGCCGTGCCTGTAAGTTAGTACGGTTTGCAGATGAAGTTCTGTTAAACCTTATAAAAAAATTAAAAATAATGTTCTTAGTCTATCGACTGATCTCTAGTTATAGTCAGTACGTAGTTTTAAAAAATTGATATAAAATTGATATGTTGTTATTACTGGTTCAACTTACTTCATAACCATTGATTTGTTGTAGAAGTGTCATTCAAAGAAAACATTTAATCCTTTCAGCTAATATTCATTGTTGTTATTACTTGCTGGGCACCCAAATCTTCATTCTTGCTTAATTTAAATGTTTTCGGTTAAGTGTGATCCACCAGAAAACTCTTCCAGGAACAAAGGAAAAGGAAAGGTTGCAGAATAAGTTCTATGATATCTTATGTAATAATTAGACTTTATTAAGACGATGATACTTATTAATTATCATGTAATGAATGTTTAAAGGTCGTGTACATGGGGATTAGACTCTGATGTATAAATTAAGTTTAGTATCTATATTACTGTTAATATTATTAGTATTATTTCGCTCATAGAAATGGTATCATAAAGCACCGAGTTCGGGTTTTAAGTACTTGAATTTGGGGGCGTCACAGGTTGGTATCAGAGCTTAGGGTTAAAAACCTTAAGTGGGATAGACCGTAGGCTATAACCTTAGAATATAGGGAAATGTTAAAAATACAAATAACTTATATAGAATTTAAAAGGAGATGAATTGGACAAATTCATCGTCAAACAAAATAAAAGATAACTTATATGAAACTATTACTTGTTGTGTCAATATATTATATAGTAATCTAGATAATTTGTGTATAGATGTCAGGTGGAAAAGGCTTATTATATGCTTATAGCATGAAGAAGGATCAAATCCATACACCCGATCTAATATCGAAGCCAATAGCTAAAATAGAGGCTCGTAATGAAAACAACTCAGATGAGGTGGTTATTTTGGAAAACGTAGTACCAGATCTGGAAATGGTGGAACTAACAGATAGTGATTCGGACACCGAAGTTGGAGCTTATCAAGCATCAATGGAAGTGCAGAATCTGAGGAACCAGGTTTCTTCTCTGGAAAAGTTTTGGGAAATAGAAAGGCTATTAAACAGTTAGTTGCGAAAAGGGTTAATAGAAACAATGGAAGAACAAGATAAGCTTAAAATCTAAATTGACCAGATGGGAGCCAAAAGCAACATATCGATGAGGATGATTGATCGACACTAAAGCAAGTACGTTATTAGAGACCGGGAATACCTAATGGAGTTTTATTTGCTCATCAAGAAATAATAAGTCATGTATACATGGAGATAATGTATGATCCAATAAAGAATCTACCACTTCTAATAAAGAAGAGAAATGTCCTATGTGATTCGATAAATGACAACCCAAGAGTCCTTGGCGTTATGCGTAATGAAATTAGAAAGGAGTTTCTAATTTGCATTATTTGCGAACAGGCATTTAAGGATCGAAATACATATAATTAAATAAAATAAGACTTCGATAAGAATTCCAATGCCTTATATTTAATTGGGGACATTGTATGGTGGAAGGATTAAATTATACGAAAGATCACACCATAAAAAGGAAGAATAATTATTTAAGAAGTTAATGGCATAAAGAGGAGTCTTATTAATATTATTACAATTATTATTATTTTAATTTCTAAAAGAGTTTAGGAATTAATTTAATATAAGTACTCTCATTTATTCCTAATTGGATTAGGAAGGAAAATTAATTAAAGGAGTTTAATTAATTATCCCTAATAAGATTAGGGGAGCTTAATTAATTAAAGAATTTAATTAATTAAATAAAACCCACCCCTTAATTGTTAAGGTGGGTTGCCCACATCTATTAATAAGAGAGGAGTCTTATTATGGATGTAGGGGTTGTTAACTTTTTTCAACATACCCATATAATTCCAATGTTGGGAGAGAGTACACTTTCTATAGAGATAGAAAAACTAGGGTTTAGCCAACCACCCTTTTCTTGAATCATTATTATTCCTTGGTGGATCACCCTCAGAGGCCAAACATTTGGGTGGCTAACGTTGATCAAAGGAAGGAACCAAACCCGTGGATTCAAGATTGAGCGAAAAAGGATTTGGGTGAACTTGTACGAGGAAGCTCGATCTTCAAGGGTATGATTTATTCTTTATCTTTTCGTTTAATTAATAATTGTGCATAAAGTGTGATCCGGGTATATGGTTTATAAATTTTAAACTACGATTTTTACACGCTTCGCACTTTTATGCAATTTGATTCTTACATACATGAAAAAATCTGTTGAAACCGATTTTTTTTTGGCGTAAAGTCGCGGATTATGAAGAAATATATATATATATTTCAAGCCGGGATAACTTTTTGTTCAAAACCGTAGGGACTTGATTTCTTAATTAACGGATTATCTTTGGTTTGGTATAAAGGTAACATGCTTGATATTAATAAAATAAATAAAAAAAAGCTATTTTTTTTTTTGAAAAGAACCAATGAGAGTCTGTGACTCACGAAAATTTAGGAACATTAAATTTACCATATATATATATATATATAATAAAGGTTTGTTATTTTTATAATATATATATATATATATATTAATTATTTTATAATTAAAATAAAAGTTTATTTTAATTTTAAAATAAAAGTTTATTTTAATATTAAAATAAAAAGTTTATTTTAATTTTAAAATTAGAATTTCATGAACTAATTAGAGTTGGAATTGGATTCCATGATAACTAATTGGAGTTGAAATTGGATTTCATGTTTTCTAAAATAAAGGAGTTTATTTGTGAATAAGAAAGTGAATCCGGAGTGCTAGAGTTGGACTTAACTTGGATAATTTTAATCTGGATGTGTGCCACCACTTGATCAAAATAATCTAAGAGGCAAAAGAAAAGGAGTTACATAGTTGATGTAATTGACAAAAGTTGTCTACCTATTTATTTATATATAGTTTGTTGTGTCACCACAAGGCTATATACATTTGAAATGGGATCCTTATTCTCACTAGCAAATCTTTAATTAGATATTGCCAAACTATATAAGTGAGGGTAATATAGTTTGAAGAAAGATAAATGGGAGATACCAATTTAAAACAAGACCTAATTTATTTTGGTAATTAATAAAAGAATGTATGTTAAAATGTTGTTAATTACAAATTCATTTACGAGAATTTTACAATGTCTAAAATTACTATCATTGCGTAGCATATTAGATGCTAAATTAACCCACCTAATTAAGCGGATTGGTTAGGAATTTGAGAATAGTTCTCATAAATTTGAAAAGCTATCTTATGTCCTATCGCCTATCCCTCGCAATGGTTGCGGACTGCAATGGTTGCGAGACAATGCCTCCGAGGAAGAGATGCTACTTTAGAAAGTGGCAAGATGATGCCTGTGATTAGCTCAATGCATCAATGCTCGTGATCTATGAGTAACGAGAGCTTCACGTCGACATGTGAAACTATGGATGCTCCTACTATATTCTCCGCATCAAGTAGTTGATGGTGAGGAAAGTAGGACCGATAGATATCGAATATCTAAAGAGCTCTTCCGATCTAGAATGGCCAATGGCACTATAGTGCAGCACAAAAAGTTCTTAACATAATCAATTTGATTGATCGAATTAGGACAACCTGGTTTTGTCATGGATGGAGAGTTGAGCCAAGATTTGATCTTGCACTCACTCCGGACTCCTTTCATAATTGTTGTGAATTTTCATATGAACAAGCTGATATGCCTCGCCGACGATCTTAACATGTTGAAAAATGTTGAGAGTCACTTTCGATCAAGAAAGACCAAGTCTTCTTGGTAGGGGCCAAAAGGATCTTCCGAAAGAAGAAAGATTCAAAGAAGGTAAATAGAAAGACAAAATAAAGGATAATAAGAACAAAACTCGACACGGATAGCAAGGGTTTGCTTCCAACGCTATAAAAGCACGGACATTGGAAAAGAAATCGAGAAGCGTCTTGCAGAGGCTAAAGAAGCTTAGTGAAGTTTCTATTTACAATCTGCTTTTTGTTCATGATTGAAATAAATTTTTCTTTAAGTCAAGGTTCTACTTGGGTATTGGATACTGACTTTGGTTATCATAAATATAGATTTATGAAGGACCAAGCGAGTAGAAAGCTAAACAAATATAAGTAATCTATATGCGGGAAATGTAGCAAAGGTTGCCACATTAGCCATAGAAACTTATAGTTTAGCAATGCTACGAGCAAATCTATTAAGTCAATAAGTTGTTATTGTATTCCAGCCTTGTTAAAATATTATTTCTATTTTATTGGGGACTCCATAAATTAGATAATGAACGGAGGAAAAACATAAGGATTAATGATCATATTAATTTATTAATATGGTCTTAATTAAAAACAGTTAATAATATGCTGAGGTGGTTTGGAGAATAATGATAATTGATCTAGGAAAATAGTTATGTTATATGGGACATACCTCTCCTCATTGTCCCGACTTTAAGCAAGGTGCATGTTTTGTTTGTGGGTTGGAAGGTCATTGGGCGAATGATTATCCCGAATCAAGAAAAAGGTGTAGGCAATAATTAGGATTAGTAGTTGATTATGTATTTTTGGTAATGTGCATCTAATGTAATATTCTAAACTTCTGTATAAGTTATATTAGTAAATCCCAATTTTTGTTGTCCCAAGGGATAGCAGTATGTGTTATGTAAAAGTACTATGAATTAGCTGAATATATGAATCTATGTTTGATTTATGAAATAAGTTTAATATATTAAACTTATATAATAAGGTTTAGAATGTAAGTTAAATTTATGATTTTTTTTAATCAGATAATGCCGCTAAGACGTCGAACTCAAAATCAAAGGGCAGAAGAATCTGTCAACAACGCTGGAGGACAACAACTAGATCTGATGCAGAACTTGACAAACATGGTAGCTCAGGCTATGCAGTAGGGAATACCAGCCGCAAGTAACCAACCAGACAATCGCTTAGCGAATTTTAAAGACTTTAAAGTAGTCGGACCATAAGAATTCAGGAGAACAGCTGACCCTATAGAAGCCCAGACTTGGGTAAAGGAGATAGAGAAGGTGTTCATAATTTCTAGGGTTGATGAGGGGCAAAAGATTGCTTTTGCCACCTATATGATGAAAGCGGAGGCTAACTTTTGGTGGGAGGCGAATCAAGCTAGGGCAGAAGAAGGTGTAGTTACTTGGGCTAGATTTAAGGCCTTATTTTTAAAAAACTATCTATGAGCTAGTATGCAGGCTAGGATGGAGGTGAAATTTCTAGAGTTAAAGCAGAAGAACATGACAGTTGCGGAGTATGCCGCAAAGTTTAATGAGTTGGCTAGGTTCGTTCTACATCAAGTTGATACGGAGACTAGGAAGGCGAGAAGGTTTGAGCTTGGATTAAAACCCTAGCTCTACAACAAGGTGGCGGTGTTGCAGATCTCTACATTTGCAGCACTCATGGAAAAGGCTATCATAGCCGAAGAAGTGAGTGAGGCCATGAGCCTCTACAACAAGGAGAAAAGGAATAAGGGCAAGGTCGAAGGAGCTGTAAAGGTGGAATGTAATAGTGGAAATAGGGGTGAGAAAAAGAAGGGCAACAATTTTAGGAATATTCAGGTGAAATAGGAAGGTGTAAAGAAGCAGCTAGCTCAGTGTGGGAACTGTGGGAAGAATCATTCCGGTGAGTGTCTGAAAGGTAAGTTTGTATATTACAAGTGCGAACAGGAGGGCCATATCTCTCCCAACTGCCCCAACCCAAGGAAGAACAGTGGGTGTTTTCTGTGTGGGTCTACAGAGCATAAGGTGAAGGATTGTCCAAAGAGGAGAATAGAGGCAGGCAGTGTAACAACGGGAAAAGGCTGCGGGACTTTGGCGATCACATGACCAAATTCATCAAACAAGCCAACGAAATCAACCGCAAGAGTCTTCAACATGACGGTCCAGGATACGGTGGCAGCTGGTAATGGAACTCCAGGTATTATTCGAATAACTTTTATTTTCATATATATATGATTTCCTTATATATAGTAAATTATTTTATAAAGAAATTTTGAAGAAGGAATTTGAATTTTTTTAGAAATCAAACTTCTGTTTAATCAGATAGATAAGTTTTCTGTTGAATAGTTAAAGATCAGTTCGATCAAATATGATTGAGATCTACTTGCAATAATTGTGTATGCTATGTACCCTTATATGTATAAGTTTTAAAACGGTGATTCCAGGGACGGAATCTTTATAAGGGAGGGTGAATGTAATAACCCGATATTTTCTATATAAATAAATAAGAAATTTTGCATATAATTTTTTTTTATTTTAAAGGTGGGAATATATGCCAGGTAATGTGTAAATTAATTGGTGATAAATAAAAATTTATTTATTTTTTGAATAATTACAAATAAATTTTTAAAGAATTATTAATCATTATAAATAATATTTTTATAATAATTAATTTTATAGTATAAATGATTTTAGTACTTATTTTCCATGAAAATAAATTTATATATTATTTAAATAATATATGAAATGATTATTAGTATTATTATAATAACTATTTTATTATGTGAATTTATTTAGATTAGTTAAGTTAATTATTTTAACTTAATTAATAATATTATATATGCAAGACAAATCAGATATGGAATCCAAACCCTAATTCGGGATTTAGAATAAGGAATGAGAATAATATTATAATATTAGTTTTATTTCAATACTATAAATATGTACTGAATGTACGTATTATTAATGGTTGGTCAATTATGGTGTATAATGTCAAAACCCTAATTGTAAATTAGAAACCCTAATTTCCAATTTAAAACCCTAATTGCTAAAGTGGAAACCCTAATTATTATTTTAGTAAATTATAATATTAATTAGGAAACCCTAATTCATAATTTGGCGAACCCTAATGATATCAAGAAACCCTAAGTATTTTTAAAACCCTAATTTTCTATTAAAAATCCTAATTTTAATTAGTAAATTCTAATTAAAATCTTATTAAACTTTAAACTTAATTTTTCAAACCCTAAGAATTATTTGGGAAACCTTAAGGTTTAAAATCTTTTTATTAAAACCTAGATTCAAGTAACATAGACAAGAATACCATTAAAATTGTAAGAAAATGACCTAATTACCCTTTTTGTCACATTCTTAGATTTGTTACTTGCAAATCTTATCATATCTTAGCAAGTCACCAACTCTAGATCTCCCATGTGCTCAAATCTCAGCCAATCTTATCCCTTTTGACACCTTGCAAGTTTAGATTCAATGCATCTAAGATATATAAATAGGTTAAAAGAGAGAAAAGTGCACATTTTTGCTCATTCATACACTTATACTCAACCTAGACCTTCTCTCTCTAAAACCCACGAAATCCTAAGGTGTTTCAGTCCCCAAATCAAGCCCCACTAACACACATAACAAATCAGTAGCCAAGAAATCAGAATTTGTTCATAGTGAGGTATAAACCTTAAACTAAATCTAACTTTTGATCTTATGTTAGATGTTAGTTTTTTTTGTGTTAAACATGTTATATGTAGTGTATATTGATGATCTGGGTTGATAGATGTTGGATCCATAACATCTATAGGCTCGGATTTGTCATTTTTCAAAATCTGGAAAAAACTAGAATTTATGTCTGACAACCGAATGTCAGGTTTTGTAGATCTCTAGTTGTTAATGATTTTTGTATTTTTAATGTTTGAACATGTAGTGTGCTATGAGGTCTGTGATCTAGAACTTGTAGTAGGACCAGATCATGCTTAGAATGTCAGATAATCATGGTCAAACACCGTTGACCGAGCTTGACCAAAGAGTTTCTGGGTAATCCAGAAACTTAAAATCAGTGTCTGACAAGCTTTTGTCAGGCCATGATCTGTCAGTTGTTTATTGTTTTGATTATGTTCTTGCAATCATGTTGTACTGTGTTAGTTTAGCTATAGAATAATGCTATTAAAACACCTAAACATCAAACAGGATTATTACAGTGGCCAGTCAAACCAGGCAGGAGGATCACAACATACGCTTTATGGGTAACCCAGAAAGCTTATGAGTGTGAGTTCTGACATGGTTTGACCGGATCGTATCTGCTTGCAGTAATGTTGTTATATGTCGTTTAAGTGATGGATCTCTTCCTTGACATGCTGGCTACAACATGAAATCAATAGATCACTAAAACATTTCATGAAAAGCAAGTTGTTGAAGCTTTATATATGAGCAATCGAATCGTTTCTTCATTTCGGTAACCCGAAAAATGAAGAAACGACTCGACAAACTTGTTCTTGAGCTTAGATCTTGCATTTGATGCATGTTTTGACTGTTTTTGTTGTTAGATCTTGTAGTGCTACAACAGTACTACAAGATCTGACTAACAACATTCCCAGAAACACACTATACACAGATTAATTGATGGTCAAACATGGTCCCTCGTTCACTGTCTATGAATATCTGGGTTTCATCAAGAACGTGAAGAACACCTATAGCGACGGTTCTGTCGCTATAGGCAGTCTTTAGCGACACTTTATTTATAAAATTATTATTTTTATTAAATAATTAGAAAAAAAATTAGTTTTTAATTATGAAAAATATATAATAAATTGCTAAAAATTATTTTAAAGCCTAAAAAATTAGTTTTTAATAATTTTGAATATATTTCATTAATATTTCATATTTTTGGAATATTAATGGTATTTAATTTATTTAATTATAATATTAAATAAATTGTTTAAAAATGATTTTAATAATTGAAAAATGATTTAAAAATTATATTATGTAATAAGAAAATATTTTAAGTTATTTTAATAACTTTTAATATTTTGTGATGAATTTCATTAATAAATTAATATTAATGATAATTAAGTTATTTAATAAATGAATTAAATAAATTAATTAAAAATGATTTTATTATATTAAAATTCATTTTAAATGATAATAAGGTATTTAAAAATATTTTAAGTTATATAATATAACTTTTAATATTTAAAGGTAAATATCATTAATTATTTAATATTAATGATATTTAGATTTATTTAATAATTATATTAAATAAATTAAAAATGATTTTAATATTATAAAAATCATTTTAAATGAAAATAAAGTGTTTAAAAATATTTTAAGTTAAAAATATAACTTTCAATATTTAAATTATAATTTCATTAATAATTTAATATTAATGATATTAGATTTATTTATTAATTATATTAAATAAATAGTTTAAAAATGATTTTATTAATTTAAAAATCATTTAAAAAGGATATAAAAGAATTAAGATATTTTAAGTTATAATTAATGACTTTTAATATTTTGATAAATAATACATTAATACTTAAATATTAATGATAATTATTTAAAAATGATTTTAAATGTTTTAAAAATCATTTAAGGGTAATAAAATATTTTAAAAATATTTTGAGTTATTACAAATAATTTTAATATTTTGACAATGGTTTCATTAATAATTTAATATTAATTAAATATTAATGATAATAGAATTAGTTAGTATTTAAATTATTTAAAAATGATTTCTGTGTTTGAAAAATCATGATAAATTATAATAATTATTTAAAAATTATTATAAGGCTATTAAAGATAATATGACTGATATTTAAATTATCTAATCGAATATTGAACTACAGAATAGAGTTTAAGACTCGATAATCACCCGATAAAGTCATCGGTACACCAAAATATTTTAGAAATTGATCTAGACTTATATATTTTGACTAGATAAGTGTTTATTTGTGAACCAATGACTGCTAAAAATATGTGACAATGTGATTAGGTTATGTACTGACTACAAATAGCAGTACTATGTGTTATGATACATTATTCTAATCGAACGAATGATCTTATTAATGATAGGTTTTGATATAAAAGATTAAACTAAGTTGCGTTACTATAAGCAGCAGCTTAGGCAAGTATCCTAACTTTGCATTTCCTTTATGCAATGAACATGAGTAAGAAAGTTTCAGAATTATACTATTATTGTGCTAGATTATTAACTCTATGATTATCAATTATGTATCCAATCTTTTGTATTCATACAAGTTCTTAAATTATCTGATCATTGTTTATCAATACAGTACTATTGTACAATCCAGATATTTATTTTGCTCGTTAATTTCTAAATATGGTTATACAAGTGTCCTCACTTGGATAATCATTGTATTTAATCACATGTTGATACATACTTATTGATTTCTAGTATGTATACGTTGACTTAAAAGCCGTCTAAGCTATTTGATTCAGTTAGACAAAAACTTAAAAATATTGTTGAACAAGATAGAACTTTATTATTATCCAATCAAATTATTTTGGTTCGAATTCCCGACTAAGTATGAACATCCTGTACATGGGAAAACTTTTGTGCTCCAAAGGCGGATAAGATGAACGATAATCTCGTTCTTGCATGTAGTATTGATTAATCTGAATACGAGGCATAATGGCTAATCACCCCGTGCACAGAAGTTATGACGGTTTCTGAGATGAAGTTACGCTAAACCTTATCAAAAAATTAAAAACAATGTTCATAGTATGTTGACTGATCTCTAGTTATAGTCAGTACGTAGTTTCAAAAAATTTAATATAGAATTGATATGTTGTTATTATTGGTTTAGCTTACTTCACAACCATTGATTCGTTGTAGAAGTGTCATTTAACAAAAACATTTAATCCTTTCAGCTAATATTTATTGTTACAATTACTTGCTGGGCACCCAAATGCTCATTCTTGCTTAATTTAAATGTTTTCAGCTAAGTATGATCCACCAGAAAGCTCTGCCAGGAACAAAGGAAAAGAAAGGTTGCAGAATAAGTTCTATATTATCTTATGTAATAATTAGACTTTATTAAGACGAGGATACTTATTATGTGATGCCCCCAAAATAGGTGTACATCACCCATCTTGAGTCGCCAAATACATGGTACAAAATTCAAATACAACTTAATTATACAACAGTCGTGTAAAATACGACAAAACATAATCAAAGAGTTTTAATAAGAATATTGTCATCTAGACAATATCCACACTCAATGAAGTCCTCATTACATTTATTGTCACATTATTTTATAGAATAGTGAGGACTACTAAAACAACCATCTGGACCATCAATCCGTTCCCCGACTCGTCCCAGCTATATTCTCATTTCACAAGAGAACAAAGAAAAGAAAGGGTGAGCTCAACTAGCCCAATGAAATATTATGACTAAGATAATGTAGAATAAATTATCCTTAGCCTTCAACAAAGATAACAACCGATAGAATATAATAGACAACAAGTTTTAGATCAACAATCGCGGTGAATAAGCAATCCATTAGAAGAGTCAAGTAGAGCATAAAATCTACTATCTTCTATGATTTAAAAAGTTTTTCATCAACTTTATCGCTGAGACTCAGCTTAGCAAATAAAATCGAATCATCCCTGCATCACAGCCAAGGATATTCATGTAATCATCAATGGTCATAATCATACCGTAACTGTCCATCAATGAACTACATGCCAATGAGGACTTTCACCACATCATTCGGCACATTACGGTCATGATTATACCAAAAAAATCCCTGGTCATAATCATACCAAGTCCATCTATGCACGTAAGACAAAGATGACTTTTATCACAATATAAGCATGATGATGATGACAATGAAATAATAATTCAATAAAATAAGTTCAAGGATAAATTTTAAAGATTTATAATTTAATTTATCCAGAAATCAATAACGTCCAAATTGTCAACATGATACTGCTTTGTGGAGTAAAATTCAAGAATGCTTAGAAGAATATTTCCATGAAAAGATCTTTGCGTGAGCTTGAATATCCATGATATTCTACTAATTTCATGGAGTATACAAGCCAAAACTTTAACCAACTGAGTATAATATAATATATGAAACTGCAAATGGATTTTTGCCCGCCATGCGGTAATTCACGTAGATAGATCATTTCCATAATTTAATAAGGAATGAATACGAAGGATCATTCTCCATGCATGCGGTAATCCATATAGACATGTTATTCTAATAGAATAATAAAGAATGGAATAATAGAAGAATTCACCAGGCATGAGATAGACCGCACAGACAGGTTATTCCAACAGAATAATAAAAGAATGGAATAACAGAAGAATTCACCAGTCATGCGATATACCACACAAACAGGTTATTCCAACAGAATAATAAAGAATGGAATAACAGCTCTTACGAGCATTGAAAGAAAATAATTCTCTTCATGAATATGAAAGAAATAATACCCCTTACCTTAGAAGAAAACTGGATACTGGAATAGTGAGGTAGCAGACTTCTCTTCTTTTTTCTCTCTATAATTCCTCTCTATAATAATTGCTCTATATCTTTAGTGAATTGGTGAGAAATGAAGGAAGAATGAGCTTTTATTTATAGGAAAATATAGTTTCAATAATTGCACATTTTGGGGCTCGAAATATTACAGTATAATACCTCTTTTTCTTAATTTTTAATTTAGTCCTACAAGTATTATCAATCTTGCACCACCTCCCCATAATAGTAAATCATGTGAATCAATAATAAATCATGTGACTCAATAGTTCTAAACATGTGAAAAAAACAATTACAGTATAGTACCTCCATTTATACCTCCATTTTTAATTTAGTCATGCAAGTATTATCAATCTTGCACCCACTCCCCTAATAGTAAATCATGTGAATCAATAGTACACACATGTGAACACATAGTTATAAGCATGTGAATTAATAGAAATTAATTTCTCATTTATCCGATGAATTGCCTCGATAACTTCTAGACATCAATTATTATCAAAATAAATGTCAATTTCCACTAACACCAATAATTTCCACACAATGAAACTATCAATTTCATGTTTAATCAAGACGAACTTATTCATCATTAATATTATAATTCATAATATTTAACAACCAGGTCGTTCCTAGGAAAGAGGGGCTTTCCGATAAGGATTTCTCCTTATTGGCGTGCAATTAGGTGACCAAACCTCTCCTTGATGAAACTTCTAGACATTGTCAATATTATTGCAAATAATAATATGAATAACTTTGTCATCTCAATTATTGATTTAATAATATAACATATTATACAGATAATACTGTGACAATAATTGAATCAATAATATGAGAGATATGATGCAGTAATTACTGTAGCAATAATTGAGTATAACTGAGTGACTTATTACGTAAGCATCGATAATCAATACTGCGTGCTACTATGCAACCACGTGTATTATTGTACTTTTACTACTGGGTAGTTCAACAGTTTTAACGATAACACTTTCGCCATTATTTTTATAAAAAGATAATTCTGTCGTTTTCTTACTACGATAATACTTCCGTTGTGGGGTCCACCAATGATTGTGGCGTCGTACGGATATTCCCTGACAAAAAGAATATTCCCCGACCAAATAAATATTTTATAACAACTTGCATACTTTGCAAAATTTTCACATATCACCTTTAACTTTAACCTTTTATCAATTTAACCATTTACGAAATAAAATAATAATTATAAAAAAATTGAATACTTTCATTTCATAAAATTCGGGGTCTTACATATTAATTATCATGTAATGAATGTTTAAAGGTCGCGTACCTGGGGATTAGACTCTGGTGTATAAATTAAGTTTGGTATCTATATTATTGTTATTATTATTAGTATTATTCCGCTTATAGAAATGGTATCGTGAAGCACCGAGTTCGGGTTTCAAGTACCTGAATTTAGGGGCGTCACAATATTGCCTTCTAGACAATATCCACTCTCAATAGACTCCTCATTACATTTATTATCACACTATTTCACAAAATAGTGAGGACTAATAAAATAACTATCTGGACCATCAATCCGTTCCCCGGCCAGTCCCAGCTATATTCTTATTTCTTGAAGAGAATAGTGAAAGAAAAGGGTGAGCTCAACTAGCCCAGTAAGAAATATTATGACTAAGATAATGCAGAATAAATTATCGTAAGCCTTCAACAGTATAACAACTGATAAAATATAATAGACAACAAGTTTTAGATCAACAACTGTAGCGGAATAAGCAATCCATTAGAAGAGTCAAGTAAAGCATGATATCTACTATCTTCTATGATTTAAAAAGTTTTTCATTAACTTTATCGCTGAGACTCAGCTTAATAAATAAACCACATCATCGAATTATCCCTGCACTACGGGCTAAGGATATTCATGTAATCATCAATGGTTATGATTATACCGAATAATCCATAGTCATAATCATACTAACAACTGTCCATCAATGCACTACGGGCCAATGAGGACTTTTACCACATCATTTGTAACATTACGGGTCATGATTATACTGAATGATCACTGGTTATAATCATACCAATCAACAGTCCATCTATGCACGTAAGCCAAAGATGACTTTCATCACAATATAAGCATGAGGATGATGACAATGATATAAGCATTAATCAAACGAAATTAACGATAAATATTAAAGACTTTAAATTTAACCAGAGTTTAAAAATATCCAAATTGTCAACATGATACTGTTTTGTGGATTAAAATTCAAGAATGATATTGTATCAAAAATAATTTGGACCGAAAAATCAATTTTTGTCATGAATAGTACTCGGGTGAATAGTACCCCATGAATAGTACTTCGAGAACAGTACCCCATGAATAGTACTTTATGAATAGTACTCATGAATAGTACTTTGTGAATAGTACTCATAAAAGGAAAATACAAAAGAAAACGATTGTACATGGCTGAGGATTCGGGATGTTCTTTTCCATTCTTCCCCACCATTGTCCCTAGGGTTACCTCGGGGCATTGTTTGAGCACTGGTTTCACCAGACTTAGTTACTCCATTTGCTGGACTGTGAGGTGATGATGACACTGATGGATTAACAGTTTATCATAGGTATAGAGTTTGGAGGGGATCCAGTGCCTTGTACGACAGATATTACCCCGATTGCCGTTAGATCCTTGTTGGGAGTTTCGGCGAAGGCACTCAAGGACAATATTGTACGTACAGGTCCTTTGAGCGTAGATGCTATGGGCGGGCTATTGAGTGAGCCTATACCCGATAATGTGAGTCAGGGATCGTATTCTTCGGCGATTGTTCCTGATGATCATTAGAGGCTGCTTCATAGCACATAACTCTTCTATGGTGTCCCTCGCTTTGATCAACGCCACTCGACACATAGACCGTATAGGAGATTATGATTGGGGTTCCTACACGTTTGCCTACTTTCTCAGGAGAATGCGCATGCGATCATAGGGCTTGACCGAGGCTTGGTTAGGATTCTACCTATTTATGCTGGTGAGTATTTCTCTTGTCTTTTTCCATGTACATGTTAAGAGTGTTGACTGACAGCAGATGTTGCCTTTGGGTTAGCAATTTTGGGCCTATGAGAGGCTTCCATGTTTGCATCCTTTGAGCATGTTTGGTTTGAACACCTATCCACGAGGACGGAGTTGGCATCATTCCATACTGGTGGAGGTCCCTGTTGCTGAGGGTTTCACTCATTGTCACCTACAACTGGAGTTGTTGATAGCGGATGTCATCACATGGGTTCCCTATTCTGGTGAGAACTTGAGTTTTGGATTTGATGATGGGTACCCGACTGGAGTTGAGTACGTTATTTCCACTAGTAGGATTCCCCTCTTCACAGATGGAGGATGGGAGCTCTATTTAGGAGAGCGTGCTATTACGAGCATTACAGGAGAGATTCGCATATCGATCCTGCCTCCTGCCAGGCGTTATTGGCCTATTTCGCAGTCACCCGTCATTAATATCCCACTATTGGGGGTTGACAATTTTATATTATCAGAGGGTTCATGCACTCAGGAGATGTTCCAGCATTGGTGGTTCCCTCGTACCATTGGAGCTCAGACCCACGCCACACAGTTTATGAAGGATATGGTTCCAGGATCCGTGATGATGACAGATTAGCTAGCCTGTGTCAGAGATCCGACTCATGTGACACAGATTGACAGTTTGACTCGGCAGTTGGACCAAGTACATTTCTTTATCCGATATTTGGTTAGAGATCCTTCAGAGGCAGACACTTTTGATCCTTCCAGCTCTAGTGTTGGCCCCTCAGGTGACCCATATGGCTTTACCAGTGCAGATCCTCCCGTGTATAGGCCTGACATCCCTGTAGATAGAGATCTAGTGACTCAGGAGGAGTTACATCAGGTAGACAAGATTGACGATGTAGACATTGATACCATTGACTTCTTCTGATGTATATTTCTCGTTATCTCTTTTGATAGGCCTCTGTTTAGATGTTGGGTAACTTCGCCCCATTTCCCTGTATTTTAGCTGTACAAAGATGTATTAGATGATGATATAGTTAAGAATGTATGTACAGTTTTCCATTCTCTATATCATATTGCCATCTATTGTATCATGTATGTTACTATGTTATACATATTTATGTCCAGAGATATTCAGCATTGACCCCTGGATGGTCTTATGACACGGCCCGTACAGATGTCTTCTTCGATAGTTAGCCATATTGATCATACCCCACCATTTTTGGTGGCATCGGGTATACAATCGTGGTATGATAGCATGTCACCATTAGACACGGTGACTGTAGATCATTTGTTGCAGCATACTATGACCATATTGATATTTCAGGTTCCCATAGGATTCATGGAGGGTATACTAGAGCATTGGGTACCAGAGAGACAGGTTTTCCGATTCGGGACCTAGGAGTTGACTCCTACTCTGGAGGAGTTTGCACGTTTGATGATGCTGCTGTTAGACAGACCTTGCGTGCATATGGAGATCGGAGACATGAGTAGGCAGTTCATGACCCTCACCGGATTGAGGCGCATGGTGGTACAGGATGAGATTACATCTGGCCACGTGATATCCCAGCATTTTCTGTTTGACAGATTTGGCTCTGAGGATAGTTATGCATGGTATTCCGGGGATTTCACCACGCCGGAGGATCATTAGCATTTGGCCAGAGTGGATGTACTGCTACTGTGTGTATTGTCATACGTCTACATGCCACGGTATAAGGATGAGTTGGACATTGGCGTCATTATGGCAGTGAGAGCTCTCAGGGAGGGTCACACCATCATACCAATAATTATGGCAGAGACTTTGAGGTCGGCCACATATTACTGCACTTATCCGGCAGGAGTGTTCACAGGCAGCTCGGTCATGCTGTACGTGTGGTTTATGTCACACTTGAGACCAATTGGCACATTTAGACGGCATGGGTATTTTTTCACCCATGATATAGCCATGTCATACTCCTTTCAGCCTATGAAGTGTACAGATGCTGCATCTTGGTCAGCTTTCCTGGCAGGGATTGGAGATCCGTTTCGCTATACTATAGTGTACATAGCTTAGTTCACCATACAACTTCATTACTCATGCTCCGGGCATGGATTATCTTCCCCTAGCTGGTTTGAGAGGGATGATCACCTACCATCCACTGGTCGTGATGTGTCAGTTTAACCAATTTTAGGATTTCCATCCATTTGAGGGGACAGCGAGTCAGAGCTTCACTTCACACCGTTTATCAGCAGAGGACATATCCAGGTTGTATGCCTATTGGGATCAGTGAGAGCTAGCTGAGTTTTCTAGCAGTCATCCGAGTTATTCTGCAGAGTATTCAGCATGGATGGAGACAAAGACTGCATCGGCTGCGGTAGTATCCACAGTACAGGGTATTGATTCCGATGATGAGGATCCTATGGAGGAGGCTGATATTCCCATTGATGGGGATTTGACTGTTGGGTTACCAACATTTTTGATGGATTCTCCCACCCCGAGTGCCACTGTTATTTAGTATTTAGCATAACATTTGGAGTAGAGCCTACATTTGATGACCTATGATAGAGATTAGGCTAGAGCCTTGATGTTGACAGCTCTTGATGGGAGAGACGCTGCTCTGTTAGAGAAGGATGAGGCTAGATCAGCCAGGGATGCATTGATTATGGAGCGGGATGCCGCCCTATCTGCTAGGGATGTGGCCATTGCAGACAACACCTCAGTGAGATCCCATACAACTGGCATCCTTGCCGATATGAGTGCATATATTGATGAGCATCATGTCACCATGCAGTTAGCCTCAGATCTGCTAGCTCATGTAGATACCATTGGGCAGGAGCTTGCAGCTTTACCTCCTTCTTCAGAGAGGGATGCTATGTTAGATCTGATAGTCCGCATACACACAGATCCGTAGATAGCTTTGTATTTTTCCTGCACAGACTAGCTTAACCATTTTTCCATGTACAACACATATGTATATATCAAACAGTATTATATATGGCAGAGAAATATATTTTGATTTACTTCCCTTTTAGTTGTGCCTTGATACTTGCTTGATATTTGCCTGTTTCTTCAGGGCTTTTGATCTTGATGCATTCTGAACTCATCCTTGATATGTGGACATTGAGCCATCGCAGGATCTCTCAGAATTGATCCTCGATCTGTATGTATCCCTACCATCTTTGGTGTCTTGGGACTGGTATCTGTATGGAAATATGGAGAGGAGGGTGACTTTTCCTCTTTGAGATTGACCGCACCATAGATGGTCGCTAGTACTTCTATTTGTGAGAAGCCTAGTTAATTCCATCTCTTATGGATTGGTGTTGCTCTTTGAGGCACAACCTCAGCTTAGATGGTCACCGAATCTCTTATTTATGAGGAGAGGTTGGATAATTCCATCCCTTTGGTCTGAAGCCGATGAACTGTAATGGATTAAAGTTTGATCCCAATACCGTGTGACAAGGATTTTTGTTCTGGTAGGGGTTAGACTGAACCATAAATGGCTGCCTACGTATTCTTATTGAAGAGGAGATCAAGTGTGTGTAGTTCGAGCCTGGTGTAAGAGGTTCAAAGCTGAATGTGAAAGGCAGATGGGTGTAGAAGCTTTATTGATGAAGAAGGGTGTAGAAGGATTTTTGTGGTTTTTGTTTTTGTAGAGAAAGGGTAAAAATGTTTTTGTTGTTTTTTTTTTATTGCGAACGGGCCATATAGAATATGGTTGGCTATGTACTCCCATGTATCAGGGAGATCAGGTCGACGTAGTTCACCCCTCAGGATGAATTGCAGCCAAAGAGAAGTGTGAATCCTATGTGCAGGCTATACTTCGGGGAGAAGAAAGTTTGATCCCATTATTGGGACAAACTTCAGGTGTGGAAAAAGTTTAATCCCGTCTTTAGGATAAATTGCAAGCATATAAATGTTTAATCCTGTATTCAGGATAAACTGCAAGTGTGAAAGGTTCAATCCCGTCTTCATGATAACCAAAATTGTGTGAACTATTTGAAATGAAGGTGAAACCAGGCTGCTGGTTTGAAGTGTATGTTTCCCTGAGGGGCATAAGAGTTTGTAAAGAGAAAGGGTTCAAAACCGGAATGACTAGTGGTTGGATGATCCATACCAGGATGTTCGCTTGATGATATCATCAGACATAGTACCGTTTCACGGTGTCCGAGTTGATAAGCTATTAAAATTCATCGTCATCCATTTCCTATAGTCTAAGAGCACTTCCTGTCAATACCTCCTTGACAACAAATGGGCTTTCCCAGTTAGAAGCAAATTTTCCCTTAGATTGATCTTGGTTGTCAATGATCTTCTTTAAAACCAAGTCATGTCGTTTAAACTGCCGTAGCCGGACTTTTTTGTTGTAGGATCGCGCGATCCTTTGCTAATATAACTGACCATGGAAGATAGTCGCGGTTTCGCCTTTCGTCTATTAGAGATAATTGGTGATACCTGTCTTGTACCCATTGGTCTTCATCCAACTAAGCATCCATCAACACTCGATTGGATTCCATTTCCACCTCTATGGGGAGCACTGCTTCCATCCCATAGGCTAATGAGTAGGGGGTTTCTCAAGTGGAAGTATGCACGGAAGTTCTATAGGCTAATAAAGTCAGAGGCAAGAGGTCATGCCATCCTTTGTGATTGGCAGACATTTTTTGCATGATCTTCTTGATATTTTTATTAGCCGCTTCAATAGCACCATTCATCTTTGGACGGTAGATGACGGAGTTAAGGTTTTTGATGTGGAATTTATTGCATAACTCCTCCATCATTTTGTTTTTGAGGTTCTTAGCTTTGTCTGACACAATGACCTCTGGTTGTCCATATCGACAGACAATATTGTTTTTGATGAAAGCAATGATAACTTCTTTAGTAACCCAGGGGAAGGAGGCTGCTTCTACCCATTTGGTGAAGTAGTCAATCATGGTGAATATGAATCGATGTCCATTACTGGCTTTAGGCTCGATGGGCCCGATCACGTCCATTCCCCACATTGAGAAGGGCCATGGAAAACTCATATTGTGGAGTTCCCTTGGAGGGGCGTGGATAGCATTCCCATGAATTTGGCATTGTTAGCATCTCTTGACGTGATCATCACAGTCAGCTTTGAGCGTAAGCCAATAATGCCTTGTTTTGAGCATCTTCTTGACAATTCATGTGTGGGCCACATACACCACCATGGATCTCATCCATGAGCCTCTGTGCTTGGACTTTATCCAGACATCTGAGGAGACCTAATCCTGCATCTCTTTTATAGAGTGCATCTCCACTCAGGTAGAATTTCATAGCAAGTCGATGGATCCGCCTCTTTTCGGTCAGGCTCGCCTCAGCGGGTGTAGATCCATCTCGCATATACTCCTTGATATGCTGATACCAAGGGTTGTGGATGGGAGGTAGCTCATCTGATACTTCTCCAACATAGTTTCCATAAGTAGGGGCCTTTTGAATGACAAATGTGATGCTTGGCATGTTTTTCTTATCAGGTATGTGAATCAAGGAGGCCAACGTTGCTAATGCATCGGCAAAATCATTCCTATTACGAGGAATGTGTAGAAAGAAGATTTCTTCAAACTCCAAAGCCATCTGTAAAACTTATCGATGGTAAGGCAGCAAATGTAATTCTTTGGTTTGATAGATTCCCATGGATTGTTTGATTACCAATTCAAAATCCCCAAAGACAGTTAACCGCCTGATGCCCATTGAACGGGCAAGTTTTTGCCCCATGATACAGCCTTCATATTTGGCTGTGTTGTTGGTGCTGACAAACTACAATTTGATGGCGACGGGATACTGCTCCCCCGTACCGCGCACTAGAACTACTCCAGCTCTAGAAACTTCTGTGTTAACAGCTCCATCGAAATACATTTTCCATGTGCGGCATGCATCGTACTAATGGTATTGCTGAACTTCCATTACCCCTTCATCGGGGAAGTATGTTTCTAAGGGTTTGTAATCCCCTGCAGGTGCGGCGGCCAGTTGATCCACAATTCCTTGACCTTTGACACACTTTTGTGTCACGTGAGACGATGTCAAATTGTTGTAGGATCAACCGCCATCTGGATAGTCGATAATTTAGTATGGGCTTACTGAACACATACTTGAGAGGATCCACGCGAGATATGAGATGGGTTGTGTGACCATGGAGGTAATGTTGTAACCTCATGGAAGCCCATGCTAAAGCACAACAAGTCTTCTCAATCAGAGTGTACTTGTGTTCACTGATGCTGAATCTTTTCCTGAAGTAATAGATAGCTCGTTCTTCGCCTCTATCATCTTTTTGCCCCAGCATACAGCCCATGGCATTGTCATTAATGGACAGGTGCATGAATAGGGGAACATCATCCCTGGGTGGTACCAAAATAGGAGCGTTAACCAGCTGCTCTTTAATAGTAAGGAAGGCTTTCTGACACTCGTCGTTCCATTCCATGGAGGAGTTCTTCCTTAACAACTTGAAGATGGGCTCATAGGTTGTTGTGAGTTGAGAGATAAACATGCTAATGAAGTTGATTCTTCCCAAAAATGCCCGTATTTCCTTCTTTGTTTGAGGAATGGGCATTCCCATGATGGCCTGGATTTTGATAGGATCTAGTTCAATCCCTTTGTGGCTGACTAGGAAACCTAGCAACTTGCCTGACTTAAAACCAAAGGCGCACTTGGCTGGATTCAACTTCAAGTTGTACTTACGCAACCTGTTGAAAAGCTTTCTGAGATGGTCTAAGTGGTCTTCCTCCCTTTGGGATTTGACAATGATGTCATCCACGTAGATCTCTATTTCATTGTGCATTAAATCGTAGAAAAGAGCCATCATAGCTCGCTGATAGGTTGCCTTGGCATTGATGAGGCCGAATGACAACCGTTTGTAGCAAAAGGTTCCCCAAGGCGTGATAAAATTAGTTTTCTCACGGTCTTCCTCAGCGACCATAATCTGATGGTACCCCGCAAAGCAATCCGCAAAGGAGTACATGTCGTATTGAGCAGTGTTGTCAATAAGAATGTGGATAAAGGGCACGGGAAAGCTATCTTTAAGGCAAGCTTTGTTCAAATCCCGATAATCCACGCAAAATTGCACCTTTCCTCCAAGTTTAGGCACGGGAACAATATTGGATATCCACTCCGGCTATGTAGACACCATGATAATGCCAGCTTGAAATTGTTTCACAATTTCTTCTTCAACCTTTAAACTCCACTCAGGTTTCAATCGCCTGAGCTTCTGCCTAACTAGCTTGAATCCTTCTTTAATGGGAAGGCGATGAAGAACAATGTCAGTAGACAAACCCCCCATGTCTTCATGAGACCATGAAAACATATCCTGGAATTGGGTTAATAGTGCAACCATGTCATTCCGCTGGTTTGGGGTGAGGTCTGAACCAATCTGGATTAGCTTAGGGCTTCCTAAGGTTCCAAGATTGAAAGAAGTGGTTTGGTCAAGGTTGGGATTAGGTTTGTCTGCGACCCATTCCTTAATCTCTTGAGGTGTCTCAATGTCCTCTTGTATTTCCATCAAGTCTGAGTCCAACTTTCCATCAAAGTTACAGCCCTTGTGGAGAGAAGGCATCTCATCAGCAAGTACAGGAACATCTAAATTCAGAGTCCTGAAACAAAATATACTTTCACTTAATATATGAAACTGTTTAATCATACACAAGTGTTAGCATGTACTGATAAAATAACTGCTAATACTGTATAGAAAAGTAAGCAATTAAAGTTATCTACAGGCCAAAGGGATTTTCTGCCCATTTTACCCTCGTCGACCAATGCATGGAGTGCTGCTCCAATTGTCGAGGGCAAAGTCCTAATGGACTGCAGTGATGGAGGGATTGTTGTTGTCCTCCTTCTCCCGAATGATAACCATGACATCTGGGAAATCATCGCCTGGGGTGTATCTGTTTGTATGTTCATCATAGACAATGATGCGTATACCTGACATCATCAAGGCGATGTCATGTTTACGTTTTCATTCCTTTTCTTTCACTTCGGGATCAGGAATCAGCACCTCTTTTACTTTGATTGGTACTAGTTTGGGAAATAGCATAGCCATAACATGGACTGGCACCTTTACTGGAGACTATATCAGCTCATGTGGTGCAGATGGAAGAAATCATCGTGTGGCAGAAACTTGAGGAACCTGCTTGTGCTTATGAGGATTCTATGATTTGGGCGGCAATAGCCCTAGTCTATTTGTTCCAATTTGATTGGACACTTGAATAGGGTGCTTAATACCCTGCTGATTTTTACCAAGCCCTTGTCCAGGCTGATGACCCAATGACATCATTTCTTGAGTGACCGACATAACCTCGGCTGAAATCTTGGGTATGGGAAGTGGTGCTCCAATAGGATGGTACTGCGTGTTACTCACTTCCAAAGTGTGAAAACTAGCCGGCTCAACTTCTGAATTAAAGCGGATGATTGGTAGATCTCCTTGTTCAGGACATTCCGTCTCAGCGTTGATAGTGACTAGACTGTTATTGACAATGTACTTGAGTTGTTGATGTAGTGTGGAGGGAACGGCTCCAGCCATGTGTATCCATGGTCTCCCCAATAGCAGGTTGTATCCTGAATCTATCTTGAGGACGTGGATGGATACATTGAATGTATTTGGACCAATCTCAATTGGTAGCTCAATCTGTTCGACGGAATTACGTCGGGATTCATCAAAAGCTTTGAAAATCGTATGGCTGCTTTGGATCCGTTTGAGATTGACATTCATCTTCACCAAGGTGGCATAAGGACAGATATTCAGAGACGAACCTCCATCTATCAAAACTCCAACTATCATATACCCGAAGGATAAAACTACAATGTGCAATGGCTTGCAATGACCGATCCCTTCGGGAGGTATGTCATCATCAATGAAGGATATCACATTGTTATTGAAAATTTGATCAACCATATGTTGAAATTTTTCCACATCAACTGATTTTGGTAAGTAGTCTTCTTCCAAAACCTTCAATAAGATCTTCCGATGATCCTCAGAAGAGAAAACCAAGTCCAGTATTGATATCTGATGTGGAGCTTCTCTTAAGCTTAGAACCACCTTGGCTTCATTATGGCCCATAGTGCGGAGGAATTTTTCAATCTTCTCCATGGGAATCTTCACTTTTGCTTTGAAGGTAGGCTTCATAACCCGCTGAAGAAGATATAGTGGATTTTCCCTCGACACTATAGCAGTAGTATGAGATGTGGATCCTTCAGCTTCTCCATAATTCTATGGAACTTTGTGTAAGCTGACAACAGGATATTGTGGTCTGAAGGGAAAAGAAATTGGCTCTGGTGTAGCCACTTTCAAAGGATTGTCATCTCCTTTGAGTTGAATTGCTTGTATGGGAAATGATTTGACAGTCTCATCATCCACTTCGGATATAACTACTATTGATCCCTTCCATTTGGTAGGACAGGTATTCCCACTCTCGAGTTGCACAGTGTCATCATCTGCAAGCTGTAGGACACCGCTATCAATAAGATTCTGAATGAGATGGCGGAGTGCCCAGCATTCTTCTGTGCTGTGACCGCGAGAATGTGAATGATATTGACATACTCCATCAGAGTTGAACCGTCTTGAGCGGGGATTGATTGGAGGCAGAAGGGAGGTAATTCTTCCTTCATTGATCAGCATTTGAAATATCTCCTCCATAGATTTGCCCAGATAGGTAAATTCCCTCTGATTGGCAAAATCTCGTCGGGCTTTAGCATTTGCTCTCTTTGTAACCTTATCCTCCATAGCTTCACTTTCTAAAGGTGATGGTGGAGCATTCATAACAAAGGGAAGGAGATAGGCATGCTCCTGGCTTATTAATTGGCATGTGACTTAATGAAGTTTGGTCACCAGTTCTGCCAATTGCTCAATTTGCTTGCAAAGAGCTTTCATCTTTCGTTCCATAGTAAATTAGAACTTTTCATAATCCCATCTATCAACACCGTCTTAGATGCTCTGGGATGATTCACCATTAAAACTGGAACTCTATCCAGTGCTCCAACTAATCATGTTGACCTCTTCTTCTTTGTGTTGAGGAAGAGGGTTGTCTTGCACATGAGGTTGATCTGGTTTGGTGAGCACAATATCACCGTTGTCTATTAAATCTTGGATCTTGTGTTTCAAGGCCCAACAATCTTGAGTATCATGTCCAGGTGCTCCGACATGATAAGCACACTTCCGAGTAGCATTAAAACCCCTCCCATTAGGGTTGGCTGGTGGAAGAAGACGTGTAATTTTCTTCTCAGTAGTCAGAAGAGCAAGAATATTCTCTAGCGAATCCCCTAAGGGTGTGAACGTTCGAGGGCGTTTTGCTCCTCCACCCTTAGGCAATGGAGGGTTTGAAGATTGTGCTTGGAAAGGGGAGTAGTTTCTCCTCTGTATAGGCATGTTCTGATTACCTTTATGACCTTGTAGTATCAAGAAAACATCCTCCTCTTTCTTTTTATGGACCCTCCGGGGGTTGTTTCCATAAAATCCGGACTGGATGTGCTCAACAACTGCCTTAAGAGCGGCTAGGTCTTGAATTTTACCTGACTTCAATCCCATCTCAGCCATCTCTCCGTGTTTGATCATTTCAGAGAATGGTTTGCCAATACCAGCTAAAACTCTCTCATAGAAAGGAGCTTCCTGTATGTCTATGAAAGTCATGACCATTTCTGAATCTGTCATGGAAGGAATAACTTGAGCAGAAAGGCGCCTCCACCTTTGAGCATACTCTCTAAAAGACTCATTAGACTGTTTCTTGACGTTGGTAATCTGGTACCGGTCAGGAGCTATCTGAGATTGAAAACTGTATTGAGTGAGGAAGGCATGAGCTAGCTCTTCCCAGCTATGGATCTTTGAGTTGTCTAATCTGGTATACCATGAACAGGCTTTTCCAGTCAGACTCTTCTGAAACAGCTGCATTCTGAGTTTCTCATTTTCCGCATAAGATCCAAGTTCTTCAATGAACACCTTCAAATGTGTATAAGGATCCCCTAATTCGTCATACTTTTCAAAATTATGGGTTTTAAATTTCTCTAGATAATGAACACCAGGGAATATGCAAAGGTCACCATATGAAACACTTCCATGTGTTCCAATCCCCTTGAGAGCATGGATAGTTTCCTCCATTTGGAGTACCTTTTTTCTAATATCACCGGTGTCTAGATCTCCTTTGAGATGGGTGTTTTTCAGGGTCTTTGTTGGTCATATCCAATTGAGGTTCTAGATTTGTTTTATCCAAACCTTGTGTTCCTCCTTGTGCAGAGGATTCTGTATGTGTAGGCATCTTTGTACCTTGAGTGGACTGATGCAATTCTTTCAGCAAAATAGCCAAATCTATGATTTGCTTACTTAATCCGTCAAATTCTTCTCGAGAAATAGGATTAGATTGGTCAGAAGAAGACATGATTGGCTGTAGGCTCATGGCCTTTTTGGATTTTGAGCGGGTAACAGGCCCAATGATTTCCCCACAAAAGACTTATGTAGTTCAGTCTTAAGGATAATGTAAATGTTATTATAATGTGCCCATTTTAGGAATATTGTCTTGCAAAAACATGTATTAATTGATAACATGTATGCACAAATATTCTTCATATTATCCATTACATAAAGATGCACATGGAATAAAATTATAAGTAAATGCTTTTACAAGTAATTGAAAATGGAAAGCATGAAGAGACTTTCCTTTGCGTTTGGTTTATCAGAGGTTGACCTATCTTAGGGTTACTCTCGTGGCTTTTTGGCATGAAGGTCCCCAGATCATCGCAATCTACTTGACGGGAAATTAATATGGTTTTTCAACTGGAGTGAATCTGGGTGGTGCCTTTCATGAGCCTCGTTGGAATTATTCTCCCTACGAGTCTAGTAATCAAACACCGACAGGATAGCCTCCTGATGGAGGAACCACACAACATACATTCACATACAACGTGTCTCACCGTTTATGCAAATAATGACATGTGCGAAGCATTAATATCATAGATAGATATTTTGAAATGCAGTAAGTAAAATACATTCGTACACATTCATCATAAATGTAAATACAACATTCACACAAAAGCATATAACAGTTTTGAAAAGCTTGTAATAGCGGCTTAAGCCCTCTTACTGGAGTCCCCAGCAGAGTTGCCACCTGTCGACGTCAGGATTTTTAGTTGTCCCTTTTCGTTACTTGTTCTTTGATGTTCTCATTGGTATATGAGATTTGTTTGAAAAAACAAGTGAAAAAGGTCTGACATGTGTAATGTTAACAATTTGACTTTAAGAGTCGCCAGTTGGTGTTTTTAACTAGTTGAACCAACGCAACCGGAAAAGGTTTGCACATTGACCCACTGATGTGACACTGCTAAACGAGTCTGTGAAACCAAGATTCATTTGGGTTCGAGGGCTTGATTATGCGGAGGGAAGGTGTTAGGTAACCCCCGACATCCGTGTTGCCACGGTGACCGCCACTTTTTAAGAAATTGTTATATAAATGTGTGTGTGTGGATCAATGTACAATTATTTGGAAGTAGTTATATGCCTCGTTCGCACCTATATGTAGAGGGTTTGAATTTGTATAAAAATTTAATTTGAAACAAGATATAACAATGAGGTTTTGTAAAAGAGGTTTTTCAAACCCTGTGCTCAATAGTAATTGAGGCCTTTGATACTTCCATTTTATTATTAGATGTTCGGCTTATTTGCTTTTATTTTTGAGATGCGAGGCATCTTCGAGAAAAATAATATACAGCAGTGCTGAACTCCTCATGGGCATGACAGCCATCCAAGGAAATTTGGACACTGTAAATAATGTAGAAGTTGCTTACAGCTGAAAATGTCCATCACGGGAACCGAATCTAGAGTCAATAGAATGAATCTGTGATTACACACTACTACAAAATAGTAATTAGACAACGCGAAAAAACGTTGTGGTTTCAGTCAGAAAAACGTCGTGGTTAAGGGTGTCATCTATTTGACACCCTTACACAACGTTTTAAAAACGTTGTAGTTAAGCACAATACACAACGTTTTTTAGGGAAAAAATGTTGTAGATTTGTTTTTCAAAAATTAGCAGATGCTTAAAAACGTTGTAGAAAGTATGATTCCACAACGTTTTTTTGGATAAAAATGTTGTTGTTTAGTATATCATGTGAGACCCCATATTTTATCAATAAAGATTTAAATTTTGTCGAAATAATTTTTAATATTATGGTGTGAATTTGAGATAATATTATAGTTGTGGGTAGTATTTATAAATTTTGCAAAGTATGCAAGTTGTTATAAAATATTACGTTTGGTGGGGAATATTCTTTTTGTTAGGGAATATTCGCATAACTACTCAATCATTGGTGGACCCCATAATGTAATTATTGTCGGATTGAGAAAACGACAAAAATATTTTATAAAAATAACTACGGAGGTGTTACCGTTAAAACTGTTGAACTACCCGGTGGTAAAAGTAAATGCGATGTCTGGCGTGGTTGCATAGTAGCACTGCATATTGATTTTATTGATGCTTACGTAAGAAGTCACTCAAATTATGCTTAATTATTGCTACAATAATTCTTGCATCATATCATTTATATTATTGATTCAATTATTGTCACAAAGATCATCTCGTATAATATGTTATATTATTAATTGAGACGACAAGTTATAAATGATTAATAATTGTTGAAGGATTAAAAAATGTGTTGATTAAAAATAAAATGATTTGTGGTAATATTTATTCAATCCTTAATATATATAAAGAGTCTGTTATGAGACGTTTGTGGTAAGTTTAATTATTTTATGGGGGGGCCATATGTCATCATCTAAGAGTCTCTTCGTCAATAGTAATTACCTTCGTCAATAGTAATTACCTTTGTGAATAGTAATTACCTTCGTCAATAGTAATTACCTTTGTGAATAGTAATTACCTTCGTCAATAGTATTTACCTTCGTCAATAGTAATTACCTTCGTCAATAGTAATTACCCTTGTGAATAGTAATTACCTTCGTCAATAGTAATTACCTTTACCAGACGTCGAACAACTTGTCATTTCACATTACAGGCGTCGAACCACTTGTCATTTCACATTACAGGCGTCGAACCACTTGCCATTTCATATTACAGGCGTCGAACCACTTGTCGTTTCACATTACAGGCGTCGAACCACTTGTCGTTTCACATTACAAAGGCGTCGAACCACTTTTCTTTTCACATCACTCAAATACGAGCCACTTGCCTTTTCACACGGCAGGCGGTGCTTAAGCTAGAAATCTTCTATAAATAGAGGCCTAGTGCTTCATTATTTTTGACGATTTCATTCAAGCTATAGAGAGAGAAAGAAGAAAAGTATTCGGCTACTTCACCTTGCCAATATTAAGTTCTTCTAAATGTAGGGAATATTATTTGTTGTACCCGTAAGGGGTGTTATTCTTTCTTATTCATGAAGAGAACTGTTGTTATTCCATTGCTTATTATTCAGTTGGAATAACTTGTAAAATTGGTATACCCTATACATAACCTTGTGACATGCCAGATACCCTATACTTGGTGAAATCCTTATATTATTCCATTCTTATTTATTCGTTGAATAACTCAGATACGCGAATCCCCTATACTTGGTGATCTCCTTCATTATTCCATTCTTTATTATTCTGTTGGAATATCACATGCTCGTGTGTTTTACACCCACCGGTTCCATTGTTTATTATTCTCGCATTTATTATTCTCATTGACTATCCTCATCGTGTGTTTTACACCCACACCGGTTCCATTGTTTATTATTCAAAGATTTATTATTCTTGGTTGATCATCCTGCTTGCGTGAATTTCACCCGACCTAGTTCCGTTATTATTATTCTCGTTGAATAACTCGCTCTACATCAAGCACCGCATGTATGGTGATTTCTTTTGTTATTCCATTCTTTATTATACTCATTGGTTAAATCTTTGACTTCTATACTCCATGAAATTAGTGGAATATCCTTGATATTTGCGCTTCATCCAAAGATCTTTTCATGGAAATATTCTTCCCGATCATTCTTGAATTTTACTCTAAAAACAAAGATCATTTTTACAATTTGGACGTTAATAATTCCCGGATAAAATAATTCTTGAACTTGTTTTATTGAACTATTATGTCATTGTCATCATCCTCATGTTATATTATGTTATCTTCTTGCTACGTGTATAAATGAACTTAGTATGATTATGACCAGGATCATTCGGTATAATCATGGCTTGTTATAAATGATGTGATAAAAGTCCTCAGTGGCCTGTAATGCAGTGATGGATAGTTTTTGGTATGATTATGACCAGGGTTTATTCGGTATAGTCATGACCATTGATAATTTGATGAATATTCTTGGCCGTAGTGCAGGGGTGATTCGATGATGTGGATTATTTATTAAAGTTTGAGTCTCAAATATAACAGTGATGAAAAACCTTTTAAAACCTAAAAGATAGTAGACTTTATTCTCTACTTGACTCTTTTAATGGATTGCTTATTCCGCTGCAGCTTAAACTTGTTGTCTATTGTATTTTATCGCTTTAACAACATTTGAAGGCTAATGATAAATTATTCTCGCATTATCTTAGTTATAATATTTCTTCTTGGGCTAGTTGAGCTCACCCTTTCTTTCACCGTTTCTCTTGAAAATGAGAACATAAATTTGGGACGAGCCTGGGAACGAAGTAATGGTTCGTGAGGATAGCATTAGTAGTCCTCACTATTCGTGAAATAGTGTGATAATAGTAGTAATGAGGACTCCTTTTGAGTTTGTATAATATCTAGTAGACAATATTTGTGTTCAAACTCACGCTTTATGTCATATTATATACGGCAGCTTATATTAGTAAGTTGTATTTGAATTTATGTACCATGTAAGTGGCGACCCAAGATGGGTAACGATATACTTAATTTTGGGGGCGCCACGGTTGGTATCGAGCTTAGGATATGATCCTGGTGAGATGTGAGATAAGAACTAGGAGGGAGAGCACAGGAATACCTTCGCTAGTATGACCTACCTAAGTTTATTTTGTATTTGATTGGTCTCACGAGTATAGTGATAATATGTTGCATGTCAATTAACCCTTATTTTGTGGCGGTGTTTGAAAATGGCATCCGAGAATGTTGAGAATAGCAATGGAGCACGTGAGACCGTTGATTCTCCACGGATCAATAATCGTGACAATGTGCAACAGGATGGCGATAATCCTCTTGTAAACAACAACACCGATCAATTGACAAACGACAGACGCTTAAGAAGTTTTAGAATTCATGCAACATCAAAGTAAAGCGACTAGCATCCAAAACGTGGGTGGAAACACGAAAAACTCTCGGCGGTCACCGCTAAACAATTCAAGGAGCTGGGACCACCGGAGTTTAAGGGAGAGCCAAAACCACTTCAGCGGAGCATGGATAAAGCAGTTACCAAGATATTTGATGTCCTCGATGCTCAGGAGCAAAGGTTCCTTTTGCCGCTTTTATGTTGCTTGGAGAAGCGATTCATCGGTGGGAATCGGTAGAAACGTACTCAACTCCTTGTCAGATCAAGATATCTTCTTGGGAGAAGTTCCAGAGTCATTCAACGATAAATACTTTCTGAAAGTATTCGCCATATGAAGGAGGTGGAGTTTATCAAGTTGGAACAAAACAATATGACCGTGTCGTGTCTGAGGCAAAATTTGCGAGTTATCACGGTTCGTCCCCACTTGGTGGATAATGAAGAGAGAATGGCGCGAATGTTTTTAAGAGGTTTGAAGCCAGAGATACGTCAACATCTTATTTCTCATAAACTGCGTTTTTATTCAGATGTTGTAAATAGGGCTCAGTTAGTGGAGCGCAATAACGAGTCAACGCAACTAAAAGAGAGCAGCCGGCAAAATTATAATACCAGTGAGAGTAGTCATCGAAGCGGTGACAACAAGCGTGGAAGGAATCAACAGGCCAAATATTGTAACGAGCGCTATCCTGAAGGCACCCCGCGTCCGTCGATTGATCAAGAATTATGGGAGAGGGCGTCCATCGTGAAGAAAAATTATGTCAAAGGCCAAGGACAAAGACGACGCTTGACCATCGATGGCACAGCAGCTCGCCACCCACTACATGCAATATCGGTATTCCACCTATCATACTCCTGCCGACCTGTGAGAGAGCGATCTGTCAGATCGTGATCTTCTTCATATCTTTAAGCGGGCATCTGCAGTCTCTGAGTCCTGATGAGTTGGCGGAGGCAGTGGCGGCAGCGGCAGCAGGAGCAGCAACACAACAACAGGAGCAGGTATATATATATCGTTTATTGTTTAGCTACATTGTCTTATATATTTATAGTCTCTGAGTCAATGTCTTACTTATATGTAACATATATGTTTTATTACTTTGATAATTACAGGATCCTAATTTGGATGATCCATGAAGAGCGCCTAGACTTATTTTTTTTAGAATTTTAAAGCCTTGTACTCTTTTAGATTCATTCTTTGGACAATTGTATTAGTTTATATGGATGTTTACGATATCGATTATATTGTGTTGGAGGAATGTTTTGTATTGTATTGGATGAATGTTTATTCATGGATATTTGAATGTTTTGTATTGTATTGGATGGATGTTAATATGGATGCTTGTATATATATATATATATATATATAACTGTGTTGGGATTGAAAGCAGGTACAAAGCAGGTTATTTTTGGGAAATCAATAAAATAGGCAAAATTTTTTTGGTGGTGGATCGTGACCGCATGCGATCGGTCAAAAAATGTATCGTGACGATCGCTTGAATCTAGCGAATCAGCAATGGGTCGCTATTATCGGTCGATTGACACGCAGACACGTCAAGCAAGACAAATGACTCAAAGATAAGTCATAATATAGCGACGTATCGGCCGCTAATTGCGATCGCTAATAATTGATTGTCGCTATTGGTGGTCGCCGATGTCCTTCCAATGACCAGATTATCTCGACTTCGATCGTGACCGCATACGATCCACAGATATCCATCTGCGACCGTATACTGATCGTTGATGTCTGGTCACGATAAGCCTTTTTGTTGTAGTGCACTTTCGGTGGTAATCGTACCAAAATAATAAGAATGGACATTTCAAGAAAAGGAGATTCAACAATGATGGAAAGACGCCAAAGACAAAGACCGTTGTTAAGGAAGGAGAAAGACCACCTATCATATGCTTCAAATGCGGAGGAGAGGGACACATCATCCGAATCTGCGCCATGCCATCCAAAGCATGTTATAATTTTGGAAGAGAAGGTCACTTATCTCGATTTTTGTCGCCATCAAGACAAATTCAACTAGGATGGAGGCACCAAAGGTCGTCCCTGCATAAACCAAAGCCGATGGTTTAAGAGAGCGTTTTTTTTCTCGTGACGAGGAACTGAATAAAATTATCACGGTAAGTTAATCATAAGCTCTTCTGAAGTCTATACCGTGTTAGATACCGCCTCTACCACTCTTTTATTTCACCTAGTTGTGTTCAACGCTTTAAATTTGACTCCAAAGAAGTTAAACTTTGACTTATTGGTTGAAACTTCGTTAGTAGGAGCCTTCGTTACCGCTTACTATTTTTTAAATCTTGTTTAATTCAAATAAACATTTTCACGTTACTCCGCCGATCTTATCTTTTAAAAATATTTGCCTTTGATGTGATTTTAGGAATCAATTGGTTAACTACTCATCATGCTTTTCGTAAGGTTGTTAGCTTTTATATTCATAACCAACTTGTTGTGCGAATTCAAAGTAACCAAACCACTAAAGTCAATCATTGTCATATCAAGCCATAAGTAAAGAGCCCCGATCCTTTCGTTGTTGACTTCCTTGTGTGAAATGCACCGCTTTACGACTTCAGAGGCGACGCCGTGGATCAAGATGGCAAGTTGATAGGTATCATTGTGAGGTGCTATCCAAGTTAAGGGATAGAAGTCACAGTTGGTATTAATGTGACGTACTATCCAAGTCTTGGACGAGAGTAACAGTTTTGAATGATATTTCTATTATTAATAAATTTCTTGGCGTATTCTTGAAGACTTCCTAGCCTACCCTAGAACGTGAAATCGAATTTTGTATCACCCCCAAGAAAAAACCCATTTCTTAAATCCTCAAATATTTCTTCAACTAAAAGGATCTGTTTACGTGGATTATGATGAAAGTCATAATAAAAGTATAGAACTGATGAAAATCATGGGTATATGAAGTATTAGTAAGTTTTAAGATGAGTTATGTTGGTTAGTATGTGAAAACATGAAAGTTTATTAGAAATCATAAAGAGTTGAAAATCAGATTTTGTGAAAAACGTAACATGAAATTCAATTGACCATATCTCCTAATATATTTTGAATTTTTGAGTGCGGTCAAGTCCTAGAGTTAGATCTATGAGTTACCTAACTAATCCAAGTGGAATTACTGGAAAAGGTGTTGTAGATTTTTGTGTGGACTGATTTTAGCAAAGGAGTGCAAAGTTGTAAAAATCGAAAAAGTTGCTGCCATGATTTTAGAGGGGCTGTTTTGGCCACTAAATTTATGTGAAAAATTCTGGCCTTTTAGGACATGAAGGTATATGGTATAAAGTACCTCCTGTCCAAAAATGAGCTCATTCTGACTTAAAATGAGCAAGTTATGACTATTTCAATATTTAGGTTTTTCCGACGAAAAACGCTATAACCGGAGTTCTATAACTTCGATGACCATGAAATTTAAACTAGAAGCTTACGTTAACATGTGTAAGGTCCTGCCAAGATTTGGGAATTTTTGGAGTTAAACTTGAGGTAGCTAATTTCTTAAGGAATTAATTAGAAATTGATTTTTGAAAAATAGTAAATGAATTTTAAAAATTCCGAGAAAAATATATTTTCATTATGGGACTATATTATGCTAAAACCCAGAAAAGAAATATTTTTGGGACTGATTTGGTATTTTTCATGAAAATAGTTTAATTCTGAACATATGAGTTAAATATGTTATATGAAGTAACAAAGTTGAAAATAGGATTTTATGGCTAGAGAATCCTATATAGAATATATGCATATTTTTTTGATGAGGATTTGATAATTGGTGATGATATCTTATGAGTATGGCATTTTGAATGATTAAATGCATTATATGGTAAAGCGTAAACAATTGAGATAAATTGTTTATAAATTTAAGAAGTGATTAAAATATTGTTATAATATTAATGATATTAGATTATGAGATTATTAAGTGATTGATAACATGGGGATATTCTTGAATCCTGGATAAATTATATTATAAATGTTTAATATTTATCCTTTATCTCATTTGATTGATTCTTTATATCATTATCCTCATGCTTATATTATGTTGAAAGTCATATGTGGCCTGTAGTGCATAGATGGACTTGGTATGATTATGAAATCATAACCGTAATTGAAAACACGATTATCTTTGGCCGTAGTGCATGGATAATTTGTGGTCGTGATACTAATGAATACACGATTATCTTTGGCCGTAGTGCATGGATAATTTGTGGTCGTGATACTAATGAATACACGATTATCTTTGGTCGTAGTGCATGGATAATTTGTGGTCGTGATACTAATGAATACACGATTATCTTTGGTAGTAGTGCATGGATAATTCGTGGTCGTGATACTAATGAATATCATTGGCACAGTAGTGCGGGGGATGATTTGATGATATGGATTAATTATTGAAATGAGTCTCAAAGAATGAAATATTAATTCATGGATGTGGTAAAAGTCATCTTTGGTAGTAGTGCATTGATAGACTTGGTATGATTATGACCGAGGATTATTCGGTATAATCATGATCAGTAATTGAAAACACGAATATCCTTGGCAATGGTGCATGGATAATTCGTGGTTGTGATACTATTAAGTCGTCTCTCGGTATTATTGGTTTTACGCTTATATATCTTTGGCTTTGTAGTGCAAAGATGAATTGTTAATGAATATCTTTGGTAGGATTAGAAGATGAATTTAATATTTTTAACGATAAAGGTATTCAAGGTATCCTCACCTTTTTATCATACCAGTATCGCACCCTAATTTCGAGGGCTAAATTCCATAAGGAGGGGAGATTGTGAGACCCCATATTTTATCAATAAAGATTTAAATTTTGTCGAAATAATTTTAATATTATGGTGTGAATTTGAGATAATATTATAGTTGTGGGTAGTATTTATAAATTTTGCAAAGTATGCAAGTTGTTATAAAATATTCGTTTGGTCTGGGAATATTCTTTTTTGTTAGGGAATATTAAACATAACTACTCAATCATTGGTGGACCCCACAATGTAATTATTGTCGGATTGAGAAAACGACAAAAATATTTTATAAAAATAACTACGCGGAGGTGTTACCGTTAAAACTGTTGAACTACCCGTTGGTAAAAAATACGATGTACGCGTGGTTGCATAGTAGTAGCACAGATTGATTATCGATGCTTACGTAAGAAGTCACTCACCATGCTTAATTATTACTACAAGAATTCTTTGCATCATATCTCTTATATTATTGATTCAATTATTGTCACAATATCATCTCAGTATAATATGTTATATTATTAATTGAGACGACAAGTTATAAATGATTAATAATTGTTGAAAGATTAAAAATGTGTTGATTAAAAATAAAATGATTTGTGGTAATATTTATTCAATCCTTAATGTATATAAAGAGTCAGTTATGAGATGTTTGTGGTAAGTTTGATTATTTTATGGGGGGGCCATATGTCATCATCTAAGAGTCTCTTCGTCAATAGTAATTACCTTCGTCAATAGTAATTACCTTTGTGAATAGTAATTACCTTCTTCAATAGTAATTACCTTTGTGAATAGTAATTACCTTCGTCAATAGTATTTACCTTCGTCAATAGTAATTACCTTCGTCAATAGTAATTACCCTTGTGAATAGTAATTACCTTCGTCAATAGTAATTACCTTTACTAGACGTTGAACCACTTGTCATTTCACATTACAGGCGTCAAACCACTTGTCATTTCACATTACAGGCGTCAAACCACTTGCCATTTCACATTACAGGCGTCGAACCACTTGTCGTTTCACATTACAGGCGTCAAACCACTTGTCGTTTCACATTACAGGCGTCAAACCACTTTTCTTTTCACATCACCAGTCGTCAAGCCACTTGCCTTTTCACATGGCAGGTGCTAAGCTAGAAATCTTCTATAAATAGAGGCCTAGTGCTTCATTATTTTTGACGATTTTATTCAAGCTATAGAGAGAGAAAGAAGAAAAGTATTCGGCTACTTCACCTTGCCAATATTCAGTTCTTCTAAAGGTAGGGAATATTATTTGTTGTACCCGTAAGGGGTGTTATTCTTTCTTATTCATGAAGAGAACTGTTGTTATTCCATTGCTTATTATTCTGTTGGAATAACTTGTAAAAGTGGTATACCCTATACATAACCTGTATACGCGGCATACCCTATACTTGGTGAAATCCTTATATTATTCCATTCTTATTTATTCTCATTGAATAACTCAGATATCGCCGAATCCCCTATACTTGGTGATCTCCTTCATTATTCCATTCTTTATTATTCTGCTGGAATATCCATGTCGTGTGTTTTACACCGACTGTTCCATTGTTTATTATTCCGCATTTATTATTACATTGGAATATCTTGTGCGTGTGTTTTACACCGGACTGGTTCCATTGTTTATTATTCAAAGATTTATTATTCTGTTGATCATCCTGCTTGCATGTGAATTTCACCCGACCGTTCCGTTATTATTATTCTCGTTGGAATAACTCGCTCATGCAATCCGCATGCATGGTGATTTCTTTTGTTATTCCATTCTTTATTATACTCGGTTGGTTAAATCTTTGACATCTATACTCCATGAAATTAGTGGAATATCCTTGATATTTAAGCTTCATCCAATATCTTTTCATGAAAATATTCTTCCGATCATTCTTGAATTTTACTCTACAAAACAAGATTATCATTTTTACAATTTGGGCGTTAATAATTCTGGATAAAATAATTCTTGAACTTGTTTTATTGAATTATTATGTCATTGTCATCATCCTCATGTTATATTATGTTATCTTCTGACTTACGTGTATAAATGAACTTAGTATGATTATGACCGGGGATCATTCTAATAATCATGGCTTGTTATAAATGATGTGATAAAAGTCCTCGATTGATGCAGAATGCGATGATGGATAGTTTTGGTATGATTATGACCGAGGGGTGATTCGGTATAGTCATGACCATTGATAATTTGATGAATATCCTTGGTAGTAGTGCAGGGGTGATTCGATGATGTGGATTATTTATTAAAGTCGAGTCTCAAATATATAATGATGATGAAAAACCTTTTAAAACCTAAAAGATAGTAGACTTTATTCTCTACTTGACTCTTTTAATGGATTGCTTATTCATTGCAGCTTAAACTTGTTGTCTATTGTATTTTTTATCGGTTTAACACCGTTGAAGGCTAATGATAAATTATTCGCATTATCTTAGTCATAATATTTCTTCTTGGGCTAGTTGAGCTCACCTTTCTCTTTCACTTTTTCTCTTGTGAAATGAGAACATAGGCGGGACGAGCCTGGGAACGAAGTAATGGTTCGAGGATAGCATTAGTAGTCCTCACTATTCGTGAAATAGTGTGATAATAGTAGTAATGAGGACTCCTTTTGAGTTTGTATAATATCTAGTAGACAATATTTGTATTCAAACTCACGCTTTATGTCGTATTGTACCCTACTACGCTTATATTAGTAAGTTGTATTTGAATTTATGTACCATGTAAGTGGCGACCCAAGATGGGTGACGTATACTTAATTTTGGGGGCGTCACATATCAGACAACATGCTAATGCCTGAAAGATTAGCATATTGTAGCCTGAAAGATTAAAAATAAGTTCTAACTTCAATCATTTATCAAAGATTCCAAGTAATCCAACCACACACAATTCTATAGTTTCGACAAACACCATAATGGAAAACCATAATTGTTGTTACATCTTTACATACAATAGTCGAAGACCATAATTGTTGTTACAAAGGAGATGAACATACAATAGTCAAAGACCATAATTGTTGTTACATCTTTACATCTTCCATTAATTTACACATATTACACCACATCTGACACCTTTTAGCAAGATTCTTTTGTGAGTAAGGCATCAAACACCATAATGGAAAACTATGATGAACCATCAAAGCTTTTACCTGTTAACAAATGTTGACTTCTGAGAAACTCTCATTGCTGGTCTTGGAAGATGGTACTGAAACCTTTCTTGAAAGAGGCTGCCGAGCTTCATCATTCCTACCCAAACAAAAAGAAAATAAGCACAACAATTAACCCCTAAATGCACTGAGATAGGGAATAAAACTTAAGAAAACTCAACGTCAATGAACAAAAATGGTAATCTAACACAAATACAACAAGTTTTGTTCATTACCAACAAATGTGAAATCAAAAATTACTGAGGTTTCTTTGAGAGATGAATGGATTGGTTAAAACTACAATGACCATGAACCAATAGTATCTTTAAAAGTGTGAGCTATTAAAATGATTGACAATAAGAACCAAATAGATCAATTTTATCTCACAGCAACAAGTTATAAATATCAATATAAGTGGAAACTTACAATAACTAGTAGCATGACTAGTAGTCATTGGAACAACATTCTTATCTTGCTTCATCTTCCAGCCATCTACTCTCTCTTTCTAAGCTACATTGCCTAGTCCTGGGGATCCAAACTCCCTCACTGGATCCACAACCCTAATATTAGCTGCATAGGAATATTACCTTGTAAGTCCAATAAAAATATAGAAGGAACATATTCATTTACCTGCATATATAGTACATGCTTGAGATGAGGACAGTGCTATATAATCTGATTGGCATACCTCCATTCCATTGGTGAGTAAAGGAAAGTGGTTGTGAGAGACCTCTTTTAGACTCCATAGTGAAAGAATCCATGTTTATCATATACATATGATATAGTTGTACACAACAACCCTGCTCAATAAGTCTAATAAGTTTGATTTCAAATAATTTAGTCCGTTAAATTTTACACAGCAACCATGCTCAATACAAAAATATCCCCATAAAATTAGTCCAATAAGTTTGATTTCAAATAATTTAGTCCGTTAAATTTTACATTGATTTCAAAAATCTTCGTAACGCAGAATACTAAAACTATAGCATGAGCTGACAAAATTGTTCCACTAGTAGCAATGTAGTAACTTCTGTTACAAGAAAGCAAGAGCCTCTCTTCTTGAAGAGAAATTGGAAAAAATAGAAGATTGTTCATTCATAATAGCTTTTAGTTGTTTCAGCTTTTAATGACTCCAAGAACCTATAAACAAGAAATTAATCAGGGGAAGAGAAAGAAAAGATAAATTTTAGAGAAGCTCACAAGATCAGAGAAAGCACTTGACGAAGAACTGAAGAAGATATCTACACAGTTTTTCTAGCTTTACTTTTGGTTCATCTCTGTTGCACTTTTTTGACGTGACGTCAAATTTACGTTTTGGTCAAGTACTAGAATCTGTAAAATCCTCGCCATCGCTGTCGTCGAAAGATGTATTCTTCCCCTGAAAGTAGCAACCAACTATTTTCCTCGGCCGATCCCTAATGCCCAGCCCCTGTTTTCCAGTTGTGGCTTTATTCTACAGACAAAGACTAGCATGAACACATAACAATGTAACCTCCATAGTCACTAAACTGATCTGCAACACTACCAAGCTTTTGGAAAGTAGTAACCTAATACAGTGGCATGAACAACAAATGCATAAAGTTATTCAACAAATTTGTACTGAATAAGTTAGCAGCAAGGGTGCATACTTGTACAAGATTGTAAAGATTCTCCTGATCCTCATGAAAATTTTGAGCATGTTCAGTTGGAGCAGATTTTTAGATGCTAAGATGATGGAAGAAGCCAATTCATATGATAAGAAAAATTCTTAGAACTGCAAAAATAAATGATCCAATAGAAAATTATTGTAGGAGCATACGAAGAATATATAAATTAAGAAAAGAAATGGGCATTACCTTCCACCATAAAGGAGAAATCCTAAGGCTGCAAACAAAGATACACCTGCCAAAGCATGTACATAAGGAGAAGCTTAAAAAAGTTTCAGTTTTATAACATAATTTCCCAATACAACAATAAAATATAATATACTATCTAAACACGAACCAGCAAAGAACATCTTCGACATGATGACCAAAACTGGGATAGGATTCCACCATATAACCAACCACAAGATAATTTGGAAGATATTCAAAGAAAAAGGTTTAATCAAACAATCAATGCATCCTCACAAACAAAAAAAGAAGCCTTGCAAGTCAATGTTTATACATCACTAATTTGTATTAATATGTAGTGCAATGGTTCAGGTCAGCCATAGTGCTTAGCTAGAATGGATTACATAAAGAATGTGCATTAATTGCCTCACCGTGCGCTTGAGTACTTGAGTTGCACTAGTTTGCCCAGTTGATGGAGTGGTGCGGGTGGTGTGTTAAAAACTTAAAAAGCACAATTTATCCAAAAAATTGTGTTTCAGAGATTTGGTAACATAACAAAAATCAAAACCACTTCTTTTTATAGCTCTACAAGTAAAAGTGTGGAGTCTCATCGCACCGCTCCACCAAATGAACTTGAAAACTACTTTACACTATTATTTCTAAAGCAGGATGAGACAAAATGGTAAACATGATTAAGAAAGGAAGCAAAAGAAAAAAGATTAAGAAAAGGATATGATATAATAAGTTATATTCTTTTAGAAAAACCTAGGCGGTATAAAGATTTTAAAAAGGTAAACCTGAATGGCATTAACCACCCCATTGATTGTCAAGAAACCTGGTCTGAGCCCATCAGTAGATTCAGCACACGCTTGTGAAATGATAGAGCCCTCATCAACATCAGTAGAACTGACACAACCAAACAGCAGTAGAAGTTAACCTTGTCAAAAACCTACCTAATAGTATATTTCTGCCCAAAATAAATATCATCTTAACCTCTCATAGAAAGCTATGATTAGATATAATTTTGCAACATATGTCATACAATCTGGCAAACATCTCATAGAAAGCTATGATTAGATATAATTCTGGGATGTGAGCAGTTATTCAGATACGAATTCAAGATCATCTTAACCTCTGGTTGCAAGGCCTGAACATCTTGCCAGAAAACAAAAACTACAGATCGAACTGCAAAATAGTAACCAACATACTTAAAACCAGGGGAAATTTAAGATCAAATGAGAGAGAGAGAGAGTTGCGTTATGAAGTATAGTAGACACAAAAATACATACCTCCATTGACCAAGAAATTGAGAAATTGAGAAATCTTAATGTATGGTTATCTAAACATAGATAAAAAGATAAATTTCAAATATGTCAATAACATGGCTCAGCATAACTACACAACTATGATGAGTTACTTACTAGGAAAAAAAAGAAGAAAAAGCTTAACTGAGTCTGAAGGAAAAAAAGGGTATGATTCTAAATCTAATGTATGTTTAAGGAAAAAAGAAAAGAAACAGACAGAGCACAAGATTTGGCACTAAAAGAGTAGAAATTCCAATAAATTTTATCTTTATGGCTCAACTGTTGTGACCTGCTGCCATTCCCCGTCAACTGCTTCTTTCCACAATGTTACATCGTTATTCCCATCAGCCACATCCAGTATATTCCCTGTAAGTGACCATGAGACCCTCCAAACAATTGTCCCAAAGTCATTTAAAACTATACCATCCCATTGATCCCCTTCCTTGGCCACAGTCCATATAATTACTTTTTCGTCTTGAGAAGCGCTTGCAATTGTAGTTTTAAAATTAATTTCTTAAGACCCTATAGGAAATGAATTCATAACTGTAGTTTTCAAGGCTCGAAACGTCAATTATTCAGCAACAGCAAGAAAAGTCTTCACAAAAAACTTTCAGTTAAAATAAGGTTCTAACTAAATGATCAAGAAACAAATGAACTTGCATAACAACATTGCAGACCCATGTATATGTTGCAAACCATATATCAAAAAAAAAGAAACTAAGATTCTCAAAACTTTACATGCTCAAGAAGTCAAAAATATGAAGGATAGGTAGTAATGCGAACCAAACATACATAAATAAGAAACACCAACTTTTCATACCTGAGAAACAACAGTGTGTGAACGAGTTGGGAAGAAACTTAATGTCATGTGGTGTTGAATCCATGCTCGGACAACCCTATTGGCAGCCTCGAGCCCTAAGACCACCGCATCTACCACCACCACATCATATGTATGATCAACTATAGTATATGATGAACCTCCAACGTTCTGTCACAATTTTTTAGCCACAAAAATATTTAATAAATTCCTATCACAAACTAGCATTTTTATTAAAAATTTGTGTCCAAAAAACAAGTACATAAGAATAATTCTAATTCACATGTAATTGAACAGCTAATATTACCAAAAACATTAATGCAAATAAATTAATTAAATTCAAAATTTCAAATAAATACTTGGTCAAATGTAACTATTAATAGATAAGGCATGACTGATGATACAACCAAAGCTGATATATATCGTCAAGGCAGATGTTGCGTCAAGATGTGATGTATTGTATTGTGTGCCGAGAGATAATTGTACTTCGTTCCGGCGATAATTTGAGCAAATAAAACAAGTTAATTTCAAAAACGACCTACAGTAATTAATTAATAATCCGATAATGCATACGGGAAACATAGATTCACATTTCACAGCAACATAAAATAGACAAATCAAAGAGGAACAAGAGGGAAAAAAATACGATTTAGAGAACTAGTCGAAGAGGTTACAATCCTCTGTGAACCATTCAAAACTTCCGAACGCCGGCATCAACAAAGTTCTAATCTAACTCAACTTTAAGATCATCTCCGGACTTATCATCACCGTCACTTGCTAGAGTCTCTAGCTCTCTCTCCTGCGTCGATTTAGTCAAGCAATTGATTTTATGAGATAGTTTAATCAAGACTGGATACAGAGAAACATTGCTCTTCTATAAAGAGAGCAGATACAAAGGCCACGTTGATCGGAATAGGGAATAGCCGGTGAAGAGGATGTAGTGAGACGAAGGAGACGGAGAGTGAACCAGTAAATGTAGTAAGTGAGAAGGAAACGATTGTACCGCCATTTTCGTCAATGCACAGAGAGAGAAACTAGGGTTTTGGTTTTCCTAGCGAAAGATAGCAAGAGAAAGACATAAGTATGCTCTCCGCGTTTTCATTTAAGTGCAGTTTTTTGCTCCGTGTTTTCTTACATAGATAACGTTTTTTTTTTAAAAAAAACGTTATCTAGTTAAAACAAAAAAATGCCCTTTTAAATAGATAACGTTTTAAATATATATCTACAACGCTTTTTTACAAAACGTTGTGGTAAAAAAGTTTTTATAAAAAACGTTGTGGTTTAAGTGTTGTTTATTTAGTATTTTGTAGTAGTGACATGATTCCTAGGCTCACATGATACCGCAATTTATATGAAAAGCAATAAGCAATTATATATATAAAAGTTGTAAATATATATATACAGACATGATCAACCACCACGAAGCAACTCCATGGGGGATCGGAAATGTAAATATATAAAAGCGGTAAATATATATATAGACATGATCAACCACCACGAAGCAACTCCATGGGGGATCAGAAATGTAAATATATAAAAGCGGTATATATATATATATATATATATATATATATATATATATATATATATATATATATATATATATATATATATGGACATGATCAACCACCACGAAACAACTCCGTGGGGGATCAGAAAAGTAAATAAAGCAATAAATGCGATCAACCGCCACGAAGTAAACTCTAGGCGGGACTAAATGTAAAGAAAGCAGTAAAGACGATCAACCGCCACGAAGTAAACTCCAGGCGGGACTAAATGTAAATATAGTAGTAAAAGGCCTCGAAGTAAACTCCAGGCCTGACAGAAATGTAAATATATATATATATATATAAAAGCAGTAAACGCACCGGATATAAAATCCAGGCTCATCGGATATGTCCGATAACAATTATATATATATATATATAAGCAGGTAAACGCTCCGAATGTAAAATCCAGGCTCATCAGATATAGTCTGACAACAGTTTATATATATAAGTATATATATATAAGCAAGTAAACGCTCCAGACATAAATCTAAGCTCAATCGAGGCATAACTCGATAATGTTAGTCCATATATAAATATATACATATATAAGTATATATATACAGATAGAAATGAAAACCACGGACTGAAGTCCGGCCATATGCACATAACACGACTTTCAATGTGTAGAATAGTGTGTGCAAAGATGAAGAGAAAGGCTTTATAGAGTGTGAGAAGGCTTACAATGGGCTGCCAATGTAGGCTTCTATGACTCTATATGGATAAACACTGTAACAACCCAATATTTTCTATACAAATAAATTAGAAATTTTGCGTATAAATTAATTTTTTTTTAAATATGGGGATTATGTGCCAAGATAATGTGTATATATGTATTTATGTGATATATTAAAATATGAATATAAAAGTGGCGAATGGAACATAAAAGTGGCGAATGGAACCTTCTATTCCTCCGTGCATCCCAAGACATCGAATATCTTGGTAATTTTCTTGACCCACGTCTCTGCCTTAATCGGATCCGGCTTTCCCCAGAATTCTGGTGGTCCCAACTCTTTGAACTATTTAGCTGTGACCAGCTGTGCGTTGCCATTGTTTCTTCCTGTATTTTGAACAGGAATCGCCTTCGTCTGGTTTTTTATGAACTTCAAAAAGCTTCTAAACATCTCATCGTTCATCGTCTGCTCAGTGGTGTTGTTTACAGGAGGAACATTGCCAGCTGTTGCACGTTCTCCTCGTTGGTGAGTACAGGCGTTTCCACAGTCTCATTTACTCCACTGTTAACATTCTCAGTTGCCATTCTCAAATACTGCCATAAAATAAGGGTTAATTTAACAAATTAACATATCACATAATATCCCAATATTATGACCGACCAACAAATAAGCTTAGGTAGGACACACTAGCGAAGGATTTACTCGTCTCTCCCCTCCTAGTTCTATTCCCAGATCTCCGCCAGAGATCATATCCCTAAGCTCTTATACCAACTGTGACGCCCCAAAAATAGGTATACATCACCCATTTTGAGTCATCGATAACATGGTACAGAAACAACTACAACTTTATTAATACATCATAAAAACTGTGAGTTTAAATACAAATATTGTCTTCTAGACAATATCCATACCCAAATAAATCCTCATCACAATTATTGATACATTATTTTACAAAAATGGTGAGAACTACTAAACAACTCTTTAGAACCATCATTCCATACCCCGACTAGAACTTGCTACATTCTCGCCTCCTGAAAAGAAAAATGGAACAAAAAAGAAAAGGGTGAGCTCAACTAGCCTAGTAAAGAACATTATGACTAAGATAATATAAAACAAATTATCGTTAGTCCTCAACAGGGAAAAATCTGAGAGAATATAATAGAAAACAAGTTTCAAATCAATATTCATGATGAAAATAATAATTCATAAAAGAGTTACGTAGAGAATGAAATCTACTATTATCTATGAATTTAAAAGTCCATCATCAATATTTTATCCTCAGAACATCAATCAAGATACATCTTGAATCAAATATTCATCTTTGCACTACTGAGCCAAAGATATTCATCACCGTCATGTTCATCTCAACACTGCTCATCTTTGCACTACGGGCCAAAGATATTCATCATAAAATCATAAATCTTTGCACTACAGGCCAAAGATATTCAATAATATCATCATTTAGGACTGAGGATGATGAAAAATATTTTAAAGAAAATGAATCCAGTGAAACAAAAGAATAAATATTAAGGATTCGTATTTCGGTTTATCCATGTCCAAAAATACCTCATAAATAATCATAGCGGAGTAAAATTTAAGAATGATCAAAACATGGATACAATCAAAGCTAGTATCCATAATAGTTATTTTGGACGAAAAATGAAATTTTAATTTTTCTCTGAATAGTGTCCTATTTGTGAATAGTGCCGTATACGTGAAAAGTGCCGTATACGTGTATAGTAACCCCAACACTAAAAGACAAGAATTTCACAAGAAAAATCTTACCAATATTCCGGCATAATGATATTAGAAGAAATAATATCATTTAAAAAATAATAATACCCCTTACCTCAAAAGAATAGTACTTCTGGCTAGAATAATCAAATATAGTCTTTGAAGGGAACTTGCAATAGATAACAACACTCAAAGTATCAAAATACTCTCAAGAATACGCTCAATATATCGAGAGAGAAAGAGAGAGAAGATTTTAGTTTCTGGTGTGATTTTCAATTCTAACCTAAGCACTCTATTTATAGGAAATTGCTTAGAACACCAAAGCAGAAAATTTAATAAAATAATAATATAATTAACAAAATTCAAGCCCACATTTGAAATCCGATTTCAGCTCATTTAAATCACATGTGAGGCCAACTTAATTGCAAAAAAACTTTTTTCTTTAAAAAATAATTAAAACTTCCAAAAATTAATTATTTTGGAACTTTAGAACTTCAATAATTCATAATAAATAGCCCTTTTGTTAGGAAAATTCAAACCTCGTGTCTTTTCCATTGCAAATTCCATTATCTACAACTTTGCAGAAGAAAGTTTTTCCAAATTCCAAATAAAAATTGACCGAAATCCACAAACGAGCGATTTTATAGTCTATAATCAAATTTCAGTCAAGAAATGGGGTCCACCGACATGTTTAACATGTTTTTAACATTTATTGCAACAATAATACTCTTCCTCCTCATATACTCATATATCCCACATTCATTGTAAAAATATCACCATTATTATATTATTAAAATATAATAATATATTTAGATGAATTATTTTATCAAAAAAAGATAAAATATTAATTTTCAACAATTGTCACATTAAAATTTTTCTCCATCTATATCCACATAAAATTAATATTTTCCTCATCATATAAATCAATAATTAATTATTTATAAATAATATTACAGAATCACAATACTGACAACCAGGCAGTTCCTAGGAAAGAGGGGGCTTTCCAATAAGAATATCTCTTTACTGGCGCGCAATTAGATGACCAAACCTCTCCTTAGACAGAATTTTCTAGACATTGCCAATAATGTTATCCAATAATATTATTCAGATAATATAAATTATTGCTCCGATAATGGAAAATACTGTGTAGTGACAATTATTGAAACAACAATAATATAAAATATCAATGCAAAGAATTATTGAATCAATAAAATAAAATATTGAATAAGAATTATCGTAACAATTATTGAGTAGTGCCTTCTTCACGTATGAATCAATAATTGGTACAATATCATCTTCTTCGTGTTTTTAACTACCGAGTATTTCAACAAGATTAATTGTAAATAACTATGCCTTTATTTATAAATAACTTATATTTGTCGTTTTCTTCATCCAATCGCTTTTAGTTATAGGGCTACACACAAGGTCAAGGCATGGTAAATAAATATTCCCCGACGGTAAGAATATTCCATGACCAAACGAATATTCCCAACAATAATGAATATTTTATAACCACTTGCATGATTTAAAATATTTATGATTTTACCCATAAATAACCACATTAATCAAATCAACCCTTACTATTTCAAAATAATAAATAGAGGAAAAATTCAATTTTATTTATAATAAGTTGGGGTCTTACAGGTCTGGTTAACCCGATGCAAGAGTTTGTTAATCTATTAAAATCTGCATTTAATAGAACTGAGGTTAATATCCCCGTAAATTAGGTAGTAACACGAGCTACTACCTTTAAGGATTTTAAGAGCGTGGGTCCGCCGGAGTTCAAAGGAACTACGGACCCTATCGAAGCCCAACCGTGGGTGAAAGAAATAGAGAAGGCATTTGTGATAGCAAATGTCGACGAGGCCCAGAAGTTTGCCTTTGCAACCTATATGATGAAGGGAGAGGCCAACTTTTGGTGGGAAGCCAATCAGGCAAGGGCCGAGATAGAGAATTTGACGTGGGAGAGGTTTAAGGAGATATTCTTCGAGAAGTACTTTCCCACGAGCATGCAGGGAAGGATGGAGATGCGGTTTTTTGAGTTAAAACAAGGGGATATGCTAGTTCCCCAATACGCCGCCAAGTTTAATGAACTGGCGAGGTTCACCCCATACCAAGTGGATACCGAGGTTAGGAAGGCACGACGGTTTGAGTAGGGCTTGAAACCCTGGCTCTATAACCGTATTTTTATGTTCTAAAGTACTTCATTTGGAACCATTTTAGAGAAGGCGATAATCGCCGATGGTGGTAGTGAGGCTTTAAGTCAATACCACAAGGACAAGAATAGCAAGGGGAATGTGGATGGGGGACTAAAGGTCGAAGGAGCCAGCGGTAGTGGCGTGGGACAGAAGAGGAAGACGTTTAGCTTTGGAAATATCGCAGTGAAACTAGGAGATCTTAAGAGGAGGGTGGAGGCCTGCAAGACCTGTGAGAAGACTCATTTAGGAGTCTGTCTCAAGGGGAAGGCCGTATTCTATAATTGTGGACAGGAAGGGCACATCTCGCCTAACTGTCCAAGTTCGAAGAAGAACTATGGATGTAACGCCCTAAAAAATTTGGATTTTTGAGAATTATATTTTTATTTTTATTATGTGGATTAAATGAAAATTTAAATGATTATTTATGGATTAAGCTAATTGAAGACCGTTCTATGACCTAGACATATCGGAATGTCGTAGTATTTTGGCTACGTGGTAGAATTAAAGTGTTTGAATTTCCAAGGCAAAAATAAAAGCTTTCCGAGAAATTTTTCGACAAATACTATTCACGCATTTCTGCTCGGGAATTATTTTTGAACTTCCGAGAAATACGTAATGATAGAATATCGAGGTGAGATAGAATATCCAATAATATTTCAGTTATGGCAAACACAGTTTTTTGCCAGCGGACTTAAAACCTAACGATTAGGAAAAGTGAGTTCCGAGAAAAAAATGTAATATGTATAATGAATTAAAGCGTTGATCGTATAATACATAGGTATTGTACGAGGTAATGAATACGAGTATAATACGAGGTGTTATACGAGTATGAATGAATGATGATATATCATATGTGAATAAGTATATGAAGTGGAATACCAGATTAAAACGTAAATTATACCTTATAAGGCTTTAAGCCATATGAAATGAATTTGTAGAATTGTGTAGGAAATTGTAAAGTCCAATAAGAATTGATAAGGCCCAAGTGTGAAGATGTGTAAGCCCAATGCAAGATAATGTTAAAGCCCAAAGTGCCCAATGTATAAGTTAAGATTAGTTAAGCTAAAAGCCCAAAGTAGGAACCAATGGGTTATTGGATGGTTTAAACCCATGGGGCAACCCATGGATGACCCAAAGTGGTGGCCAAGTAAAGTACTTGGTGGCTAAGCAATGGATAAGTTATGTAATGACCAAGTAGACTTAAGTGTTAAGCAAAGGATAAGTTAAGTAACTTAAAGGCTAAGCAAAGTGCTTATGTGTGATAAGTAAGTAAAGTGCTTATGTGTGATGAGCAAGTAATAGATAAGTTAGGGGACTAGCAAGTATACTTAATGGCTAAGTAAGTGTGATGATCAAGTAGTCTTAATGGCCAAGTTTACTTAATAGCTAGGCAAAGGAATAGTAAGGAGGTGATTAAAGAGGTGGAGTGGCTTAATGTCCATAATGCCCTAACTTAGGATTTGCCTATAAATAGAGAAGCCTCACTTCATTTGTTGGTTGATAAAGTTCTCTCAAACTCCTGTTAAGTTAAGCAACTTATTGGTTAGAGAGAATAAGCACTTAGAAGTCAAACTTCCATTATGAGATTTTCAAGAAGCAAGAAGGAGATTAAAGCTTAGGCAAGTGATCTTCATAGGTAAGAACTTAAACCATGAATCTCTTTTTCTTCCATTGGTAGGGAGATGGGTAGTGGTAGAACATGTATGCTAAGGAATGATAGGAATGAGTAATCAAAGATCTTAAGTCTTAATAAGCCGTATAAGTCATGAATAAGTAATTCAAACTTAATTAAGTTGTGAACTCATGAGTAACTTAGATGAACTTCTCATATGGTTACTTTAATAAGATTGTATGATAATAAGGAGCAAGGATGATGGTTAAAAGATTTAAGCTATGATAAGTTATGTAAAGTGAATTCATAAATAGTTCATACTTTTACAAGTTATAGACTAATGAATAACAAGTAATAACTTATCATGTCAATAAGTTAATGAAGTATGTATGTCAAGATGTTAGTATGTTGGATATGATATGAGAACATTGAGTAAATGATTTAAATCAATAATAAGTCATAAGTAAATGAAATCATAAAAGTTATAAGTTGATAAGCCATGAACTTATGAAGAATAAGTCAAAACCTAATTTGAAAGTAAGTTAATGTAATAAGTAGTTTGAAATGTTTATATGATGGTTAGAATCCATTTAGAACAATGATCAAATCGTTAATAATAAAGTTATTCCGGAATTCACATGATTGGACGTTAAACGTCGAATTCGTGAATTTCTCGGAATGGAAGTCGTATTTTGTGTTTGAACTTGGAAACGTTGGTTTTAAATGGAGATAAGTCATATTTGGCATTATAGTGTTGCGGACTCGAAAATGACCGAATTTCGACTTAGAACGAAGAAACGAGCGTTGAACGTTCACGAACGTTTATTGTTTTCGTTAAAAATGAACTAATAGGTAAAATTTTAGTAATCGAAGTCAAATAGATAAAATTCTTGCATGAACGCATAGAGTATGAAATTTTTGAACCGTAGGCTTTTGAACGAGCCAATTTGGACTTATAGCGAAGAAGTTATGCGTCTGGGAAGTTCATAAAATTTTTAAATCTGCAAAATTATCTGAGGCATAGAGTCCGTGCCGTGGCGCGCCTCATAGCCTTAAAAGCCAGCACCGCAACATAAGGCTTGAACCAAGCATACTGCTAACTCGCGCCACCGCGTGAGATGCAGAGTTAATGGTGGTGCCGCGGCGCTAGTCCCAGAGATTTGTTAGACAAGAATGTTTACAAGTATAGAATGAAAGATAACGCATTAGTAATGAACATGATAAGACCTTTCCTAAATCACTGTTATAGTGACGACTTTAGGAATTTAATGTTGTTTAATGAGTAATTGAATGACGAATGTCAAGTATAAAGAACGTGAATTGTATTCAATGATGATAAGGCCGATAACGTTAAGAGTTACAACTAAAAGTTGTTAAGTAATACCTGAACGTAAACGAAATGCAATAAAGTGTACTTAACAAATGACAATTGAGTTTCGAATAACGTAGGAATGTTAGTAAGCCGCGAGAAAGGATGATTAACTCGAAACGAGTTCTATTAATGAAGTAAATCCACGTAAGACATAGAAGAGAAAGAAGTTGGTAAGAATAATGTAAAAGATAACGATAAGCCGGAACCGATAATAACAATCTAAGTCAGGATTTAGATTGAGATGAAGGGGAAGATTCATTAGGAAGGATGTATGTTCATTCATGACCTAATGTGGTATGTTGTGTGGTTATGTATTGTAGAGACCGTAAAGACTGAAAGGAAAAGTTATTATACTATAGCAGACACTAAAGGCAAGTTTTTCTTAAACGCTTGTCTAACCTTCGTGTTAGCCAAGTTTTCTGTGATTCATGTTATGAGATGCATGAACTATTTTACTAAAGGGTCGATACCAGTTTTATCTTGGCTAGACTAATCTTGAAGAGTTGATTGATTTATTTACAAGTCTTTCAATATAGAATTGCTAACGCTATCCTACGCCAATTATTTGGTACGGATTCAAGGTAAGCTTGATTATGAATAAACAAATGTATTTTTCATCGATTATTCGATGGGCACGCGAGGTTGCCAAAACCTAAACGTACATACGTTTAATGGATGTAGTGTTGATCAACATAGAGTACTATGGGCTGATCACCCAGAAGTGCTCATAAGATTTGCCGGACTTACGGACTTAGTGTCGAGTTGTCCTTTTTTCCGAGAAAATATGAAACGCTCATGGTCTTGAGCGAAATTGATGTTTTACTTGAATATTGCAATTGTAAAATGTTTTGAAGGAAAAGAAGGGCTATTTGAATTATTGATAGTACTTGTAACTATTATCCGATTCTTTTCAAGACATCTGATTCCTATGTTTCAAGCATGTTGTTTAAAAGAAATTGTTGTACTTGCTGAGCTTGTTATGCTCACTCTTGCTTGAACCATATGAATGCAGCTAGGATCGAACAAACCGAGGGATCTGACAAGAAAAGAGGTAAGCCAAAGCTGAACGATTAGTTTACCTTGTAATAAACTAGTAAGTTGTATATATAATAGAATGATGAACAAAGAATGTAATGGTTTTAGAACCTGCGAACGGGATGTAATATTATTAATGTAATAAGAATGACGCTGATTCACACATTTTAATGTAATTTCAATAGAATGGATGTACCATTATGAGTACCGTGTAGCACCATTTGTCGGGTTGGAAGAGACCCAGATTTGGGTGCGTCACAGGTTGGTACAAAAGCATTAGGTTATAAAACTTAAGGGGGGAAGAACCTTAGGCTAATAACCTCATTAAGTAAGAAAAGTCCGAAGGAAGTAAGCTCAAGCTTTACTTCAGTCAAATGAGTTAATAAGGTATTGAGGAAACTCAGTACCGAAAGATTTAAAAGATGGAAAGTAACCCTAAATAAATTAAATGTGATTTGTGCTTATACTATTATGTGTTATGTACTAATCAACATATGTGTTATTGTAGGATGTCGATCGATGGCTTGAGGTATAGAGATATACACGCGGTGAGCAAAGAAATTGTGAATGCAGTAGAGAGCTATACCTATCTTGCATGGAAGTACCATTAGTGATTCTTGAGGAGTCGGAGACAATGGAGTACTTTTCTGAGGAGGACTACTCCGAGGGAAATATGGATATAGCGTCATATCTTAATATGATGGTCTATGAGGAGGAGGAAATGGAGGTAACATCGATTAATACGGTGGTACCTACACTAGAGTCAATACCTCCAGATGCAATGTGAGCATTGTATCTAGCAGTACTTGACAAGAATGTGAAATTGAGTACAACTGTGCAGAACCAGAGTGAAGAGATTAATTATCTCCATGAAGCTAAGGTGTCGGTAGAAGCATATTTTGAGTTAGAGCACGATAAGCTTGTGCTTATGACAGAGCAGGCTAAGGTTTATAAAGGAGAGGTCGATAAGCTTCGCAAGAAAATAATTAAGAAGGACCGGAAGACAGCACGGATGTCTTACATCCATGAGAGTGCTCATAAGGATTTCAAGCTTAAAGTTGCTTATCATCCCATGGATTCCGGGCAAACTCAACATACTATTAGTTGGGATACTGTAGTGAAGATTGCGAATGAGAAATACGAGGACGTTGTTATGCATTATTAGAAAGCTAGAGTTATAAATATGTGTGTAGCGACGTAAAACCCTCTTTTGAATAACAGGATAGTCTTTTTGTAAATCCCAACTTTTGAGAAGTTCAATTGCTGGATAGAAATATAATAGCTTTTGGATATGTAAAACAAATTGTAAATAGTTTCAAACTATGAATAAGCATATTAATATAATGAAGTTTTTATTTTAATGTGCTTTGATGTGGTATGAGATATTAGTATGGAAGGATAACCAAGCAAGTAAATAGATAATAATGAAATTTTATTTATTTAATCAGTAAATGCCGTCAAGAAGAAGACAACGTAATCAGGAAGCGGAATCACGTAAGGAAAATTAAGGGGATCAAAACAACCCTATGCAAGAGTACCCGCCGAACCTAGGTTAGCCAGAATGACTACCTTTAAAGAATTTAAAAGTGTAGGTTCGCCAGAGTTCAAAGGAACAACGGACCCATTAGAAGCCCAGACATTGGTAAGTGAAATAGAGAAGTCGTTTGTCATTATAAACGTAGGTGAGGCGTAAAAGACTTCTTTTGCGACTTACATGATGAAAGTGGAAGCCAACTTTTGGTGGGAGGCTCACCAGGGTGGGGCTAGAACCGATGGGGTAACGTGGGAACAGTTCAAGAAGGTTTTCTTTAAGAATTATTTCCCTACAAGCATGTAAGGGAGGAAGGAGATTAATTTCTTAGGACTTAAGCAAAGGGACATGACGGTTCCCCAGTACACAGCCAGATTCAATGAATTGGGAAGGTTTAATCCACACAGAGTAGACACTGAGGAGATAAAGTCTCGTAGGTTTGAGCAGGGCCTGAAACCCTGGCTCTATAGTAGGATTTTGATGTTTTAGATTGTTTCCTATAGGACCATTCTGGAGGAAGCGATTATAGCGGAGGGTGGTAGTGAGGCGTTAACTTAATATCACAAAGAGAGAAAGAATAAGAGCAAGGGAGAGGAAGGAACCAAGGTAGAGAATGCCAGTGGCAATATGCCAAAAAGAGAAATTTTGAATTCCGGGAATACTATAGTGGGACAAGGGGATCCTAAGCGTAAGATTGAAGCGTACGATATATGGACAAACTAATCTAGGAGTCTGTCTGAAAGGGATTATAAGTACCTCTAAATATTAAGGTAGAGAATCGGGAAATAACTTTTGTTAATTATACTCGTGGAAATGGCTTCATGAATAAGGAATGTAAGCAAGTATTGGCAGATAAGTATCGATAAAGTTGAGAGAATTTGAAGTAATTCTCGGTATGAATAAGTTGATTAACTTTAGAACTTTAATAAATTGTTAGAATAAAAAAATGGATCTTCGATTTTCTAAGTAACCCAAGGTAGTATTTTATGGTAATAAAATACCGCGATGCTCTTGTTGTCTAACAATAAAGCAAGTTAGGAGGATGTTAAGGAAGAGGATGAGTCGTTACGGTTGTGTATCGACTATTGTAATAGGAGTAAGTTAGCGGTTAAGAATGAATACCCATGGCCCAGGATCGATGATCTATTTGATCAGTTGAAGAGGGCAAAGAATTTTTCTAAGGTAGATTTGCGTACGTGTTGGGTAAAATCTAGTTACGCACAACACGCAAGTATACGTGGTCAACAAGTAATAAAGTGATGAGTAGAGTATCATTCCCACAGAGAATTATGTAATAAAAATCACCAAGTACTAACCCAGACCAACTCAATCTTATTTAAACAAATGAATTTAATGTTATAAATTAAAATATTTAACTAAACTAATTCTAATTACCACTAATTAAAAATCAGATTATGGAGAATTAAGATCACAACTTCACTTATTGCTTCATTTAGGTTAACACACTTCTCATCAATTATTCTCTATCCCGAATTGTTAATCAAGAACACGAAAGTAGTATTAACCACCTCTCGATGCACTAATACCGTATTAACGTCAATCCACAATTAAGATAGAAATCCGGTAAACACCTTAATCAACTAACCCACTATATCTCTATGTAAATTTCAATTGAAGAAGGTTGAAGAATAAGTTCTCTATCCGATTACATGCGATGTCAAGCATATCTCTACCTTAACAAACATCAAGATTAAGCTACTAACAACATGAACACATGCTATCATGATTAGATCTAAATCTATACTTCGTCTCTCGAGTTCATATAGATTATCACGGTAATTAATGGCCAATCAATAAAACAATTAAGTCCAAATCACAATAAACAATCCTCACAATAGAGCATAATAATTGATAACGAAGCATATTAAAATAAACTACACAATAAGATCCATTGTAATCTCAAACAAAGAATTAGTTCATGATTATTGAATTAAAACTAAGAATCCACAATTGAAAACACATTAAAAGACAAAGATAGAACAAGATAAGAAGATAGAATCTATTGTCTGTAGATTTGACGCTCCCTCCTTGCTCCTACTTTGAATCTTCAATGGTCTCCAAGTTGCTTCAATCTCCAAATTTAATTAGAACAAGTGTTTTTCTCTAATTTATTCTAATCTAATATATAGGAATTCTTCCTCTAACTCCCTAATCTCCTAATAATCCCCGGCAATGGCGCCAAAAACTTGTTGGGTAAAATCTAGTTACGCACAACACGCAAGTATACGTGGTCAACAAGTAATAAAGTGATGAGTAGAGTATCGTTCCCATAGAGCATTATTTAATAAAAATCACCAAGTACTAACCCGTAACTAACTCAATCTTATTTAAACAAATGAATTTAATGTTATAAATTAAAATATTTAACTAAACTAATTCTAATTACCACTAATTAAAAATCAGATTATAGAGAATTAAGATCACAACTTCACTTATCGCTTCATTTAGGTTAACACACTTCTCATCAATTATTCTCTATCCCGAATTATTAATCAAGAACACGAAAGTAGTATTAACCACCTCTCGATGCACTAATACCGTATTAACGTCAATCCACAATTAAGATAGAAATCCGGTAAACACCTTAATCAACTAACCCACTATATCTCTATGTAAATTTCAATTGAAGAAGGTTGAAGAATAAGTTCTCTATCCGATTACATGCGATGTCAAGCATATCTCTACCTTAACACACATCAAGATTAAGCTACTAACAAAATCATGAACACATGCTATCATGATTAGATCTAAATCTATACTTCATCTCTCGAGTTCATATAAATTATCACGGTAATTAATGGCCACTCAATTAAACAATTAAGTCCAAATCACAATAGACAATCCTCACAATAGAGCATAATAATTGATAACGAAGCATATTAAAATAAATTACACAATAAGATCCATTGTAATCTCAAAACAAAGAATTAGTTCATGATTATTGAATTAAAACTAAGAATCCACAATTGAAAACACATTAAAAGACAAAGATAGAACAAGATAAGAAGATAGAATCTATTGTCTGTAGATTTGACACTCCCTCCTTGCTCCTACTTTGAATCTTCAATGGTCTCCAAGTTGCTTCAATCTTCAAATCTAATTAGAACTAGTGTTTTTCTCTAATTTATTCTAATCTAATATATAGGAATTCTTCCTCTAACTCCCTAATCTCCTAATAATACCCTCTAATCTGTATTATTCCCCTCCTTTTATAAGTCTTTGTACATGTCTTTAAGTCCTCTTGGAAGTCCTTGAATCAAACAACTCGAAACAATCCTTTTCGAACTCAAATTCAGACAAAAACTACTCATTCCGCGCATAGGCCAGCCCCTGCTGGCCTTTTCCCTTTTAAAAACCCAGCAGCGGCTGGATAACAATCTGCTAATATGCCCAGACTCCCAGCCCCGGCTGGATCCTAAGGCACAAAACATCCAGCCCCGGCTGGGTCCTAATCTGCCAATTACTTTTCCTGTTGGAACCTCCTCTGCTAAAACTGCCATAACATTTAAACCGAGAGGAGTTACAGGGCCCGCAACCTATCAAATCGAAGCTATCGACAAGATTAACAACTTTCATTCTTTGAGTTTTCAGAAATAACAAACGGATGAAGGTCGAAATTGTACTGGAAGTGACTACTATGCAAATGGCCACCCAAAACAATGAAGTTCAACGACGTCCATTGGTAGAAATGTCATAATTCTTTCATTTGAACTCCGATTGGAATGATTCAAGATGTTCTGAAAAGATAAGAAGACGTTCTACAATATAATCCAAGTTCTAAACCAAGAACATGAAATGGACATGAATGCACAAATGACATCCGGATTGCTTTTCTTTGCATTTTCCGTGATTTTCCTTAACAATAATCGCTCACAACTATTCCAAACGTATAACCAACAAAATGGAAACAAAATGCATGAAAAGTAACTAAAAAACACGAGATTAAGTAAATAATTCAAGTAATAGATACCGGATAAGTAGGTATAAAACTGACTTATCAGTACGGGTATAGTCGATTGAAAGTAAGGAAGAAGGAGAAAGTGCCTAAGATGACATTCAGAACTCGTTATAGTTATGACAAGTTTCTGGTTATGTCAATTGGGTGGACTAATGTTTGGAAGTTAGATTTTTCGTAGAGGCGTTGAGCAAGTTGGGGGTAACTTGATAGGTACCCTTATGAGGTGCTATGATTAAAAGTACCACTAGCGTCACAGGTTGGTATTGTCGAAACAGGAAGTGAGAAAAAAATATATAGTTTTCAGGAACTAAAAAGGGAAGTTAAGTGAGGCACCTGTATTGTCTCTATCAGATGATATGGGGAATTTTGTAGTGTAGATCGATGTTTCGTATAGATGACGAGATTACGTGCTTATGTAGCATGGAAAAGTCATTAGGTATGTATCACGCCAGTTAATGGATTATGAGAAGGTCTATCCTACTTATGATCTATAATTGGCAGATGTAGTTTTTGAATTAAAAAAAAAAATTGAAGATAGTATTTATACGGTGAGAAGTGTGAGATATACACGGACTGTAGGAGTCTGAAATATATTTTCACACAAAAGGAGTTGAATATGAGGTAGAGATGGTAATTAGAATGGATAAGAGATTTCGACGTTGATATGTTATATCAATCCGGGAAAGTTAACGTAAGCCGGCGCGCTAAGTAGGAAGGGTAGGAAAAAGCTATCGATGTTAACAACTCGTAATGAGTTAATAACGAAAAAATGACAAAAACTGAGTTAGAGGTTAAATTGTGGAATGAAGTGGTAGAAATGTTATCATATAGCATAGACTCAATCCACGATACTTGAACGAGTTAAGTAACTACAACTAGGTAATGAGGAATGCAAGCGAATGAAGAAGAGGATACATGATGAAGAGAAGATCAAGTATAATCTTATTTTGAAGGAGGAATTTGAGTTCCAAATAATTCTAAGTTAAAAGCTAATGAAAGGGTAATACTGTAATATGTCAATAAGTATTTAAACTTCTAACTTAGATTATTGATAAGAAGTGACAAGTCATGCGAGTTAAGATAACACCTTTGTTGAAGGTGAAATGATAGAACCACAATGTCAAAGAAGCATTGTGGGAATTTGAGATTAAAATAAAAGAAAGTGTTTCCTCAAATAGTGTATGTATTATTAGCGTGATTCTCGGGGATGAATCCTTATAAGGGGGAAGAGTAACGCCCTTAAAAATTTGGATTTTGAGAATTAAATTTTTATTTTTATTATGTGGATTAAATGAAAATTTAATTGATTATTTATGGAGTAAGCTAATTGAAGGTCGTTCTATGACCTAGACATATCGGAATGTCATAGTATTTTGGCTACGTGGTAGAATTAAAGTGTTTGAATTTCCAAGGCGAAAATAAAAGCTTTTCGAGAAATTTTTTGAAAAACACTATTCACGCATTTCTGCTTGGGAATTATTTTTGAACTTCCGAAAAATACATAATGATAGAATATCGAGGTGAGATAGAATATCCAATAATATTTCAGTTATGGCAAACGCAATTTTTCACCCGCGGACTTAAAACCTAACGATTAGGAAAAGTGAGTTCCGAGAAGAAAATATAATATGTATAATGAATTAAAGCGTTGATCGTATAATACATAGGTATTGTACGAGGTAATGAATACGAGTATAATACGAGGTGTTAGACGAGTATGAATGAATGATGATATATCATATGTGAATAAGTATATGAAGTGGAATACCAGATTAAAACGTAAATTATACGTTATAAGGCTTTAAGCCATATGAAATGAATTTGTAGAATTGTGTAGGAAATTGTAAAGTCCAATAAGAATTGATAAGGCCCAAGTGTGGAGATGTGTAAGCCCAATGCAAGATAATGTTAAAGCCCAAAGTGATGTAAGGAGCAAGCCCAATGTATAAGTTAAGATTTGTTAAGTTAAAAGCCCAAAGTAGGAACCAATGGGTTATTGAATGGTTTAAACCCATGGGGCAACCGATGGATGACCCAAAGTGGTGGCCAGGTAAAGTACTTAGTGGCTAAGCAATGGATAAGTTATGTAATGACCAAGTAGACTTAAGTGTTAAGCAAAGGATAAGTTAAGTAACTTAAAGGCTAAGCAAAGTGCTTATGTGTGATAAGTAAGTAAAGTGCTTATGTGTGATGGGAAAGTAATGGATAAGTTAGGTGACTAGCAAGTATACTTAATGGCTAAGTAAGTGTGATGATCAACTAGACTTAATGACCAAGTTTACTTAATAACTAGGTAAAGGAATAGTAAGGAGGTGATTAAGGAGGTGGAGTGGCTTAATGTCCATAATGCCCTAACTTAGGATTTGCCTATAAATAGAGAAGCCTCACTTCATTTGTTGGTTGATAAAGTTCTCTCAAACTCCTCTTAAGCTAAGCAACTTATTGGTTAGAGAGAATAAGCACTTATAACTCAAACTTCCATTATGAGATTTTCAAGATGCAAGAAGGAGATTAAAGCTTAGGCAAGTGATCTTCATAGGTAAGAACTTAAACCATGAATCTCTTTCTCTTCCATTGGTAGGGAAATTGGTAGTGGTAGAACATGTATGATAAGGAATGATAGGAATGAGTAATCAAAGAGCTTAAGTCTGAATAAGCCGTATAAGTCATGAATAAGTAATTCAAACTTAATTAAGTTGTAAACTCATGAGGAACTTAGATGAACTTCTCATATGGTTACTTTAATAAGATTGTATGATAATAAGGAGCAAGGATGATGGTTAAAAGATTTAAGCTATGATAAGTCATGCAAAGTGAATTCATAAATAGTTCATACTTTTACAAGTTATAGACTAATGAATAACAAGTAATAACTTATCATGTCAATAAGTTAATGAAGTATGTATGTCAAGATGTTATTATATTGGATATGATATGAAAACATTGAGTAAAGGACTTAAATCAATAATAAGTCATAAGTAAATGAAATCATGAAAGTTATAAGTTGATAAGCCATGAACTTATGAAGAATAAGTCAAAACCTAATTTGAAAGTAAGTTAATGTAATAAGTAGTTTGAAATGTTTATATGATGGTTAGAATCCATTTAGAACAATGATCAAATCGTTAGTAACAAAGTTATGCCGAAATTCACACGATTGGACATTAAGCGTTGAATTAAATGAAATTCTCGGAATGGAAGTCGATTTTGTGTTTGAACTCGAAAATGTTGGTTTTAAATGGAGATAAGTCATATTTGGCATTATAGAGTTGCGGACTCAAAATGACCGAATTTTGACTTAGAACGAAGAACGAAGGAGGTTGAACGTTCTCACGAACGCTTATCGCTTTTGTTAAAAATGAACTAATAGGTAAATTATTAGCAAACAAAGTCAAATAGATAAAATTCTTGCATGAACACATAGAGTATGAAATTTGTGAATCGTAGGCTTTTGAACAAGCCAATTCGGACTTATAACGAAGAAGTTATGCGTCCGGGAAATTCGTAAAATTTTTAAATCTGCAAAATTATCTGAGGGAAAGAGTCCACGCCGCGGCGCGACTCATAGCCTTAAAAGCCCATGCCGTAGCGTGAGGCTTGAACTGAGCATACTGCTAACTCGCGCCGCAACGCAAGATGCAGAGTTAATGGTGGCGCCGCGGCTCCAGTCCCAGAGTTTTGATAGATAAGAATGTTTACAATTATAGAATGAAAGATAACGCATTAGTAATGAACATGATAAGACCTTTCCTAAATCACTGTTATAATGATGCCTTTAGGAATTTAATGTTGTTTAATGAGTAATTGAACGACGAATGTAAAGTATAAAGAATGTGAACTGTATTCAATGATGATAAGGCCGATAACATTAAGAGTTACAACTAAAAGTTGTTAAGTAATACCTGAACGTAAACGGAATGCAATAAAGTGTACTTAACAAATGACGATCGAGTTTCGAATAACGTAGGAATGTTAGTAAGCCCCGAGAAAGGATGATTAACTCGAAACGAGTTCTATTAATGAAGTAAATCCACGTAAGACATAGAAGAGAAAGAAGTTGGTAAGAATAATGTAAAAGATAACGATAAGCCGGAACCGATAATAACAATCTAAGTCAGGATTTAGATTGAGATGAAGGGTAAGATTCATTAGGAAGAATGTATGTTCATTCATGACCTAATGTGGTATGTTGTATGGTTATGTATTGTAGAGACCGTAAAGACTGAAAGGAAAAGTTATTATACTATAGCAGACACTAAAGACAAGTTTTTCTTAAACGCTTGTCTAACCTTTGTGTTAGCCAAGTTTTCTGTGTTTCATGTTATGAGATGCATGAACTATTTTACTAAAGGGTCGATGCCAGTTTTATCTCGGCTAGACTAATCTTGAGGAGTTGATTGATTTATTTACAAGTCTTTCAATATAGAATTGCTAACGCTATCCTATGCCAATTATTTCATATGGATTCAAGGTAAGCTTGATTATGAATAAACAAATGTATTTTTCATTGATAATTCGATGGGCACGCGAGGTTGCCAAAACTTAAACGTACATATGTTTAATGGATGTAGTGTTGATCAACATAGAGTACTATGGGCTGATCACCCAGAAGTGCTCGTAAGATATGCCAAACTTACTTGGACTTAGTGCCGGTTGTCCTTTTCAAAGAAAATATGAAACGCCATGGTCTTGAGCGTAATTGATGTTTTACCTGAATATTGCAATTGTAAAACGCTTTGAAGGAAAAGAAGGGCTATTTTAAATTATTGATAGTACTTAAGAAACTATTATCCGATTCTTCAAGACATACGATTCCTATGATTCAAGCATGTTGTTTAAAAGAAATTGTTGTACTTGCTGAGCTTGTTATGCTCACTCTTGCTTGAACCATATGAATGTAGCTAGGACCTAAAAAAACGAGGGGATCTCGATGAAGAATAGAGGCAAGCCGAAACTGAACGATTAGTTTACCTTGTAATAAACTAGTAAGTTGTTCATATTATAGAATGATGAACAAAGAATGTAATGGTTTTAGAACCTAGTAACAGGATGTAATATTATTAATGTAATCAGAATGACGTTAATTAACACATTTTGATGTCGTTTCAATAGAATGGATGTACAGTTATGAGTACCGTGTAGCACCATCTGTCGGGTTGGAAGAGACCCAGATTTGGGGGCATCACAACAGATGCTTTGTGTGTGGTTCAACTGACCACATGGCAAAGAATTGCCCGAAAAGGGGACGAACGGGAACCGGGGCACTAGTAGCGGTAAGTTAGCTATTAGTGGTCCAACGCAGCCGGGTAGGCCGATGGGCCGTACCTTTAACATGATAGTCCAAGATGCAGTTGCATCATGGGACGTCGTCGCAGGTATTATTCCGATCAACGACATAAATGCTTACGTGCTGTTTGATTCGGGTGCTACTTGTTCGTTTATAACATGTGGTTTTGCTAGACGATTAGGATTACTTCCCGAAAAGTTGCCTATACCTTTAAATATTAAGGTATAAAATGAAGAAATAATTCCTGTTGAAGATGTTCATAGGAGTTGTTGTGTAGATATATGGGGTTGTAAATTATTGGTAGATTTGATACAGATAAAGTTAGGAGAATTCGACGTGATTCTCGGAATGGATTGGTTAGTTAACCATGGGGCAATTATAGATTGTCAGAAGAAATGTGTGAACATTAAAACGTTAAGACAACCTCAGGTAGAATTTTACGGGAATAGATCGTCGGGACGTTTGTGTTGTCTAACCATGACACAAACTAGAAAATTATTGCAGAAGGGATGTGTAGGTTATCTGTGTCATGTTGTTGATACCCAGAGAGTGGTAGCAACTATGGAATAAATACCTATAGTGAGAGAATTTGCCGATGTATTTTCGAGTGAATTATCGGGTCTTCCGCCGGATAGGGAGACAGAGTTTATAATAGACATCGTGCCGGAGCTGCACACAGCCTCGAGAACCGGCACCGTATCGTTTAAGCGCCCGATGAGAGATGAAAGAGTTAATGATGTAGTTACAAGAACTGCTGGACGAGAAGTACATTCAACCGAAAGTGTTTCGCCGTGGGAGCACCTGCAGATCTTTGTTTGTTAAGAAGAAGGATGGATCGTTAAGAATTTGTATCGACTATCGAGAGTTGAACAAGTTGATGATAAAGAATAAATAACCATTGCCTATGATCGATTATGTCTTTGATCACTTGAAAGGGGCTAAGAATTTTCTAAAATTGATTTAAGAACGGGGTATCATCAGTTAATGGTTAGGAAGGAGGATGTACTAAAGACAGCATTTAGGACTCGTTATGGTCATTACGAGTTTTTGATAATGTCATTTGGGTTGACCAATGCACCAGTTGCATTTATGGATATGATGAACAGAGTGTTCAAACAATATTTGGACAAGTTCGTCGTGGTGTTAATCGATGATATTCTAGTCTATTCTAAGACACCAGAAGATCATGCTGAACACCTAAGATTAGTGTTGGAGACACTAAGGAGAAATTGTATGCGAAGTTCACTAAGTGTGAATTTTGGTTAAAGAATGTACAATTTTTAGGTCATGTCATTAACCATGAGGGGATTTCAGTAGATCCAACGAAGGTGGAAGCTGTGATGAATTGGGAACAACCGAAAACACCGACTGAGATGGGGAGTTTCCTAGGGTTAGCGGGTTACTATCAGAGATTCATCCAGGATTTTTCGAAGATAGCTACTCCATTAACTAACTTGACAAGGAAGACAGTGAAATACGTGTGGACAGATAAATGCGAGGACAGTTTTCAAGAATTAAAGAAGAGGTTGAGTGAAGCGCCTGTTTTGTCATTGCCCGATGACATAGGAAATTTTGTAGTTTATAGCGATGCTTCGCATAGAGGACTTGGTTGCGTGCTCATGCAGAATGGAAAGGTCATTGTGTATGCATCTAGGCAGTTGAAGGATTATGAGAAAGTTTACCCTACTTATGATCTGGAACTGGCCGCAGTAGTTTTTGCTTTAAAGATATGGAGACATTATCTTTATGGAGAAAAATGTGAGATATACACGGACCACAAGAGTCTAAAATATATCTTCACACAGAAGGAGTTGAATATGAGGCTGAGGAGATGGCTAGAGTTGATAAAGGATTACGACTGTGAAATCCTGTATCACCCTGGAAAAGCCAATGTAGTTGTCGACGCCTTAAGTAGGAAGGGTCGGGAAAAGTTGCCTTTGTTAACGGCTCAAATTGAGTTAATAACAGAGATGACTAGGATGGAATTAGAAGTGAAGTTGCCGAGTGAAGTAGGACCAATACTATTTGTGACAGAGATGCAATCTACCATCGTAGAGAGAGTTAAGGAGGTGCAACTCAAAACTGATGAGTGTGACCGGATAAAGGAGAGGATTGCCAATGAAAAAGATAATAAGTACAGTCTTGATAATGAGGGATTATTAAGATTTGAATGAAGAATTTGGGTTCCAAATGAGACAGAATTAAAGGAACAGGTGTTACAAGAGGCTCATAGTTCGAGGTTTTTGATTCATCTTGGTAGTACTAAGATGTATCAAGACCTTCGATAGAGTTTTTGGTGGCCGAACATGAAGAGAGAGAGATAACAGAGTACGTGAGTAGGTGCTTAACTTTTCAGAAAGTTAAGGCCGAACCTCAACGACCAAGTGGCTTGTTACAGTCATTGGAGATTCCGGAGTGGAAGTGGGAGAATATCACAATGGATTTTGTGGTGCGACTTCCAACTACAACAAAAGGGTATGATGCAATTTGGGTAGTAGTGGATCGATTGATGAAGTCGGCTCACTTTTTGCCAATTAGGGTCAGGTATAACTTAGATCAGTTAGCTAAACTTTATGTTAAGGAAATAATTTCAAGACATGGAGTACCAGTATCGATTGTGTCAGATCGTGATCCACTATTCACATCGAACTTTTGGAGAAGTCTACAGGAGCAGTTGGGAAAGCAGTTAAAGTTGAGTACGACATATCATCCACAAACCGATGGACAGAGCGAGAGAACAATTCAGACGTTAGAAGATATATTGAGATCTTGCGTCATGGATTTCAAGGGTAGTTGGGATGATCATCTACCATTAGTAGAGTTTGCGTATAACAATAGTTATCATACAAGCATAGGTATGCCACCTTACGAAGCTTTGTATGGGAGGAAATGCAGAACACCACTGTATTGGGATGAAGTAGGAGAATGCCGAATGCTAGGACCAGAATTGGTGCAACAAACAGCGGATATTGTCAAGATGATACAAATGCGTCTATTAGCAGCTCAAGACAGACAGAAGAAATTTATAGATTTGCATCGAGAAAATAGAGAATTTGAAGTAGGTTCATACGTATTTCTAAAGGTATCTCCCTGGAAAGGATAAATACATTTTGGAAAGAAGGAAAAGTTAAGTCCGAGGTTCATAGGACCTTTTGAGGTATTAAAACGGGTGGGTGAGGTAGCTTACATGATAGCATTACCTCTAGACCTATAACAAATACATATTATGTTTCACGTATCTATGTTACGTCCTTATAAGCTGGATTATAAGCACGTGATAGAATATGAGGTTATTCATATTGAGAAGGACTTAACATACAAAGAAACGCCGATTCAAATTGTCGATAGAAAGAACAAGTTCTCATGAACAAAGTAATACCTTATGTGAAGGTGATATGGAAGAACCACGATGCGTAAGAAGCAACGTGGGAATTGGAAGAAAAGATGAAAAAGAATTACCCTCATTTATTTGTGTAATTTTTTTTTATAACGAGATTCTGGGGACAGAATCCTTATAATGGGGAGAGAGTGTAACGCCCCAGAAAATTGAACCTTTTGTAAATACTTTTAATAATGAATAAATAATATTATTTATTATTATTATGTGAATGTTGTTCGATAACCTAGAAACGTCGGAACGTCGTAGTATTTTAACTACGTGATTGAATTAAAGTATTTGAATTTCCAACACAAAAATAAAAAGCTTTCGAGAAATTTTTCAAAAACACTATTCATCGATTTTAAACCGCTCGGGAATTATTTTTGAACTTCCGAGAAATACGTAACGTTATAATATCAAGGTGAGATGGATCATGTAATAATAATCGAAGTATGGAAAATGCAATATTTTGCATGCGGACTTAATTTGAGAACGTTAGTAATATTAAGCGTTAAGAAGAGATTATATTAATCGTATGATACGTAGGTATTGTACGAGGTATTGAATTCAAGTATAATACGAAGTATTATACGAGTATGAATGGAAAATAGAATAATGTATATTACAAATTAATATACGAGCTAGAATACGAGAATTATATGTATAGTATATGTAATAAGGCTTTTAGCCAATTAAGGGGGAACTTGTAGGATTATTAGTATATTGGTAGAATCCAATAAGAATGAAGGTGCAAGCCCAAGTGATTATTAATGCAAGCCCAATAAGTAATAAGCTAAGTTAATTGAAGCAAGCCCAATGTAATGATCCAATGGGTTAGCCATGATCCATGGAGCAAACCAAGGTTAATGTGGGTTAGACTTGGTGACCAAGTACTTTATGTGATAGCCAAGCATGGGATATGTTATGTGATGAGCAAGAAAGATGAGTGATTAGCAAGTAGACTTAATTGTTAAGCAAATGAATAATAAAGAGGTTAGTAAGGAGGTGGGATGTTCTAAATGTCCATAATGTCCTAACTTTGTGTTTCCTATAAATAGAAGAAGTTTGCTAGACATTTGTTCATTATTCAAAACACTAACAACTTCCAATACAAAGTAACTTATTGGTTAGAGAGAATAAACACATATAACCTAAGACCACCTTTGTGAGATTTTCAAAGAGGAGAAGTACTAGTTCTTCAAGGGTAAGACTCTTGTCTAATACATCTTCATCTTTATCATTAGAGGGTGATAAGAGAAGTGTAACTTAATAAAGCATGTATGCTAAGCAATCATAAAAAGTAATTAAGCAATGGACTTAAGCCTAATAAGTAATAAATAAGTAACTTGAATTTAAATAAGTTGATAACTTATGATGAACTTGTCATATGATTGTCATATGAAGTTAGTATGTTAGATAAGATGTGAGAATATTGAGTAAAGGACTTAAATCAGTAATAAGTCATAAGGAATGAAAATTTGTAGGTTATAAGTTGTTAAATCATGAACTTATGAAGAATAAGTCAAAACATACCTTGAAAATAAGTTGAGGCAATAAGTAGTTTAAAATGTTCATATGATGGTTAAAATCCATTTAGTATAATAATAAAATCGTTAGTAATGAGGTTTCGCCGTAATTCACACGATTGGACGATAATCGTCGAATTCGTGAAATTCTTGGAATAGAAGTCATATTTTGTGTTTGAACTCAGAAACATTGGTTTTTCATGGAGACAAATCATATTTGGCATTATAGAGTTGCGGACTCGAAAATGACCGGATTCCAACTTAGAACAAAGAAACGAGCGTTGAACATTCACGAACGTTTATCATTTTCGTTAAAAATGAACTAATAGGTGAAATTTTAGAAAACAAAGTCAAATAGATAAAATTCTTACATGAACGCTGTAGAGTATGTAATTTGTGAACCGTAGGCTCTTGAATGAGCCAATTCGGACTTATAACGAAGAAGTTATGATCCCGAGTTTCATGCAAAATGAAAAGTCTATCAATTTTTTTTTAGGCATAGAGTTGGCGTCGCGGTGCCAACCCAAGGCCAAATGGTGGCATTCAGCAGCCCAAAGACATTGTCTCAACCTACTTGAGAGTCATGTCATGCAGTGCAAGCTTGATGTGTTAGATGTGGCATGCCGCAAATACTGGTTGCTCATTACTGCAGTGGTGCCATAAATACGACTTAGAGAAGGAAGGGTGGTAGTACAGATTACCAACCCTAGGGTTTTAATAGAGAAGGTAGTTTGCAAGTATAGCATGAATGATAACTCATTAGTAATGAACTAAGGCTTAATTATACAATTATTAAGACATTTTTAGATGCTTAATGTATGATGATTAAAGGTTGATAATCAATTGAATATGAACGTAATGACAATGTAAGAACAAAATAATGGAAAGCCGGAACAAATAGTAACAAATCTAAGTCATAATTAGATTGAGAAGAAGGGTAAGATTCATTAGGAACCATGTATGTTCATCCATGACCTAATGTGTTATGTGATGTTATCAATTCTTGTAGAGACTTAAAGACTTAAACAAGAACGTGTTATAACCAGCAGGCACGCTAAAAGACAAGTATTCTAACCCTTGTTCCAGTTCAATCTGGACAAGCTTTATAATTCATGTATTCTTACACATGAAGTATTGTATGATGAAGTCCAAGCCAATTCTTTCGGCTAGATTTATATTATGTTTCTATCAAGCATGGTCAATGTTTACCAAGTTATATTGGTGTGGTTTTCAAACGAAGACTGAGTATGCTAAAAATGTTTTGTCGTCTAACGACAGGCACATGAGGTTGCCACAACTTAAACGTATACACGTTTAATAAATATAGTGTTAATCAACATAGAGTACTATAGGTTAATCACTTAGACGTGCTCGTAAGTAATGTCGAACTTATAGACTTAGTGTCGGGATGTCGTTTTCAAAAGAACTTATGAAATGCTCAAGGTCTTGGACCAAAATTGATGTTTTACTGAATATTGTTGTTGTAAAACGTTTTGAATGAAAAGAAGTGTTATTTTGAATTATTGATAGTATTTTGTAACTATTGTTCAGTTATTGAAGATATATAATTCCTCTGTTTCAAGCATGTTGTTTATTAGAATTGTAGTACTTGCTGAGCTAGTCGTGCTCACTCTTGCTTGAACCATATGAACACAGCTAAGATCGAATGCATCAAAGGCTCTCAAGTGAGGATAAAGGCAAGGCAAAGACGAACCCATAGAATACTTATGTAATAGTATAGGGTGAATTATTATAATATATTTGATATTATGACAAGAACAATGTAATGGTTATAAAGAACCCGGGGGATTGTAAATATTATTTTGAATATATAGAAGACATTTTCGTTCCTTTGAGACTTTTCAATTGAATGTATGTGTGAATGGTAGTACTGTGTAGCACCATCTGTCGGGTTGGAAGATACCCGGATTTGGGGGCGTCACAAGTATTAACTTGATAAGTGGAAAACCTTGCCAACTCGTCAAACTTTGTAACATATTTTGGCACCGTCATAGTTCCTTGTTTCAGTTCTAGAAATTGCACCTCCAACTGATTCTGAGAACTCGCTGGAAAGAACATTTTGAAAAACATCTCCTTAAATCTATCCCACGCTATCACTCCTTGTCCCCCACAAACCTTATTTGCACATTACCAGATAGCTAGCTTCGACTTGACATGAACGCGATTACGAACACGCCTCTTGATCCTCGTTAACTCGCAAATGTCAAACACCTTTTCCATTTCCATGATCCGAGTTTGGGCTTTAACTAGATTCATAGACTCTTGAAACTCTGGCGGTCCAACCTCTTTGAATTCCTTAAAGGTCGTGACTTGAGCTTGCGGTTGATTCGCAAGTGCTCCCGTTAACAAAATTACCAACTGCTGAACCAGGTTAGCGTTGGCCTCATTATTATTATTAGTAGACCCCTCGAGGGTGGTTGTTGATGTGGTTGTTGTGAGACCCCAACTTTTATGAATAAAGATTTAAATTTCTCAATATATATTTTGGATATTATGGTGTGGATTTGATATAATGTTATAGTTGTGGGTAATATTTATAAATTTTGCAAAGTAAGCAAGTTGTTATATAATATTCGATTGGTCGGGGAATATTTGTTTTAACAGGAATATTCTTTTTGTCGGGAATATCCGTATTTGACGACAAAATCATTGATGGACCCCACACAACTAAGTATTGTCGTAGAAGTATTGTTATCATTTTATAAAAATAATGGCGAAAGTGTTTCCGTTAAAATTGTTGAACTACTCGGTAGTAAAAGTATAGTAATACACGTGGTTGCATAGTAGCACACGGTATTGATTATTGATGCTTACGTAAGAAGTCACTCAGTTATACTCAATTATTGCTACAGTAATTGCTGCATCATATCTCTCATATTATTGATTCAATTATTGTCATAGTATCATCTGCATAATATTTTATATTATTAAATCAATAATTAAGATGACAAAGTTATTCATATTATTATTTACAATATTGACAATGTCTAGAAGTTCTGTCAAGGAGAGGTTTGGTCACCTAATTGCGCGCCAATAAGGAGAAATCCTTATCGGAAAGTCCCTCTTTCTTGGGAACGACATTCGTTGTTAAATATTGTGAATTATAATATAAATGATGAATAAGTTCGTGTTGATTAAAGATGAAATTGATAGCTCCATTGTGTTAGAATTATTAGTGTTAGTGAAAATCGACATTTATTTCGATAATAATTGATGTTTGGAGGTTATATTGACCAATCGAGTAATTAACCGGATAAATGAGCAATTAATTGCTATTAATTCACATGATTATAACTATTTGTTCACATGTGTGTACTATTGATTCACATTCATTTACTATTAGGGGAGTTGGTGCAAGATTGATAATACTTGCATGACTAAGTTAAAAATGGAGGTATAGATGGAGGTACTATACTGTAATTCGTATTTTCACATGTCTAGAACTATTGATTCATATGATTTACTATTAGGGGAGATGGTGCAAGTTTGATAATACTTGCAGGACTAAATTAAAAATAAAGGAAAAGAGGAAGGTATTATTCTGTAATATTTCGAGCCCCAAAACGTGCAATTATCAAAACAATATTTTCCTATAAATAGAAGCTCATTCTTCCTTCATTTCTCACCAATTCACTAAATCTCTCAAGAGCAATTATTATCGAGAGAAATTATAGAGAGAAAGAAGAAGAGTAGTCTGCTACTTCACTACTCCAGTATCTAGTCTTCTTCTGAGGTAAGGGTTATTATTTTTTTTATATTCTAAAGAGATATTATTTTTCGTATTCGTATGAATATTATTATCGTTCAATATTCATTATATTCGTTTAATATTCATAAGAAATATTATTTTTGTTCAATATTCGTAAGGAATATTATTTTTGTTCAATCGTTGTAAGTAAGGGGCATTATTTCTTTCGTATTCATGAAGAGATCTTCTGTTATTCCATTCTTTATTATTATGTTGGAATAACCTGCCTATGCGAAGTACCACATACATGGTGAAATTCTTCTGTTATTCCATTCTTTATTATTATGTTGGAATAACCTGTTTGTAGACACTCGAAATTTTCTGCACTCCTATTCCTAACATTGCAGGAGGGTAGATTTGTCTTTTGCGAGATAACCCTGAAAGACAGCTTTTAATTATACCGGATACTACCAGAAAGTTTGGATCCAACCCGGGACACAAATCGGGAACATCAGTTCAAACCCGGAACACACACCGGGAGTGTCATTTCCAATCTCGGAGATAACCCCGAGATATGCAGATCAAAAGACAGGCAACAACACCGGAGAGGACAATTCTGTCTCGGCGATAACACCGCGATGTTCAGTTATAGTCTCAGAGACAACACTGGGAGTAGAAACCCCATCCTTGGTGATAGCCCCAAGGGATGCCATTGCAGTTCTTGCGATAACCCCGAAAATGTTTGTTTCAAACACATGCGATCAGCTTCAATACCTTCAGATGACAGTGAGGAATATAAACAAGCAGTCCAATCTCAGATGTAACCCTGAGAAACGTCTGCTTTCTGTTTAAACCAGCGATAACCCTAGTGAGGAGTCACAACGTCATCTTACCACGTCAACAAGATGATATCGCAGCATACCAACAAGTGGTCCAATCTCAGCTATAACCCTGAGAAACGTCTACTTTCAACTCAACTCGGCGATAACCCCGACAAGGAGTCAGACATTGTCTTGTTCCTCTGACAAATGGCACGTCCTCTCTACACTTCATACATACATACATACAACAATGTCCCACAAGAGCCGAGGATTGACAATCCCGAGTGACTATTACGTGTGGCAGTACTTTAGGTATAATTTGAAGCTTGAAGACCATGGGCATAGACCCCTCTTCCTGACTTCGTACAACCTCTAATCCATGTCATTACATAACTCTCAATACAAGTGATCTAAAGAAGTACATATATACTTCGTTTGGATGCTCAGATTGAAGTCCTTCAAATTCGAAAGAGACATTATAGTGCACGATCGCACGTCTTACGAGATGATATAGGGACCCACAAGGCCGGGCCCATCACGACCAGTGAGGAGTCCAATCATGGTACCTGTAGAGTGAACCTATGACCATTAGTCTATATATATAGGCTTGGGGTCACCCATTTGGAAGAGAGAGAGAAAAAAAAGGCTAGGAAGCCTATCCATTTTACTCTACATACACATCTTTTGAGTGTTTCCTCTTCTTTAAACACTAGTTAGCTCATATATAGCTACTTTTTTCTCAAGGGAGCCGAGTGTTTATCCATTTAAAGTCTAAGAAGTCTACTTTGGCAGCCCACCGTAAGCCTTCTTACATTCTATAAAGCCTCTTTCTCCTATTATCACACACCTTTATTATACACGTTGATAGTCGTGTGAGAGTGTGTTTGCTTTCGGACTTGATTCGTGGTTTTCATTACATCTGTATATATATACTAATATATGTATATATTTCGTATATATGGACTAACATTATCGAGTTATGCCTCAATTGAGCCTAGACTTTGGTCTGGAGCGTTTATTTGCTTATATATATATAAACTGTGGTCATACTCATTCGATGAGCATGGATTTTACATCCTATATGCGATTAATTGCATTATATATATATATATATATATATATATATATATATAATTGTTGTCGATTATATCTCGATGAGCCCGGATTTTACATCCTAAAGCGATTACTAACGCTTTTATATATATACCTATATATAATTGTTGTTGACATATCCGATGAGCTCGGATTTACATCCTAATGCGTTTATTGCTTTTATATATATATTTGTACATATATATATATATATATTTACATTCTCCCGCTGGAGTTTACTTACAGTGGCGAGTTGACCGCTTTTCTGACTTTATTTATATTTCGTCACTTTGGAGTTTACTTACATGGCGGTTGATTATATTCATATATATATATATATATATATATATATATTTTACGACTTTTATATATTTACATTTTCGATCCCCATTGGAGTTGCTTCGTGGTGGTGATCATGTATATATATATATATATTACTGACTTTTATATATATAATTGTTTATCGCTTTCCATACAAATTGCGAGATCATGTGAGCCTAGGAATCATGTGATCACAGATTCATCTCTCAATCTAAATTCGGTTCCCATGATGGACATTTTCTAGTATGTGCGACTTGTACATTATTTTACAGTGTTTGAGTTTCCTTGGATGTTTGGCATGCCCATAAGGAGTTTGGCACTGTTGTATATTATTTTCTCAAAAACGCTTCGCATTTCAAAAATAAAAGCAAACAAGCCGAATATTTAATAATAAAATGGAAGTATGAAAAGGTCTCAATTCCTATTGAGCATAGTGTTTGAAAAACCTCTTTTTACAAAACTTCATTGCTAAATCTTGGTTAAAACTGAATTTTCATATAAAATTCAAACCTTGTGTATATAAGTGCGAACGAGTCCTCGCACTACTTTCAAATAAATTACACATTGATCCACACAAACACATACATTCATATAATAATTTCTTTGAAGAGTGGAGGTCACCGTGGTAACACGGATGTCGAGGGGTGCCTAACACCTTCCCTCCGCATAATCAAGCCCCCGAACCCTTAATGAATCTC